>WEIU01010314.1:113954-171358 GCA_013389925.1 Aegithalos caudatus
TTTTGCCTATAATTTCTTTTGAATTCAGGTTTGTAAAGGAAATGTTAGATAGGTACCAAATTAACTATTTCAAGTAATATACTAAGATTATCAAAATAGATTGCTACAATAATATGTTCCTGAATTATTTTGTAAGCTAACTTATTACTCAGATATTTTTCAGAAATTGAGACCTGAACTTTTTATGAAGGGGTTTTCAATTACTTACTAAGAGAGAAATACACTAACTGGAAAATTTTAAATGCCTACTTATGGCAACCCATAGACTGATTTTAACCCAGCTGAAATCTGTCTCTGTATTCTGCTACTGTTTACAAATATGTGTCAAATGTTTACAGAATTATTTGTTACACTTTTTTTTTTTGTGTGTCAGCATTATCATGAGTAGAGAAAAGGATGAAAAGATACACTCATAAAAGAAATGGCATTGTATGCAGTACTACGTACTTTTAAAGTATATATTTGTGTAATAATTGCAATGTTTCTCTAGTCACCTATTTTCTTCAGGTAGTCACCTATCCATCAATTTATTAGTCCTGTCTCAACACAGGTGTCATATTGGTGGCTATCAAAGGCAGTGATCTGCTTATGTTCTCTCATTGAAAAATGAGTTTTGTAGATTTAATTTAAACGTATGTCTTTTTAAGTGTGTGTTTAAAGTATTTTGTGTCTTAATTTCCACAATATAGTAGTGTACTTGTATAAATGCATAACACAGAAAGAAATGTTACTTTAGAAGTAGGCATGCAATTAATTCATTACAGATGCAAATTATGATCACATAATTTTTTTTTTCTGGCTTACTGACACAGTAGCAGTTTCTACATCAAGCACTGTATTTCAGTTGCTTTGTTGACATTACAGGTGCCTACAAGGTATTGATAATGGTAAATAAATAAATCATATAATTATGAAGGATTTGTGGTTGAGGATGGATTTTCAAGTTATGGACTCTCACAGTGAAAAGAAACAAATGCTTTGGTAGTGTCCCATGATAGAAGAATACTACACAGACTTCCACAGCAATTAGATCTCCTGAACAAAGCAATCAGGTGCTGGTCTGAATGGTGGGTTCTTGAAACAGTGTTTTCATCTGGATTGCATGAGACTCCCCAAACCATAGTTCTGCTACCCAGCTGACTTTGGTCTTGTGTGATCTCCCTGGCACATGTGTGGTCATTGCTAGAGAGTATCAAATCATCTCCTAAGTAATCTCAACTTCAGAAACTACTGTATGTGACCGTTTCTACATCTAGAGAAACAGGTTACTGTCTATTTGCAAGTGTCTTATCTGTGTGCAGTTTGGTTAGTTCTGCTGCAGAAACTGCCTGAGCATCTCTCTGAAATGGCCAGAGATTCCATTCAGGATGATAATCAGCACACTGAAACACATGAGTTTATCAAGACACAGCAGGACCTGCCTGGGGGAATCATTGGAACCATCCAAAATTCCCACATGGCAAGTTCCTTTGGCAATTAGTCAAAATACATATTTGCAGCTAGAGCTGTAAATAGGTCCTTTTATTTCATCCCTGTAGAGAACTCCCTGGGGAGTTCCTGCACCACCCAGGGAATTAAGGCCTTATGTGCACTGGATGTGCACACAGCCCTGTTACCAAGCCATGCAACAATTAGAATAGATATGGGCCTGGAGAGAAGGGGCATCAAGATGTGCTGATTTCTCAGATCTTGGTTCTCAAGGATCTCCCCATGCAAGCTCCATTCTGTTGTGTAGACAGTCAAGGAAAACTGCTGGGAGGCCTACGTGGATTAACAAAGAGGTCCTAGCAGAAATCTGACATTACAGAGAAGCATAAGGGAGGTCGAAACAGGGACAGGTGATTCTGGAGGAAAAAGGGAGATATAGGAGTTGCAATGCCAAAGCTCACTTGGAGTTTAATCTGGCAAGGGACATTGAGAGCAAGAACGCTGAGAAGTGCTTCTGCAGCTGTATCAGCCACAATAGGAGGACTACTGAAAATGTCAGCCCACTTCTGAATGGCACAGGGGATTTGGTGACAGGGAGCATGGAGCATGCTGAGATGTTCTATATCTTCTCCATCCTGTCTTTTTGCTGACCTTCAGGAGTCAGGTGCATGGGACCTGTCTGGATTACAGTAGATTGATCCCCAAGGGAAGACTGAAGATCACAAACTGGACATGCCGAAGTCTCTGGAAGCTGGTGGCGTGCACCCATGAGTGTTCAGGGAGCTAGCTAATGTCTTTGTGAAGGCCACTGTTGATTATCCTTGAAAGAGTATGGTATTTGGGAGAAAGAAAATATCATTCCTGCCTTCATGGAAGGCAAGAAGAAGAATACAGGGAACTACAGTCTGATCGTCTTCAACTTGATCCCTGTGAGAGTGAGGGACCAAACAACAGAGAAAACCACTTCCAGACATATGAAGGAAAAGAAGGTAGTTGGCAATAGTCAGTGTGGACTTAGAAAGGAGAATGATGCTTCACCAATCTGACAGCAGGGGAGAGGGGTGAGCATTACTTCTATGCTGCAGTAACCTTTGCAGCACAGTCTCCTACAGCATTCCCATGGATGAAGTATGGGTAGGTGAGTGAACAGGGAGGTGGACTACAAACAGGCTAAGCTGCCAGCCTCAAAGGTTTAATGAACCCATGGTCCAGCTGGAGGCCTGTAACTAGTAGAGTTCCCCAGGGGCTGATAACTGGTGCCAGAACTGCCTGGCAGCTTCATTAATGCTCTTGGCAGGCTGGAGAGATGTACCAACAGGAATCTCATGCAGAACTTGGCATTTCTCTTGGCTGAACATCAGCCTTGGGAGGAATAACCACATCTACCAATTCTGACAAGGGGCCAACTGTCTGGGAAGCAGCTTTGCAGAAAAGGACCTGGAGATCTTGGTGGAAAAGTTAGAAGAGGAGCCAGCAAGTGTGCCATTGCAGTAAGGGAGGCCAGCACCCTCTTAGGCTGCACTAGGCAGTTTGCTGCTCAGATGTCTTGCTTTTGAGAACAGTTCAATATGTAGTATTTTGAAAAACATTTAAATATCTGCATAAGGTGGGGTTTTTCTTAATATAGCTGAAAAATGAACACTATGGTCTGTATGTTATTTTAGTCCTGTTAGATGATTTTTATTTTTTTGATGAAATACATAGCTATAAGCAGCTTTTCCAAGAGCTTAAAAATCTGACTGTTTTCAGGAAAATTGAGCTGCTTGATTCAGTCATTTATACTTCCCATTTCTCTTCTTCTGTCAAATATTATTTGCATAAATTAATGTGTAAGAATGAATAAGTTTAACAGAAAAAGAATGTTTGTTGTAAGTTGCAAAAACACAATAGCTTTGTTGTGTTTCTTCAAAATCTGCTGTATTAGATAAACTATTCGTCAGTAGCAAAAATCCTTGTCATTTTTTGTACTATTATAGTGAAATACTGGGAAAAAGCTAATCTAAACTACAGCTTCCATAGCTTGAAGGTCAAAGCCTGTTTCTATGGACCTTACAGTGTGTGGTACAGATTCTGTTTTCCTACAGTCATTGAAAATTAAAGCATTGTTGGGCATGTACAATGTGCAGTTCTCAGAGTGCCTGTTTGGCATGAATAACCCCAGCCTTGTTTTGGCTTTCTTAATTAGCATCCTTCCCCCACACCCCCTGAATGTGAAAGAAATCCCACTAATACATACCCCTGGCACAGAGCTTGTGTGGAACAGTGCATGTGGAGACATGCACCGTTAGATGTATTTCTGAAAAAGTGTAATGTGTAAGTTGTATCATCCAGAAGCTTTTTTTGATAATGCAATTAAAGAGAGAATTTCTTCTCAGTAGTGTTTCTCAAAGCCAAACCTGAGAATCCAACCTTTTTTTCTTGGCAGATTTTTCTTTACCCTTCAGGTACTTTCACAGATGCTTGTTAGAGACTCTGAGTATGTAACTGTAGCAGTAAAAATACAAGGAACGTTAAAAATTATGCTTTTAAAAGAAGAAAAAGATTATATGAGAAATCATACTGTATGAAATGGCCCTCTGCATGGAGGTTCAGGGAATGACATTCACATCTACGCTGCCAGTCTTGACACATGGAAGAAGCTTTTGTAAAGTCCAGACTTAAAGAGCTGGCTGAGGATTTCTTTGTCTGCAACAAAGCAAAAAAGCATTTCTTCAACAACCATTTCACTCTCCAGTTTAGTTCTAAGGTGAATTCAGATGAGATATAGATGTTTCAAGATCTAAAAAAAAGACTTTATAGAATTCTAAGGTATGAAACAAATTGGGAAAATTTCTATTTCTTGGAAAGGCTCTTTAGGCCTGCTTAAATGGGACACAGTAACTCCCAACCCTGCAAGTATTACATGGGACTGAAAATGATCCTGCAAGTCCCAGGTCCACACAGGACCTGCTTCAGGCGTGCTGGGCAGTCTCTGAGGTGGGCAGCCAAGCCAAGAGTTCATAAAGCACTATCATGGTAATGAGGCATAGCTTAGTTTTAGGGTTTTTTTTTTTTTGATTTTTTTTTTTTTTTTTTTTTTTTTTTTTTGTTGGGGGGGGGNGTTGGTGGTTTTTTGGTTTGGGTTGTTTTGTTTTTTTTGTGTGTTTTTTTTTTCTTTTTCTTTTTTTTTTTTTTTTTTTTTCTGTCTTGGACAAAACTCCCATTTCAGAAATAACTTTGTATTTGGAGAAGCAATAGTCCCAGCTGAGTAAAATTTTAGTGGAAAGACTAGATGTTAAAGACATGGTCTATGAACTAGGCATGCTAACATCCATGGGGAACAGAGTCAACACCATATGGATTATTAAAGTTGCTAGGTTTGGAAGCTGGTGGAGATACTGGCTAGACATGGATATTGGCACAGGATAACATCATGGTGAAACTGGGGTTAGTACAGCTTGCCTGCAAAAGGCCAGGCTGGGAGAAACTGCTCTGCAAAGGAAGGTGGTTGCTCCTCTCCATAGTGTGGAGGATTCTCTCATATTGAATGGATGTTGAAAAAGTAAAATGTGTTTGAAAGTGATTTTCTAACATTTTAGGGAGCTCATTAAAGAAGTGAATAATTTTTTTTTTCAAAGGAGGATGTAGGTAACGTCTGATAAACTGCTTTTGGAACCTTAATCAGTGAATAAAGGGAACAAAGTATAAAAGCTTTTTGTTAAATAAGTAACATTCATCCCTGCTATAAGGATCCTAAGAAGCATAGAAGCACTTAATTAAATTTTTTGCTATAATCCACATAAGAACAGCAACCAAATTAATATGTCAAAGGCAATCCTAATCCAAAGTTTTGTAATTTCAAAATGCTGAATTCTGTAGCCTTACTCTTTAAGAGTTTTATATTTGTAAAATATGTATATCAAAAGTCTGAAAGTAGAGTCATGAAACTGTAATTCTGATTTTTGCCTTTTTCCTAGTGGTTAGGTGTTGAAAATCTTA
Source organism: Aegithalos caudatus (assembly GCA_013389925.1). Taxonomy (NCBI): domain Eukaryota; kingdom Metazoa; phylum Chordata; class Aves; order Passeriformes; family Aegithalidae; genus Aegithalos; species Aegithalos caudatus. The sequence goes on from WEIU01010314.1 coordinate 119,361, forward strand.
ACGAATAAGTGTTTTTATGGTTTTGTATTCTGGGATTTTTGTTTCTGTTGTTTTTGGTCATGGGGTTTTCTCTGGTGCGTGTGAGGGTTTGCTGTTGTTGTTGTCAGGTAGTTTCTGTTTGTTTTGTTTGTATTCTTTTCCTCAGGAGATGTAAATGAAGGGAGGAAGACTGTCTAGAGGTATATATAGCTTCCATCAAGCACTATTATAATTTTCATTATCTAAGTTATATATGGTAAACCAGCTTTAGGCACAAAATGGAAACTCAATTTTAACTGTCTACACATTTTGCTACTAGCATTAGTCTTTTGCTTAAACACTTTTATCATGAATATAGCTAAATGCTTCAAACTCTTCTGAAAACATTTTGTCTCTCTGACAGCATATTCTAAGGAACTCAGAGAGTTGGGTTTGATTTTAATATCATTTTTGCAATTAAATATTTTGACAAATTACTACCAGCTTTATTCTGTTGGCAATATTTTGACAGATGGGAGAAAATGTTTCAATTTTAGAAAAGTATTTTAAGGTAATAAAAGAATTGGAAAGGCTTAGAGGTACCATCTTTGAAAACACTACATTCAGACTTCACTAATACTGGAATGAACTGGAACTAAGACTCAATATGCTCATTGTATTGTAGACATACATCACTTAGAATAATTTAAAAAGAGAAAATAAAAGTAATTTTAAAAACTTAGATATATGTGAACAACCTAGAAAAATCTGAAAGGTTGATCCTGGAGATTCCTCTGAGTGAAAAAAAAACTTATGATTTTTTTTTTTTTCCTGACTGATACCTAGAAATGTGTACAATATACATTACATATACAATGTATATATAATACAACACAACAGAGCCTCTGTGACAAGTGTAGGGAAAAATGTCCTGTGGGATGTATAAACTTTTATTTGCCTTCACATTACTTGAAGAAAAGCCCACTGTGTTTTGTTAGTAGCTTTGAGCATTAGATATCTTTTCTCAGGTGGTAACTATATTAAACAATATAGTGAAAATTAGGTCAAAAGAGGCAAGAAGCTGGTGCTTATTTGTGGAACTGCTGTTGCTGGCAGAATGGACTTCTTGCTTTTGAAAGGTAGATGGTATAAGTATCTGATAAATATGTACCTCTATCCAAAGATCACTGTCTCATTAGCGCTTTTTAGCTTTCTTTTGCAAGGCACTAAAATAAGCCTTGTAAAATTTCCAGTTTCACCTGGCAGCTGCTGAAAAGAATAGAATCTCTCCTAAGCAGTATTACTACAGAAGTTAATGAACTGAAATGTCTTTTTTCCCCCCAATAATAAATATTCCTTGATTTAATATTAATTTGGTTCAGAATCCAGATTGGTGTATTTCCATATGCTTACTAGCATTGCAGTCTCACTGTCTTGATGAGCAATGTAGTAGATGAAGTGGGTTAACCAGCCTTTCATAGGGCATTTTTTTCCTGTGGGTTAGGAGTGCAAAACTAAGTGTGATATTATTGGTTTATAAGGTGTATTCTTCTTTCCTGAACTAAAAATCTGTTTTACACAGACATACACACACATACACACCAAAAAAAAAAACCAAACAAAAAAAAAAAAACAAACCAAAAACCACCATCATTAAGCAGATTGTTTTTCTCTTAATACAAGAGTAAAACATTTCCCTCCCTCTTTCCTTTCTTTACACAGAAATAAGTATTTTCTTAACTTAACACGTGGTTGAGACCTGCAGTAAAAGTTGCAAGGAACCAGCCAAACCTAAAATAGTCTGCCACCAGCTCCTTAATCTGTAACAGAACTATTTCCCAGTGCTCTTCCAGTGTTTTTTTGTAGTATTGTGTTTCAGAGCCATGTGTGGGTGTCTGAAGTGGAGTCATTCAGTGCTGCCCTGGTTTAGATGAGAGTATTTAGCTACTTCATAATGGGCAAACTCTGGTTCCTGTAATACTTAGGAAATGAAGACAGCATTTATGCTTTTATAACATGGTTTTCTCTGAAGCTGTGCCTTTACTGAATGGTTGTTTGCTTCCAGGAAACTTTCCAGGCACTCTTTGGGCTCTCGCTGCTCTGTGAACATGCCACGTAGTAACAGCAACCCATACTTGATGCAGTATTCACAAATGTTCTGTTAAATCCATGGATTGCATGAAGAAAAGGGTTAGCTAAGTCCCAGGAAAAGGGATCTGATTGGCAAAGTCTAGAAAAAGAGGAATTTTTTAAGGGCAGATTTGCAAGTTGGGAGTAAGATGGAGTTGGGCCTTGGCATGGCTGAGGGTCAGCCTCTGTGTGCACAGGGGGAACAGGGAGTGAACAACAAGAACACATGACCTACTATAGCTTACTTTTCTGTATAATATGAAGAATGAGAAAACTAATCTTTTTTACTTTCCTGATCATTTGGGTTTTGTTTGTCCTGAGTGAGTAGTGCCCTGCTCAGGTGCCATCGTTGGGCTGCAGTGATGTTATTGTGTGCTAGGACATGGTTCAGCCTGACTAAAGGTATTGGATCCCTGCCCAGTCCTCTGGAGTCTCCCTTATTTGATCTGACAGTAATTCTCTTCAGCTGGCTGTCCTTCTGCTCTAACGTGTGCTGTCCTGACACCATTCTTGGGTGTGGAGAAGGAGTCTCCAGTCCAGCTCTGTTCACTCAGTGCTGCTGTACATTGGAAGCTCTGGAGTCATTCCAGCGTGCTGCTGTGTCTTGGATCAAGGTGTTCTAACTGGCAAGAAAAACCCAAACCAAAGCCAGATGTTTTTGTGTGTCGTATTATTATGTCATGGACTTGAATGGGGAAAGCAGAGGAAGGAGGAAGTTTATGGGTTTGTAAATTCGGAGACTTCTTTCTTTCTACTTGAGCTCATCTTTGCTTGCTACATAAAAAAAATGAATACTGCTGCTGAAGTAAGAGTGGTGTAGAGTAAATGCCCTTATCTGTGTCTTCTAAATTGGAAATATAAGTCCTGTTTTCTAAAAAAATTAGGCTGAAAATGCCATTTAGTTGCAGAACATTCTGGACAAATACCAAGAATAACTATTGAATAAGAGAAATTCTGAGGAAATTGGCACAAAAATGCTGTCCCATATTGTATGTATGATTGGGGAAGACATTTTAAGCAATGAATGAAAATGTTTTGAGTCTTTTAGATACATGCATTTCTGGAAATTAAATAATTTAAGTTTTTTAAACTTCTATTATTTTAAAACTAAGAACACAAGGAAGTGAATTTACCTGCAAACCCCCTTGACCTATGATTAAAAAAACCCAACAACCACCGGAGTTTTTTAATTGGAAGTTTCTTAGTACAACCACAAAATGCTGAGTGTATTTTTTCGAGTTCTGAAGCTCCTTTTATGTACGTTTTATCAAAAAGTAGGATATATATATATAAACACTTCAATTTCCAAGGGTATTAGCCTAGTTTTTAAACAGGAATGTAACGTTTCAAGCTAGTAAGATTAGTGTGTGTTGCGTCTTTATACCTTCTCAGAGACTAAGATTTGTCTTAAAGTTGTGGTTTGAAAAGAACATTTAGCTTCTGACTTCATGTAATGTCTTTAAAAATTACAGTGCGCCAACTTCGTTGTAATTACCAAATGGATCAACTTTCATTAAACAAAGAGATGCTTTCTTGCCAAAAGTAAGATTAAAAAAATCCCAAAAGAGCTAGGACAGTAATAATTCTTCAGCCACTATTCTGCCTAAACCTACTATAACTAAACAAATGCTCAGGTAGTGGTGTTTGTCTGTATTTCAGGTGCACCTTTAGGTGCAGGATGTTGTGCCTGCTGTTAGGTGAGCATAGGTATTAAGTATCCAAACAGTGAGCTCTAAAAGCACTTCTGGCTGCATGGATCAGTAAGGGTTGGCTGCAATTGCCGTGTTGTCAATGTTTCTATTTACTAAACTTTGCTTTAGTGTAAAAAAAGGGTTCTAAAAGTGGTGTAAATGTACTACTGTGCTTCAATAACAGTATTAGATGTATTTATTGCGTTTGTATGCCTTATAATTTGTTGGTATGCCTACTGCTTTCCTGTTTGTGCTAGATATATGATCAAATACTAAAGTGAAAACATTTCATACTTTCCATCATATATATATATATATANGTTTCTGTTATCACTCCACACTAAGAATTTTTAGCGCACAAACTGGAACTGTGCTAGGAGCAGCAGATCTCAGCAGTGCTGGCAGTTTTCTTCAACAGAGAACATGAGGAGGAAGAGTCCTGTGCTCTTTGGGATGCTTGCTCTACATTGCTGTAATAAATTACAGAACCAAAAAGAAATCTCAATGCTTTGTATCCCCATCTCTCACTACTTCAAGCCAGGGCAAGGCTGCTGTATTTGTTGCTGTGTGATGATGCAGTGTGAAAGTCTCAGGGCTATGGCACTCACTTTTCCTCAGGCCTAGGTATAGAAGCACAGACGTTTTTGTGTGAGGTACTTTAGCCCATATAAATATCCCTAAGCAGGTGAATAACTCAGTAGATCTTAATGACATTCAAAGACAAATCTATTCTCTTTTGGTTTTCCATTTGAAATTGGAGTGTCTGGTGATTATGATGGTATAACAAAGGTGTAAAAAACCAATTTGCACTGGAACTTGCATAGCAAAGAAAGTAAAAGCATATTATTTGGGGTGTCAACAGTAGATACACTGTGCAATAATCAAGTATGGCTAAGGTCAGTGCTAATCAAACCATTTTTTGTAGAAATATTACATTTCATAAATCAGACACTTATAATGACTCTTCCCATATACAGGCATTTTCATTTTTATACTAGTTTGTCCAGCGCTAGCTTGTCAGAGGATGAACCATCGTGTTATTTCATGAAGAAACTCTTCTGCATATCAGCTTGTAATAGATTTGGGAGTTATGAGGATGATAGGAATTTTTACCTTTCCAGCTCTAAACCTTATATTGACTGTTACAAAGAGAGAGACAAAGCAACTTGGAATATTTAGGATTAATGACTATTTCTCCTTAAAATTTTTCTGACTCTGTTGACTTTTTACATCAATCTTTACATCCCAAATATTTGCAAAACAACAACAACAAAAAAAACTATTATAAAATTTCAGCTTTTTTAATATTTTTTTTTCTGTTGGTCTGATTCTGCAAGGAATGTTGAAACAAAAAGATGTCCCTCTGAAGAAATTAGGCTGTAGATGTTAGACATAATATTGCAAGTGGATGTGGACATGTGTATAGACTAGATACAAAAAATGTCTCTTTTCACAGAGGTATTGCTATTGAAATTGTATTAATTTCTGCATGTATTTGGTGCACTGCTTCTACTATTAGAGCCTTTATTTCAGTGCAGCACGTGAATTTTAGCACTATTCTGGAGGCAGTCAGTTTATGCAACAAAAGACAGATTGGTGTGTGGTCTGAAGCATGACTTTGTCTATGAGTAAATTCCATTTGCCCTGAAGGGAGACTTTGCCAAGTTCTAACCCTGAACTCAAGAGTTTCAGTGTCACATCTACTAGCTACCGTGTTCTTGAACCTGTTCTGTTTTTTGTTTTGAAATTCATCTACCGTGTTAAGGCGCAGGATAATAGTTGAAAAATCTGTTTTCTGTGTCATATCTAGCTAGACAGAGTTTTGTCAGCTTTTGCTGAAAATTGTGAAGTGCCTTGAGACTTGTAATGTGACAGACTCCATTTGTGTTGTACTATATTAAAAACTGTTGTTCTTTAAAAAAAAAAAAAAAAAATCACATTTAAAATTCCAGATCTGCTTGAATGCTTTTTTAGCAGAAAGCAGACTAGAATTTTCTTTAACTTATTTTCTGGATTTAGAAGTCATAATTCATAAGCATTCAGCGCTGTCAAAAGATGTGCATGTTCCAGAAAGTATGAGTTCTCCTCATGAGAACTGAGAATGTGTCTTTGCCTCTAATGGGTGCCATAGAAATCTGTTGTAGTCACGTGAGTCTACATGAAGATAGGTGAAAACCATATGGATTTTGAATTTTGGCAGGGAGATACAAGGTGATTTTGAGATCTGTTAACTGAGGGGGTAGCATATTAGAATAGAAGAACAAACTCAGTGTAAGAAATAAGACTGGGAAATTATTTAGGTTTGCTTTTTTCTATTGTGTTTCTTTTTGTTTAGTAGGTTATTTGGTTTTGGAGTAGATTATGCTTGATTTCCTGCAGTATTTTATCAAAGGGTACAATTTAACAAGAAGTGTGCTTTACTGTGTATGTATACTTTGCTCTGTATATGTATATTTCACTTTGCATGATGAAGCTGCATCAAGTTTCTATATTCATTTCTGCAATCTGCAGAAACAATTTTTCATAGCTTAAAAAACATTTACTATCCTCAGAAAACTGAAAAATACCTCAAAAAACCCCAAACCAGACTGACAGCTGTCAGCTTTTACTTTGAATTTTCTCAAAGAGATTATTCATTTTTTTCCTGAAAACCAGATCTTTAACTGCTTTAATTTTCATTCAGTTCAAAATAACTTGTCAAAATTACTCATCTTCAGACTGCTGGAGCTTTAGACTAGAAACCCATACAACATTTTTGCATTATCATTCTGTCAAACCTTGTAGGACAAGGATTCTGTACACTTACATGAAGTCCAAACCAAAAAGACAGTTTCTGCAATTTGCTAACTTCTTAATAGTAGGATTTTTTTGCTTAACTTGAATAATTTTAAATTCTATTTAAAATGAGAGTTAAGGACTAGGCAAAAAAATGAAAATTATTCAAAAAAATAATGTTTCATTTGGATCACCAAGAAAATAACTCTGGCAAGTTTTAAAATACATAAAAAACCAAATTCCTTATCAAAAGGAAACATTTTCAAATTGTTTAAAAATAATTCTAAATGAAAGAATATATAAAAAAAGGAATGTAATAATCTGAATATTTAAAATAATAAGATGAGAGAAAAGTAAACTATAACATTATGTTATATCATATTAATAACACCTGGATTATATGCTTTGTCTCCATGTATTTTAAAATTAGAGTAAGAGTGTACCAAATTGCTTCCAAAAATTCACGCAGAATTAAGGCTTTCTTCCTGAGGCCATAGGGAAGCATGAACTAAATATTAGTGTAACCTTAGCATCAAACTAATTTCTTATGCTTGCTTGGACCCTTGGTTCTAATATCACATTCTAATACTCTACATAAAAGCAAACATCAGAGTGTTGCAATTGCTTGATTTTGTAATTTTATCTGGTTGGTGGGGCAGATCTGTCAAGGCAGATGAAAACAACTGTGTTTTGTACATCTACCTTAAGCCTTGGATATTGAGAATGGCAAAATTGTTTTCCACTCACTGAGATAAACCAGTGTCATAGGAGGAGGAGAAGTAGTTCATCAGTACGAGATAATTTATTTCTGGATTAAAATTGTGCTGTGATGTACTGCCATACTTAGGAAGGTTATGCCTTGCTTGAATTTCAGTTTTTAGCTTTAAATGGTTTTCAGATCAATTGCTGAAACTTCAATGGAGTTATCTTTCAAAGCAGTCTGTATCACAGGTCTCAGAAATATATTTTACTATCCAAACCTTTCAATTTCATCAATTAAGGTCTGTTTTCAGGAATTTGTTTTATACAAGCAATTTTTACATGAGTAGAGAAAGGTATTCATGTGTCTGTGAAAACATCAGTCTTGCATTTTTTAAAACACTCAGGAGACTTTTCTGTCCTAATTATTGCAATGCTAGTGGCTAAGGAGTATATTCAGAAATCTGTAAATCTGTAGTCCAGTTTACCCTGCTTTGGTGTGAGCTAAACTAACTAGAAACTGGTGTTTGTGTCATTAAATAATTGAAAATTTTGTCCTGGGTGTTTAACTTTAATCTTTCTGGCCTGAGGCTTTCCTGTGTTCTCTTAACTTTCCAGAAAATACATGACTGAAATCAGTATGAGCTTTTCACTTGCCTTCTTGGCTTAAGCACAAATACCAGTAGGTAAGTAGGTGGGTTGGCATGTAAACATTTATTTTGAGGATGCTTTGCAGTCCATGTGAGCTAGGAATATTTCGCACTTAAATGCTTTTTTTTTTTTTAAAGTCCCATGGCTTCATTTGGGAGTTTAAATAAAGTGTGTGTGAGAAAGTGATCACACAAAGTTTCGTCTGAATATCTCTGGTTAGGTTAACTGAAGAGACATATGGTTGTTATGTATAAACCTACTACATGGTCTTGTTCTTACTGCACAGAGATCTCTTGAGAGCCAGGTAGGTGTTATTCAATATTGATTCCTTTGGGGGTTTTCAGTTTGTTTCCAGCAAAGTTAGTGTTTTTTGTTGTGAAGAATCAAAATTCCCTGTTGTTCTACAGGCCTTAAAACAGAGAATTTATATCAATATGGAAGTCCTACCAAGAGTTTCCCTCGTACAAAGAAAAGGAAAGGTAAATCCTTTGTGAGAAAAAAAAAAAAAAAAAATGTGGACAAAAATGAAATGCACCAAAGCTTGGAAACAAATGTTATAAAACTGTATGTTTGCACCAGGAAATACAAAGAAAAATAGTTGTAAAATACTAATTAAAAGTTTGATTTCAACTATGAAGAAAATATATTTCCTACCGAAAGCTTTTTCTTAACATGTTATGCTGCTGAACTGCATAAAATTAGGCACTCCTCAAAGTATCAAATATATTCCATTAACTGGGATGCAGTGGTGGTGAGTCTCATTCTTTATAGCATTCCTTAGTTATGTTTGATATGTTAACTGGTACTGCTAATAACTTTGTACTATATTTTTCATGCCTTGAAATGTAGGGTACATTTAAAACATTTTTACAAAAGTGTTGCTGGTGAGAAGGCTATTTGCAAAGAATGTGAGAATTGTATGTAAAGTCTCAGAGGTGACAAAATTGCTTGCCAAAGCTAATGTATTAGACTGTCTTGAAGCTGAGTCAACTCAGGCTTGACATTACATTGACATAGTTCAGGGCAATAAGGAGGCTTTCCCATATTATGCCATCTGAATGTAGCCTGGGATTGTAATGGAAACAGTTATATCTTTGTAGAATTTTAATTATGCATTCTAAATGTGCACATTGCAATCACATCTAAATTATTTAGCTTTCCTTCAGATTTCCCCACTTTCCCCCCATATGTGCAACAAAACTAGTGATTAAAATACTCTTAATTTCCATTGCATTTAGGAGCTAGATCAAGGCCTATGAAAATCATAAGCAAACTTTAACTTTGCACTCCCAAGGCTGACAGAGAGAAAACACTTTTTTCTTTCTCAGTGACAGAAAATGTCAGGACCCTTGAGCTCATTGCCCTGTGCTAGTGTCTGTCTGCCTGCGCTCAGTGCCAGTTTTCACAATGCAGTTCATCAGTTTTGTGAAGTGATAGTGAATCTGGAAGCTTTGCCTTGATGTGGGAGGAAAGTGAGGTAGGTTGGATTCAAGGAGTCTTTCAGGGCATCGTTCCTCTTCATTGATGCCCATTCCTTTCAGTGTTTGCACTGGTCTGGCATCAGTGGGCACCAGCTTCTCAGAGGGCAGAATGCCTTCGGGGCCTGATTGAGGATTAAGGGACTCAAAGTGCTTAAACTAGAGCAATAAAAGGGTTTTGGAATTTTAATCAGTGGAAGTTAGTGCCCCTGTATATTGAGTCTTGGCTTTCCTAGGACTGAAGAATCTTAAAGATTGTGAGGCGTGAAGATGATTCAGAAAGGGCTAGCATATAACAGTAGATGAAAAGTCTGTGGGTCCTTGCTCAGAAATGATGTTGGGTGTGGGGGTCAGAAAGTATTCTTTTGATGCTGATAATGTTTTAGATTTTATAATGTCATTCGTGTGTGATCACTGGTTAGGAATCCTGAAATTAGCTTCTTTTTTTTTTTTTTTTTTTTAATGGACAAATCCCTATTAAATAGCTCAAATGCTAAAAAGAAATCCTGATGATATTTTTTTTCCAGTACATTCAATCACAGAAAACTAACCTTTCTAAACAAAATTAATTGTCAATGTCAGTTTTTGATTCTTAAGCATCCCAAACTCAAGGGCAGAATTCTACATGCATTACTTCCCTAAAAATAAACAGAACAACCAACAGATTCTTAAGCTCTAAGAAATGCTCTAAAAATGTCTATCTTCTATTTGTGTTTTGCATTCCTATAGGTTAATATAGCTAAACTGATTTTCCTCCTGGTGTTCTGTTAACTGAATTTCCTCTGAAGCACTGTGTTTTGGTATATGCTATATTTTATCTCAGAGTAGATTTTTATATGCAAACTATAACTCTCAGAAACACACTCCGTTGACACCATTTTAAGTACAGTTGCACTGGCAGTAATATATCTGCATGGGGACAATCCACTAAACAATAAAATTATGTAAATCAGACTATAGGAAGATTATTCATAAGCAAATGCCTAGCTATAAGCTTAGCATCTCCTCTGTGGTTCATGGATTTTGTTAAAGTATGACAAACAATCCTGGCAGAAATCACAAGAGAAATTAAGATCAAAGCCTAAACATAAACCAAAAGAAATGAAGTATTTTCCGCTGATCAATTAACAAAGTGCTTTGCTGCCAGCCTGCAGTCATAAACCAAAGAGGAAATTACATTAGGCTGCTTTTATAATCAGGAATAGAAATGGCACTTATGGATAAAAAGAGAAAAACTCATTATGTTTATCTCTGTATTGTTTTTTAATTGTTTTTTTCCCCATCATTGTTATTCCTCATCATTCATATTCAGATTAGATACCTAATTTTAGATGAGCAAAGTGTGTAATAAATGCATGAATTCCATTTGGTTTAAATATCCCCATCTAATTACCCTGTGCTTTTGTTATCAATCTCAGATGTTAACAGTCTAATGGCAAAAGGGGTTTTTAGTAATTAAATTGTTAGTAGAATTATTGAAGAGCATGTTGACATACCAAACACATTAAATCATAACTATAAATAGTCCATAAAGGCTCTCAGTGGGAGCGAGATTAAAAAGCAAAATAATAGCAATCTAGTATTATATTTCATGTCTTCTCCCTGTATTTGAAACTGCCTTATTCTTTTCTCCAGCATTGTTTACCATTTTATAGGGTATTGAGCTTTTCCTATTCTGAATTTCTTTAGCCATCTCTTAGATGCTGAAGGATAGGAAGGTCCTGCTGAAAACTGCATAATGGAGCACAGAAGACACTTTTCCATTTTCTCCAGTAAACCAAAGCTACAATAGTGGTAAATGCAAGAATTAAGTGACAGTTGTTCTCTCAATATTGTTTTTCCTCTCTCAGAAGATATTTCATTGAAAGAAAGATGTGGGAAGCTATGCTGTGGAAAGGACAACCATGGACAGTAATGTCAGTCAGTATGTGTTTTTGAATGAGATGTGTGGAGTTACACCCAGTTATAAATGGTTGTATTGATTTCCATAGCAGCAGGGGACAAGTATGTTCCTTCTCATCTTCATAATGAATATAGTGAGTTGAGTTGTGTCTTAGTTTTTAAAATAGGAGGTGTAAGGAAGGAAAAAATAAATGTCTTCAGGCCAAGGTAATTAGGAAGGGTCTTTTTTCCCCTCTGCTTGGCTGCAGGTATATCTTCTGCCTTCCCTGCAGTTAAAAACAAAGAAGAGAAAGAGACAAAGGGTAAACTGTAGTGTCCATGGTTCAAAGAGTGTTATAAAGTCACTTCCCCGTCTGCTGCCAGCCCTTTACTGTGTAAAAGTTCTGTAGATTAGACTGGATGTCTTAATGAAGTGCAGTCTTGCTGCTGACATTTCAATCTCCAATCCTGCCACTGTGCCTCTGTGCCTCTTCTTTGCACACCTTTTTCTCCCAGGGCTATTTCATTCTCACACCCCTTGCCGTGGCTGTCCTTCCTTGCCCTGACCTTGGTGAGTGCACTGTCAGTGGCCCTACAGGGTAGCCCAAGTCAGAAAACTCAGCTTAGCTTCAGACCTGGTTAGGAGAGGTTGATGCCAGGGCTGGGGTTTGCTGGATGAGAGCTGACAGTGTAAATCCTGTGAGTCCTGGGAAGATGGTGGTGGCTGAGTAAAACAGGTAAGCTGAGGGACTTTGCCAAAGGAGGAGAGGGGAGGAAAGGCCAGGATCTGAAGATACTTGGCTGAATGGCAAGTCCTGATAGACTAATGGTTTGTTTTTTGGGATAGGAAGGAAATTTCCTCTGAGTCATATTGGCAGAAACAAACGACATTCTTTTTCCTTCCTTTACAGCATAGAATCTTGTTTGTCTGCAAGGGTCATTTGTTTTACCTAATAAAATTTCTTCAAGGCTACTACAACTCTTTTTTGTTTTTTTCTCATTCCCTCTCTGTTTCTTGCTCTCCCTCTGTCTCTTTCTTCCATTAGTTTCTTTTCAGTGTACTGCTGCTTTTGAGGCTCATGAGTCTATCCTGTGAAAACTCTGGCACTTGTTCTAAATATATTGAGAAAAATTCTGGGAAAAAAATTAAATAAGATTTTTTTTTTTTTTTGGCATGCTGAAGGGCTGGCATTAGTTTGGGTCTGCAATTACCTGGAAATAATCTTCCATTAAATGGGTCTTTTTAGTTGTAAAGAACTGAATCAAGCCATCTAGGTGTCTATCTTGGATTCCTGTTAGCTACTTTTAGGCTGTTTCTTGCTCACTGCACCAATTTTGTGGTTTGTCCTCTGAGGTGACTAATTTTTCCGTGACCTGGAATCCTCTATAATGGGAGAAGAGGGACTTAACACTGTATTTTGCATTTGAGCCAGTACAATTTTACTGCACAAAATTTAGCTGTTACAACATTAATTTTTATATTGAATTAGTCCTTGAATTTACTTGTGTTTTCTTAAGTGTATGTGTAAAGTGAAATCAGAGAGAGTATACTACAATACACATGGGATATCAGAGGCTTTTGATTTTGAAAACTTTATTTCAAAAAAAGAATGCAAGAGTTAAATTTCTGTCCCCTTTTTTGTTCAATTTTAAAAAAATCTGGTTGATATGGTAGGAGTTACTTCTCAGTGTGTACAAAATGTACTATACTGTACACCAGGGCATAAATCTGTCATAAATCCTAAAATCACAACAGCTGTTGAGTTGATTGTAATGCTCACTTCATGTTTATTAGGTCTTTTATAGTTGTACTTCCGAATTGTTCATCATTAATGAAGTTCCCACATCTTGTAGAGGTCACTTCAGTGCCTGTGCCAGGAGATGTTCAGATGGAGTTGGATCATGTTTGTCAGTGGGCTTTGAAATCTAATTAGGCAGTTATAGCTTAAATTCCACAGCTCAAAATAAACGGAGCTCCATCTTTTCTGTGAGCTATTTTCAAACAATGAAACCTGCTGAGTACAGACTAACTACAACGGGCAATGCACAGATTTTGTTCATCAAGAATAAAAATGGTGCTAAAGTATGCTGTTACAGTCTGAGAAATGTTAGGGCTATGGTTTCAAAAATTGACATTTACAAGTAAAATGCACTGTATATGCAGTGTAGATAGGGAGGTCATTTTTGCAGATAGGGAGGGTATTTCTGCAGACTGCCATTTATACTTGCAAATGAATTATTATTATTTGCCATGAAGTATTCACCTACAAGTTTAAAAGAGTGTTTCATTTGCTCCAAGTGGGTCTTTTGAGAGATTCGCTTAAGAGATTAACTGCTAACTATTGGACTGGATGACCTTAGAGGTCTTTTCCAACCTAAACAATTCTATGATTCTGTGATGTATTCACACTAATGGGAAGCTTTGATTTTAAAACTTTAGAAGCAGATTTTGGACTAGTCCTTTTTACAGCATGAGTTGTATGTGTTATCTCAGTTATTCTGATTGACAAAGTCAAGAACTTGGTGATGGCATTTTTAAGCCTCTTAAGAATGAGTGAAATCATGTTTACTAAATAGGATATCTCCTGCTTAGCTTTAAGCCCACTGTAATCAAATCTACAGTTTCCTTTTCTTACATGGCAAACTAAAAACTGTCTTATTTTCTCCCCTCTGCAAAAATTCACAAACACTTTTCTCTTTTTAAGTAGCTTTTCATGTTCTATTGAAATTTTGATTCCCTCTGAAATGACTACCATGGAGATAAATTCTTAGCATATCTCATCTTGCTTTGTTTAAAAGAGCTTAATATGTAAAAGAAAAGAAAGAAAGAAGTCCTAAGGTTTTGTGAAAACTCTTTCCAGTAACTTTTAAATGCCTTTGCAAAATAAAATCATAATATGATAGTAATAAATCAAGAAAATTCTTGTTCTTTTAGACTGTGTTTCAGCATATTTACATTTGAAAAATCTTGTCTGTGTTAGGAACTTGCTGAAAAGAATACCACTTCCTCAGCTTTATTAGATCAGCTCACTGAAATCTATTATTGCCAGTACCAAGGTACTTTTTGGGGGATTTTTAGTAGTTTAATCTCTTTGACTTTCAGGACAGAGAGTTACTCTCTGGCCTTGTGCTCTCAGGTTATTATTACACATTTTAGAGTCCCCTGCCCGGCCCCAGAGAACCCGTGCAGGTTTTGCCTGCAGTGCTCTGGCTGCTTGGGCCAGTGATCAGAAAAGGGACTGCACACACTGCCACAATATTGGGCACTATTTTGAGAAAAAGGGCAAGGATGCCACGGTGACAGAGTGATTGATGCCTTCCTGGTAATTTGGGAAAATACTTGCTGGAGAAGCTTTCTTAGCTTTCTTTCCTCTCTTTTCCTATGTTTAGGCATTTTTTCAGTGTATGTATAACTTTTACTCACAATTTCATTTATCAATAAAACAAAGTCCAACAAAAATGCGCTCCCCCTCCCTGAAAGACTTTTCTGGTATCTCAATGGTCAAGTGCCATCCACTTTTTCATATTTCCCTGCTTGTAATTTGTTTCAATAGATCTATGGCAATTACCATAATGTGGTATTTTTCCTCCTCTAATATCTCCAAAATACTTTCTAAATACAGACTCCATCCATGTCATAGTTTCTTCTAGGAAGGTATTTTAATAGTGCGTGAAGTTTTTCTCTTGCTTGATCTCCTGCTTGCTTTTTGATGCTGTCATTCTTTTAGAATTAATTGTCATATGTTTGTATGCAATACTTTTAAAATTTTTTCTTCTCTTAATTTTTTTAAATGTCACTGAATTTTTGTATTTTATTTATATTTAATAGTTATACCTGGTTTTCTTGAAAAAGAAAATGAATTAGATGCAATCACAGGTCTGAGTGCAGTTAGCATTGGACAGAAATGTTTTACTGGTGAGCACCCTCTTTAGATAGTGGGTTCTCAGTATAGACTGGTTCCCTTTGCCATCTCCCTGATACCATGACCAAGCAAAATGGTAGCAGCCCCAGCTGTGGTGCTGACACTGCCAGATGAATAGTTTGCAGTATTTACCCCAGAGGAGAGACAACAGAGCTCCTTGAGGAGCCCTAGAACTGTTTGATCAGTCTGTAATAGACTTTGGAGGCACCTATCAGCAAAGATGAGGAGGAGGGATAAAAGGGACAGACTGTATTGGTCTTTGAAATAAAAATAATTTTATAAAAGTTCCTTGTGCATTAAATGGCATGAAGGCAGCTGCTAAAACGGCAGCCACACTTGCTATCTCATGAATTGCCATAGGAACCAGAAGTGTATCATCTCTTGTGTTAATTATAATTGCCATTCATAGTATTGAATGAACAGTCAGTATCAGAACCCACAAACATATGAGTTCAGTGTAAGTGTAAATATTGTGACCTTGAAAAATGCTTCTCTCTTTCCCTCTCCCCTCTAGTCTTTTTAACATTTTTGTTGATGTTGACCTTAGCCATAGGAGCATATACCTAAAATGAATGAGGGAACCTCAGCAATCATTCTGCCTCCTGCTGCCATCTCCTGGCTGGAACAGACCCCACATACAGACAGCTCCTTTTCCTTCTGTAGTGAGGGAAAGCTCAGACAGTTCAGCCTCTCGTGTTTGAGGAACTAAAGGCTGTGTGGTATTTCCATGCCATATGTATGTGGGCAGTTGAAGCTAATGATATAAGTATAGCCACAGACAGTTAATTTGCTTTACGTATTGATGGCACAATTCTACATTTTATTAAATATCCAAATTAAAAAAAAAGGCAAACAAAAAAGCAGCCAGATCCTTCCAATTTGTTTGCATTGCTGTAGTCTTTTCCTTGAACAAAAGCTGTGATCAAACAAAGTGCTGTTTTTCATTTCCTTTCAATTCCATGGTTCTTGTTCCCACCGACAAACTTTAGCAATTAAATCTGCAGAGAAGGTCATCTTCATCAAATATATGTTTCTAGAATAAATATATACAACCTTCTGTATATTTATAACTATGTATGTAGGAGTGTTTTTTGAACAAAATCCTGTTGAGGCAGATGTCTGGAACTTTCTTTAGTTTTATGTCAAAGACACATGGCTCATACCTCATCTAAATTTGCTCTATCCGATTTACATTGAGCAAGGATCTGGTCAAAAGTTGTTTCTAGAACTCACAATGGCATTAGTATGGGAAATTTCTGATGAATACTGGCACGGGATCACTATGGGGATTTAGTTCAGTCACCCAGGTATTACAGAAAAACTGCAAATTCATTTCCAAACTGGCAGTGTTACTTTAAAAAGAAATTAAGATAAATATTATTTAAGGGCTGCACCATAGAGATCCAGTAATGACTGTGACAGTAAAAAGGTGAGAGCAAATTACAAGTCAGTTGCAACAGACTAAAATCATTAAGTAGCCTGTATATTACTGCTGCTCTCTGTCATTCATCTCTCTTTTGCACAAAATTTAATAAGAGTTTTCTCCAGCATGGTCTGAAACTGCAAACTAATTTTGAATTCACTGACAGATAACCTAGCATTTGTGGACTCTATCTGAAGCACTTTGTGCATGGCTATTTGCTTAAATTCCAGTGTCCAGATAAACTTCAGTGTGGGAATGCTATTGGCAGTCAGTATTGAAACAAATTAAAAACTTGTCACATTAATGACATTTAGTGATTAAGCTACGAACTGAAGCAGCAAATATTACCTAATGCCTTGTACCACATTTCTCATAGTGAAGTGAGAAGTCTAATTTTGTAGGTATAAATGAGATTTTTGCCCATTGTTATCATAAAATAAAGGAGTATTAAGGTAAGGCTTCTTCTTTCTTAAAATGTTTTAATGACTTGATCTGATTAGGTCTTGCTTTGGCTTGATGGGCTCACTCAGTCTTTCTGCTGTGCTTTTGCCTTCTCATTTCCTGGGATGCTACTGTAAAAGTATCAGGAGAAAGTTGCTGTCTACAACTTCCTCAGGAGGGGAAGTACAGGAGCAGGCACTGATCTCTTCTCTGGGGTGGCTGGTGACAGGACTCCAGGAAACGGCCTGAGGTTGTGTTAGGGGAGGTTTAGGTTGGATATTAGAAAAAGATTCTTATCCCAGAGGTTAAGCGCTGGAACAGGCTCCTCAGGGAATTGGTCACAGCACCAGCCTGACAGAGCTCAAGAAGTGTTTGGACAACACTCTCAGGTGTATGGTGGGATTCTTGGGGCTGTCCTGTGCAGGGCCAAAAGCTGGGCCTTGATCCTTTTGTGTCTCTTCCAGCTCAGGATATTCTGTGATTCTATGTGAAAATGATGTTTTTCAGCTGCTCTCCTGCATTGACCTGTGGGTAAGAAAACACCAGGGCTGATCAATGCACATAAAACTAGATAAATATAGTTATTCTTTCAAAAGCAGTTTGAATTGAGCCAGTTTAGAGAAGGTGACCAACCACCCGACATCTCCTCTTTTACCAACCAGCCTGTAGTGGCACAAGTCCTCCATCCTGCTGCCAAAACTGCCATAGCACATCAAGATCACCCTGCAGCCATCCTTGGTCACCCTGCTTCCCAGGCTGGTGGTTAAGTAGGAATGGCAGCAGCGAGGGAGAAGAATGGAATAAAAACTCTTCAGAACAACAACACAAGGAGCTCTCTGTACTGGGAAGTGCTCTTAAAGATCTGCAATCCATGGGAAGCCATTGGGAAGGGGGCACATAGTGCAGAACTCTTGATGACCATCCTCTAACTATGCTCTGAACAGAAAGCTCTTATAATTGCCCAGCTGAATGGCTGTTCCTGCCTCATGGGTCCCTCTGCTGGCCTTAGTTGTTTGATTGAATATTTTCAAATAAAACACAAATTTAGTTTTCTGTGTATTATCATCATTAGTGCTTCAGGCCTGGTCAGAACAAACCTCAGCTGGCAGCTCCTCGATCTCTCCTCCAGGTTCAGCTCCCAGGGTAGTAAGCTCCCTGCAGGGCCTTTGGGAATCAGGGAGGAAACAGCAGGTCCCCACCAGTCAGAATGGTTACATGATGGAAGTGTTAACAGAAATACATGACACTTTACTTAAGTACTTCTGTGTGTTAGGCCAGGAAGAAGAAACCATTTTCTCAAACCAGTCCAAACGAGTTTTGCTACAATTTGAAAAATTGTGAAATAAATTGGAGTTACTGTTTATTAAAGTTTAAGCTTATCCTATTTTACAAATACATATTTATGTCAATGCACAAATGTGTGTGGCAGAGAAGGATGGAAATATTTTTTTGGAACTAATTAAATTCTGAAGATGAAAAAAATGTAGTACACAATCTGTAGATTTTTTCTGGTAAGTTGGGGGGGGTGTTTTTTTTTTTTTTTTTTTTTTTTTTTTTTTTTTTTTTTTTTTTTTTTTTTTTTTTTTTTTTTTTTTTTCTTCTGTTCTCTTGTTATATTGATGATTATTTATTTGCTTTACATCTCAGTCCAAGAGTTGTATTGCTTCTTAATTTTTTTTCAAGTTTATATCTGAAGCTGGTGTCATAATTCTAGAATCTTCAGTTTATGAAGTTTTCTTTACTCTTTTTCACTGTCAACCTGGATTGCATTCCTCTTTTCTACAGCTGAACAAACAGAAGGCCATATCCATCAAAAACATACTCTTGAACCAAGTGAGCTCATAAAAACTATATACCTACACAGTACAGAATTAAAATTGATTTTTTACTTATGGGATGAGAAGTAATTTCAGAATTTCTATTCTTTTTTTCTAGGATAGTTTATTAGTTACTTAAATTTAACTTATATGAGAATGGCATTAGCAAACTAAGTTATAAACAAAAAATTCCTGCCAGAAATAGTCGTTGTGTTTTGGTTTTTGTTTTATTTATTTATTTTTATTTTGTTTCGATTTTATTTTGTTGGTTATTTGGGTCTGGGGTGTGTTTTNTTGTGGTTTTTTGGGTTTTGGGTGTTTTTTTTTTTTTTGGTTTTTTTTTTTTTTTTTAAATCACTCTATAGAACTGAGATGAGGAAATTCTGTCAGATCTATCTCCAGACAGAGCACTGGGAAAAATCCAGAACTCAATCCCACAACTTTTGCCTTAGAAAACCTTTTGCATGTCTATCACATTTTTCTTTATCAGTAAAACCACCGTCTGAGTTGATTCATATAGACTGCTGCAAATACATTTTAGTTGCCAAAATTCTGATTAAAATCCACTCATGCCTGAAGCTAGCTTGAGATTTTCAGGTTATCAGCTATCCTTGTGCTTTTTGGTGTGCTAAACCAGTCTTATGTTAACAAGTCTTTACTTTCAATCTAATTTAAAGGAAATCTTTAAGAAGGAAAAAGGAAAAGTAGAAAGAAAATAATCTGTGACATTAAGGTGATTTTAACTGAGCAAAGGTTTTAGTGATATAATGAAAGGTCACATTTTACATATACTGTTTATTTATCTAATAAAACAGAAACATCACCTCCTTGTGTTTAAATCCAAAAGTTGCATTTGCATTCCAAAGAATGCTGCAGTTCAGAAGGATCTCAGACACGTCATTTTACTTCTTCATACCAAATCTCTCAGGATTTGGATCATGCTCAGGTTTGTGTTCTCCTCTCTTTGCAGAGAGGATCTGGGCCTTTCCTATAAGCCATTTACTGTCTGCTGCTCCTCTAAGCCAAGGTATCTTGCAAGCATTGATAGTTCTGGAATACAGTGTGGATTTCTAAACTTCAAAGTGAAATGAAATCTCATGCACAAAAGAAACCTGAATATATTTCACTCTACTCTTGTTTCACAGCTGTATTTTCATAAGAAAACAAAATTCTCATTGGTTAATATGGGCAGTCAAATGCATTGATTTTGAAATTAATTACAGTAACGTTACATACACCTTGCTGCACTTTCATTTCTGTAATTATATACCATATAAACGATTTAGTTTTTACAGCATTATTATGTAGAAATGATGAATGGCATTTATTTCTTAATAGAGTTTTTTGTCAGTTTGAAAAGCTAGAATTAAATTTTAAAGCAGCCTTTTAATTTTATTTCTAATTATTAAATAATATTATTTTGCTACTTAATGTGTTGCATATTTTCTATTATTTATATTATTTTACCATAAATGTTCTGGCTATGTGCAAAACACACTTCATCAAAACATATTATGTGTTTATTACACATCAAGAGAGTTGATTATTAAAATTAATGGATTTTTTCCCAGTTCCTTCCTTGCTTAGCCATCTGAAGTTATTTAAAATCTCCCAGATGTCATAAAAGGATTCTACAATTAGCTAAGGCACTATGCTGTGTCCCTGCAGTACATACAATATAAATAACAGAAAAATATCAGATTAGTTATTGTGTGTTCCACCACCTCACCCAAAAAGCTATTTTTCTAGATGCATGATTCACAAGATACTGATTTACAGAATCTATTGTAAAATTAAAATTAAAAAAAAAAAAAAAATTCAATATGAAGTTTTAGTTTTATACTCCCCCTCATTAAGATTAAGTATTTCCTAACTTCTGAATGATACCGTATTAGGAGAAAAGATATTTAAGAAACTGTTGCTATTTTGAAGGTATGGTAAATAGTATTAGTTCTAGTAACTGTTCTAATAATTTATTAAAAATACTACTATTATAAAAATATGTTTGTATATTTGATATTTTCAAGTTTATGGTAAAGAATAAATAACTGTTTTTACTGTACGTTCATATAGACTAAACCTGTAATTGGGATCTGAACGTGAGTTTAAATGAAATGTTGAGTATACAAGCTGTGGCAGGCAAAAATTCATTGTCTGTCTTTGTATTAAAAATTAAGATGAAAAGCTCATATGCTTCCTGAATAAGACCTGTGGTTTGGACTTCTTTGGTATTGTACCATAAACATCTAATGAGGCATTTCTTACTGTAGTTCTAGCTGTGTAATCCATAGATATAGTCTACTATATTTTTTAAGCTTCCATATTTCACACTTTCTTAAAGTCCCTGCTACTTCTTAAGGATTAAAAAAAAAATCTTTATTGGTATAGCAGCTTTGAATTTCATTTCTACTTAAAACAGTAGAGAGACGTCCTGCCAGCAGTGGTTAGCTGAGCGTGGTCTATTGCCATAAAGATAAACTGCATAGGTTTCCCAGCAATGAAGGTCAAAGGACACATGCACAGCTATTTATTTGCTTTTAAAACAGAAGGAATATGATTTATGCAGGATATTAGCTAATGTCATAGTGTTGAGCTTTGCAGGTGCGGCCATGGGAGCCTGACCCCTGCTAATCCCCCTAAGTGCAGCGGGCACGCATGCAATGGCTTTGTTGTTGCCGTGCTGCTTCGTGGCTCCCCTGCTTCAGTGGTTTGAGAGGTGAAGCTGCATTTCCCATGACAGGCTTCCAAACTTCTGATTAGATTCAAACTGAGCAAGTTACAGACATTTGGGCAACGTGTTTGGGCAGAATTGCTGATACCCGGTGCCGCTTTCAGTTTTACTGCATGGCTGAGCTTGCTTGGGTTTGAAGCTGCTTCTGCTCAGTTTTGTACTAAACTTTTGTTGCTAGTGCGTCATAGTCTCCCAGCCATCTGCTGATACAAAGCCTGCTAAACACCCTCAAGTGATGGGCTCTACAAGGGATTCGTACAAATGAGCCAGGCTTGATCCACATGCACTCGCTCTTCAGGGGGGTGAGCCAGTGCTGACATTTCAAAGAACTGATTATAACTGTTTGAAATGCCCTAATAATGCATCTAATAATTCAGAGTTCCTTTTATTGATGCATCATTACCCTGTCTTACCTGCATTCTGTAAGATGCAAAGCATACATGGCCAGCCCTGCACAGGGAAGAGGCACACAGATTTTTGGGCCTTGTTACCTTGTTTAGCATATAAGTAGAGAACATAAATGTTTTGTAACAGATTACAAACTGCAATCTTATTGCTTCTCTTTCTAAATGTTTTTTCTTAGGCTACACTTAGGTTTAATTTGAGATAGGGATCTTACTCCTTGTGTGCTAGCGCTGTATAAACAGTCTTCAGAATAAGCACAAGGATAGACTGCAATTTTACTTTAAAAGATTAAGTAAATAATAATGTTTTAACACCACTCAGAATAATAGTAATTAAAAAGAAACCCTGGAAGAGAGGAAGTGCATAAATGATGATTTTACTTTAAGAAAAAAATAGTTATGGTTCACATCAGAGTTTGTCAGAAGGTTATTATGAAGATTTCGACATAATTGCTTTTGTTTGAAATATTTACGCAAAAACATGTAGGAGATTGTGATAACTTAAGCGCAAATGCATGCTGAACTTTTGCATTTAGGATATGGAAAAAGAGGGCTTATTATACCTTTTACCTTTTCCACAGAGGGGCAGAAAATGGTTCTCTTCCCCAAAATGGTTACATATATTATTTGCATGTGTAGTTCTTTCAGAATCATATAGTTCATCTCCCTTTCCAGATATAAGAGAGAAATATTTTTATATGTTATGTTAAAAAAGTATGTTCTGTAAAGACACATAGAAACCCCTAGAGGGAGCCAGAAGCCTTCTGTAGAACTGAAACCTTTTCTGAAACTGAAATCTTCCACCTTTTTTTCCCTCTCCATATAAGCAGAAGTGGAGGGGGACAAAGCAATTCCATCATTCTACTTTGCTCCACCCTTTGTAGTTAGCACCCCAATCCTCACAACTTGTTCATATACTCTTTGTTGTGCCAAGAATTTATCCCTTGAACAAATTTGTTGACAACTTCACTATAAAACGTATCTCCTTCTGGGAATGTCATGCTATGCACTCAGCAAAGTGTCTCCCAATACCCTAGTGAATCACCAAAATATTTTAATAAACAATTTACTTCTATGAACCAAATACCCTGATGGTTACTGGATTTGTCACAGGATATAGGATTTCTCCTCTATGCATAGTTACCTTCATACATTATTGTGTTGCAAAACAAACCTTAATGTAATCAAATAATGAAAAATATTGCTTCATTAATAGTGAACAACTCCATTTTCAAAACCAAGTAACTAATTTTGTGGACCATCATTAAAACTTGCTTTTTAAAAATTCTGTTGGTTTAGCATTTTGATCTGTGTTTTGAAAACTCAAGAGAACATTGAACTACTTTTAATCAAACAGGTATCAAACTCCTTTCAGCAGGACACCACATTTATGACTAGACTTAGATCTTGTAACTCCTGGTTGCCACAGAAAGGAGCAGGTCATGAAAAGCTTTTCTCCTGGGGGAAAAAAAAATCTGTGCTATGCAGCCATAAATTCTGATATAGTCTCATTATAGCACAAAGAATTAAAGAGCACTAAGTAAAAGACTTTTTCCCTCCTCCTGTGTGCTCCTGAGTCATGTTACATGCTGGATTCTGTTGTTGAGTGATGCAAAAGCTACTGTCACAACCTTTTATTGCCTGGGTGCAAAGTAAACGAAGGACATCAAGGACATTTTTTTGCTGTTTGATGCCTATCAAGACATAGAAGCAGGAGGGGGTGCACAGAACCTGTAATTATGCTGAACTATTGTGTGAAAGCTCGTCAGTGAAGATTTAAGTATTTAGTTTGGGAACCCCTTTGCACCGTTCTAGTATTCTTCTAACTATCTGTATAATGCTTAACATTATACAGTGTGCTTCTATCCTAAGCAAAGTAAAAATTCATGACTTAAAAGATGAAAACATACTATGGCAGATACTTCTAGAAGTGATTGAGACCAATTCAAATACAATTGAATTTAATTGAATTGAATGTAAACTTTAATGTGGTTTTAGATATTGAAGAACAATTTTTAATAATTTGTTATCAGAAGTTCTCTAACTTGCATAAGTTCCTTCAGATGCTTGATACCAGCTCTGAATTAATAATGCCTTGTTTTACTGGCTGGGTTCTGCTCTTCAGCAAACAAACTTGTAACCTGTGCTGTGGATGTTAGAGGGGAAATAGCCAGATTTGGAGTATAGCAATATGTTAGTCTGCATTTCAAGTATATAAATTGTACTTTTAGCTTGAAAGCACTGTGCAGATATACACAGTGCATCTGTGTACATTATAAAATGTACATTTTGTAAAGGCAGATAAAAACCTACCAGATAGTAAGAAAAAAACTAAACACAAAAGTACCCCAAATGAGAAGAAAATACAGTGATTTATAAAGCATGTTTTTAGCAACATTTCTGAGTTTCATGTGCTAAACACCTACTCTTGACCTCGAATTGACCTTGAAGTTTATGAGCTAAAGGTAACAATTATGCAAGGGCTAAAATATGCAGACAGGACTTTACTGCCTAAAAAGAACTGCTGTCCTGTGTTTTGTTTGAATTAACGCACTTTGCTGTTTTATGAAACTTAACTTTGTCCTTTTGGGAAGCCAGGGCGAAAGGAGCACTGGTAGCCAGTGTGGAGAAACCTCAGAACAAAGTGGGGCTGAGCACGGGAGGGTGGCACGTGCATTGGGTTGGGTCAGTTCTGCAGGAGAACTTTCTCCATCTCTTTCTTTGTGCCATTTCTCAGAGGGAGAAGTTATCCCAGTGAATGTCTCCAGACAGAGATTTAATGCTGGAAAAACTCAGTTGCAATGTAAACTTTCAAGGAGGGTGAAATGAGCCTTTTTTTTTTATCTAAAGCACTTGCTCAGGATAAAATGGCCTTGTCAGAGATTTGGCTTTATTAATTTTGATCACATCTTACAGCCTCTACAAGGTGTCATGAAACTTCAGCCTTTGAGTCCTGGTGCATTCATATGGTAGTAAAGTGACTGTATTGCATTTGCTGTACATTGCAGCTCTTCTTCTGAACACAGAAATTGAATGTGAGAAATAATGTGTTTAAATTGTTACTTGCACAGTAATCACAGGTATCCCTTATAATTTGAATGGACGCCTCTGTTTTTTATCCTTTTTTATCCTTTTCTAAGTTTTTCAGTTTAAAAGGAAAAAAAAAAATCCCCAAACAAAATCACCTCCAAACCTACTGCATTCTTCTTCTGTTCCTTTGAATAATGCAATAGACAATGATGTGACATTTGGAAAGCAGAGCCACCCAGACATACATACATTTTACAAGTAAACTTACTTGTTTTTCCTACTTTCTAGCAGCATGAAATCTCAAAGCAATAAAGGTTATTCGTGACATACGTGCATGTCACTAATTTTGGCAATAAATGAAGCATTCCTCAGACCCTATTTTATTCTTTGTGTTAGCCACAGCTACCTCCTTTTTCATGAGAGGCCTGCTGAAGGTGCAGTTTCAATTTTACTACTGGTTTTCATCCTCTAGGACCTTGGAGCAAGTCAGACAGTGTCTGCATCAAGTGCACAGTGATATTTTTATCTGCTTTTCTTCCAGATGAGTTTAGGGAAGATGCTGCTGTTTGAAGAGTACTTGTAAGATATGTAGGGCTGGAACCTTACAGTCTCTTCCTCTCAGGCAAAATCAGATGTGCTCTCTGCTGTTCCAGTTCTGCAACAAGGAATGAGAAAACTAAGGAAATTCCAGGGCATTGCTTTGAACAGCAGGTGTTAGATTGCTGTGTCTTTCCCGAACAGATGTTTTAGCTGCAGAAGAAACAGACCAAATGCACATACCCTAGCTCTGGAAAAATTTAAGTCTGTATATTTAAATGTATGGAGTTATTTTATTACTACTAAAACTGCTTGAGAACTAATTATTACAGATGCTGTGAACTCTCTTGGGCATATTACTTACATTTAGTGACAAATTTCCCTAAAAGCATTGGACAGCATTTTCCTTCATAGTTTCTTTAATGTAGAGGTTTCTAATGGCTGCAAAAGCCTCTAAGTAGTACTGAAATCCTCTCCTTTAATATTTTCTCAAAAAATAGGTGTGAATGCTATTATTCATTAGGAAAGTATAATTAAATGAGTCCCTTTGCCCAGCTGGATTTCCTTTGAACTAAGGGAGGTTTTTTTGGTTGTTTTTTGACAGAATAAAATTGTTCTCTCCAGTAGTGCCAGTGTGAAATGCTGTTCATAATTCTTGCTACCTTAAAAATTTGTTACACTTCTGTTCTAGGCTTTATGGACCCTAAGGTAAATTATGACATATCAGATATCATTCTTTTTCACAATTCCTATAAAAATATCTAATTATATATAAAAATATCTAATTAACGTGAAAGAATTTTCAATGGGAACAAAAATGTGAACCTTTTTTCCTAGGCTCCTATTGGGGTGTATTCTAATAAGCTGTGAGACCACCTCTGATGCTGACACAGGGTTAAAGAACCCCACACAGCACAATGGGCATGCTTTAAATCAAACCTGTGTGCCAATTTTGCTCTAGTAGAGTACCTAGGAAATAACTTTCTTATTATAGAAGATGACTCTCTGTATTGTTTTCGTGTCTTTCTGCCTGGATCTCTTATTTGATAGATCCAATAGGGGACCTCCATCTGGTGCTTCAGGTGTTCTCATGGATCCAGTAGAAACTTTTTGTTGCAGAAGAACTAATTTAATTAACCCAAACCAAATCCTCAGTTTGAAAAGTTTATGTTTCAGAGTGGAGAACTCAGCATTCAGGAGCCCCTTTGGCTGTGGTTACATCTGGGGCTGGCACTGCAGTGTCCAGCTGTGCAGATACTCAACAGTTTGAGGCTGGTTTTCTTTTTTTTTCTCTTTAAATGCTTCCATTTCATCCCCAGAACCAAGTGGGAAATTTTTTGAAATCTAATAACTTGTCAGTATGACAAAATGCTATTTTTCCCCAGGAGAAGGTCTACAAGGCTCTTCTCATTTGGACAGGAACTGTCTTTTAGAGAGGACCCCAGAACCTTTTACTCAGCAGCATCTGGCAGGCTTCAGTGAGGTTCAGAAGCCATTCTGCTGAACCTTGGTCTTGTAATGTATCACTTATGCTCTCTTTAAGGCAGTCTCATGAATTATTAGTACACTGCATTTAGATGGTGTTTCTTGTCCTTAAATCTTTAAGTCACTTACTGTACTGACTCTCCAGAATGCATCACATATTTCATAGTTGAGAGTGGGAAACTTAGATATAATGTCAGTATGCTGTACTGAGTTTTTCTAATATTGAAAAATTGATGTAGGGCTTGGACTAATATTTTAAATTAGTACTATCTACAGTAAGATGCAGAACTCAGGAATTAGAGTCGCCACACGTGTGTTTTTCATGTGAATGCTGCAACCTTGGCTTCACAAAGCCAGAAATTCCTTGCTGTCCCCAGGGGTAACTCCTTCAGTTTGTTGAGCATAATGATAATGAAACACATCCAACAATTCCTTATTCAGAGTGCTTAAGGGAATGGGTTAGGCATTGGGAATTAAGATCAATGGTGGCACATGGAAAAGATGCCATGAACCAAATCATCCTGCAGTGCATCACGTAGTCCAAGTAGATTGTAGGGGTGTACACTTCTGGATGGAAAAGACAAGAAAATGCATACCAAGACACCACCAGGTATAAAAGCATGCAGAGGTGAATAACATATATAATAGCTATAGGGTTTGCACTTGTTTCCTTTGTTTTTCATAATAATGTTTTCATCTGCCAAAAAGCAATAATCTCAGTGCTTAAAGTGGCATTTAGGAGCATGAATATAGTTTAGAGTTTGCTTTTTTTTTACTGTGTATGTCAACTTGTTTTTTCAGCTTCACATGTGATATAGCCTTAGTTTCTACTGCATATTAATATCACCACATGTGAGAAATAAAAGCCAGAGAAAGGATAAGGGCCTTTTCCAAGACCACACAACAAGTCAGTAGCAGAAATGGAATGAAACCACAAGAATTCCTGGCTCCTTATTAGATTTTTAAGGCATTTTGCAGGGCCTCATCCAGACATCTAGAGAATAGTTTATGTAGAAAAGTAAATTTTAAACATGTCCAAAGGGTGATTTACACTAAGTTCTATGGTATAAACAGGTGTTTGATGGCACTGCCTACCTGCTGGCACTCTTCTGATTGATTTTTCCAGCCATTTGCGGGTACTGTGCTGGAAATAAAGAAAGCCAAGGTAAAGAGGTCAGTAGTAGCTACTGTAAATGGTTAAAACACATGTCCTTAGTAGCTTTCTCACAATTTGCTTCTTTAGGGGGGTTATTGTGAAAGATGGGACACAAAGCCCAACCACATGTGGTCCAGTGGTATTGGGTAGGTTGTATAGAGGAAAAATTCTTTCGTACCTACATTCAGCAAGTAATGGGCATTGCATCTCAGAATCAGAAATGAACATAAGATGCTGTTGGGTCTACAGTTGTTTATTGAGACAAAGGATGATGAAAACAACTTGTTCAAAACTTTTAATCATCTTTGATCTTCTTGAATAGGAACAATAGATTTGTGGGGGTGGGCTGGAGTGGAAGTAAATGCTCAGCATCATATGCCTTAGAAGATTACTTACAGTGTCTTTAAAAGCATTCTATTTTTAATCTAAAACACTTGCATTTATTTACATCAGCACAACATGACGTAAAAAGTGATAGCTGTCTTTTATGTCCACTCTCAAATGGTATAATGATAAATCTAATGAGAATTAGCCCTATCATTTCTTTCTTTCTTGTGACTGAGTTCTTATACTCCTGAGGTATAAAGGAGACTCCCCTAATTAAAAGCAAGTAAATACAGAGAGGACTGAATTGATGGCACGATTTGGAGTACCCGTGTGATTTGGAAAGCAGATTGTTCGTAACCCAATGGAAAGTTTAATGAGCTGGCCTCTTCCGCAGTCTGCTGCACAGGCAGCCTGGGAACTGCTGTGCTGTCACGACAGAACCTGGCACTGTTGTGTGCTTGGCCAGATTCACTGAATATTGAATTTATGCCTTACAGCTATCTGTTTTTTTCGGGTTTTTTTTTTTTTTTTTTTTTTTTTTTTTTTTTTTTTTTTTTTTAAACAGCAGCAAATTTAAACTGCATCCTAAAGTTTGAGACAGTCAAGCATGAGATTCTTCCTGCTGCACTTTTTACAGACTCTTAACTCAGATGCCTTTCCACTGGGAAAAGAAAATCGTATGTTGTTTCTGGCCTGGCCTACCTGGCAGCAACCAAAACGAGGTCAGAGAACTCAATATTTGTAATAATAGATGGATTTTAAGTAGTTGATACCTACTTTTTGCTTTTTAACTGAATTTTGATTGTTAATAGAGCAAAATAATTTATTCAAACAGTACTGCTCCCAGAATTTTTCGTTTATCTATATTTCATATAGGCATTTTAGTATGCAATTTCCTTTGCTATGCATAGGGACAGGATTTTTTCATCTGTGCCAGTCCTTTATTGGGAGAACTCTTAGCCAACATCTCTTTATTCTTGAAAGACTGATTCTCTTCCCCAGCTGCTTTAGTCCTGGTGCAAATGCTAACTCAGCACTGGCAGGCTCCCCTTAGTGGGAATGCATTCCTTCCTTTGCAGGATTTGACACTGTGAGAGCAACTGGTGCTCCGGGCTAGTCCCAGGGGATCCATAGCTCTTTCAGGGGGATGCACTTTGATGGTGAGAAAGTACCCTGCTGTGTTAAGGTCTCCAGATGATCTGGTCAGAGTCTGCACTGCATAGCCCACTGTTCACCAGGCCAAATACCTGTTTCTCAAGACCCTGACCCACAAAGTGGAAGAAATTTTCCTGTCAGAAAAAAAAAAAATCAGAGAGTTTTGGAAAATTTTGCTGTGAGAAGTTGTTTGGTATTTGTATGCATAAACCTAAGCTTTTTCAATATCTCTTCATGAATGACTATTTTTTCTTGGTGAGAGGTCATGGTCTTTTATGCCAACAGTAAGTCCTGTGAAGGGAATGATAAAGATAAGGAACTCTCTAGTCATTGAAATGATAAGGACTTTGTTTTCATGAATTTAGACGTTTTTGTCTAATTTAATCTAGAAATAAAGGGAAATTATAGGAAGTATAAGTAGCTGCTGTAGCTAAAATGTTGGTTGTTCCAGTTATTTCATCTTAGAAAAAGAAAATTTCATACTTCCTTGACTTCAATACCGAAGTCTGTATCTGAAGTATTTTTCTGTTGCTTCTTTTTTTAATTGGAATGTCAAGTCAAGAGTCTTGTATGACTGGAACAAACTGTTTCAGTATAATCACATCGCAAGCTATATTTATCACTTTCTTTGACTGTTGAGATTTTATAGCAACCAAAGTTTCCCTGCTCAAAATCCTAACAAATGTTCAAAAGATGTATGATACAAGATTTTAAATCTGTGTTACTTTTTTTTAAGAAAGAAAACTAAAAGCCTGTTATAGCACTGTGACAGGTTTTGAACTTCCTATGAAACAGTAAAAATAAAATTATCTTGAGGTTAGGCATCAGGACCTAGATCTTCCCTCCCCAGTCAGCCAGAGCAAGGTACCATTTATTGCTTGCCTTTTACCTTGTGATACCCGAACTCTCGAACTGTCTGAATTCAAGTAGGTCAGAAAGCAGAAGTTACATTTGGGACCTCCTCCAGCTGAGAAGCAAACTGGATCTAGGTCTTCTGCTTCCTGCTAAACTGGGTTTTCAGGGAAAACTTGGCCAGGATCTGGAAGCCATACTACTTTTCTGGGACATCTATGCTCTGAAAAGAAAGCTGCTATGTCTGCATTTTGAGAGAAATGTAATTTTGTTGGGACAGCTTAGTTATGTACAGAGCACAAGTATCCTAAGGGTGACTGGGGAGCTGTTCTGCCTGGTGTCCAGCCAGGGGTCAAGAGCAACTGAAGCACTGCAAACCTTGGACCAAAGAAGTTGTGGTTTACACAGACTGCCTTTTGTGTACCTGCAGCATCCTCACCCAGAGGAAGGCACTTGGTGAGCTTTGGTGTTGCTTAGACTCTATGGGAGTTCAGCAAAACATGCTTTGGAAATTTGAAATTTGAAAAACTTTAGTTATTTATATTCTGATCTGTGTTCCCATTTTGAGCAAAAGAATTATTCATGGAACCATATCCTGAAGTACTGTGTACCCCCTTACCTCTTCAGTAGTTTTTATGCCAACCTGGGCATGAGTGTCTACAGTCGCTGTCCTTTCCTGACCCAATATTCTTACAACAGTATAATCTCCACGAACTGTGACTGCAGAGTTCAGAAGTTTTGCTGTGCTTCTGGAATGCCTATTTAAAGCAGACTTGATAATGCATCATATGATTACTGCAATTTCAATTAATGTTACTGTTTGGGATATTTTGGATCTGATCCTCATTTTCTATGCATTCATGAGGTTCAGGACTAGAAGGGGCAAATTTATCACCACATCCAACTGCACAAGCAAGAGGGACAATATACATTGCTTTAAAGCATTTTCTCCAGCATTTTCAGCACATATTGTGCACATTTTACCTGTCATTATGAGCTAATGCTAGTTTTGCTGTAAGGAAATTGTGTGACTTTGAAACAGAAACAGAGGTAACCATTAGGTTGGGGAGAGGTGTGCATTGTGATATTGCTGCAAACATACTGAGAAGGCAGGCTTTCTTGCATGCAAAGTTGCTTTGATATTTCTTTTTAGAGTGAAGCACACAAAGACTTACACTCTCAGTTTTTTGCATTTTAGATAGGCTGGATAGAGCTCTTTTTAAAGGCAGGCAGAAGACGTCTTTCAGTCTGTGGTTATTGAGACACGTGGGTCAGCTGTGCTGGGCAGGAGTACATTGCTTAACTTATTTTGCTCTAGCTGAAGTCACTTGGCACATTTTGCATAAAGATTGTATTTAGCCCATGATGGTTTGGCTGATAAACCATTAGTCCTGTGGTAGGTGACACTTTAACACCTATAATGGGATGTCAGGTGAATTGCAGTGGTTGGCACTGATGGATGGGGTTGCTGAAGCACTGGTGAGGTGCTGGGGCAGGGATACTAAGGTAAAGGCCTTGTTCAGAGCTTCCTTTCGTTAAAGCAACAAAGCTGTGATTACATAAACAGAACTGCTTCAGCCAGCACAACGTGTCATTATGGATTTTCCAGCTAATCCATCGATTCATCTTAATGGTGCAGAACTTGTGCTTCGTGTCACTCTCTGCCTTTGTTCCACTCCTTCATCTCTTGAAACGTCTGTCATGAAGAAAGTGTTTATCTTGAATTATGTGTTGAAGAAGGTTAGAGAGCACACTTCTGAAGCTTGGCATGAAATTTCCTAAACAAACCTTGCCGGTTGCTTCATGAAAATAACAGAGGTATGGATTTCAGATTAACATTGCACATTAATGTTTTTGGAAGCACTTAAAAATAACGGCTGTGGTGTTGGTGACCAAAGGCATCCCGTTGAAGTGCATGTGACATATGCATTATTAACAAATCAGCTTATTCATTGTAATGAATATTATTATGATAAATGTTATCTTAATGCCCAATGATTAGCAGTTATTACAGAGACTTTTTATTAACTGAAACATTTACTTGTATTACATTTAATTTAATACAGTACAAGATTTAAACACTTTTCTGCTTGGATGTTTTTGTATTGGGCTAATGCTGGTATTGTGTTGCTGTACAAACACTTGTAGAGCGTACGTATTTGGGGAAGTGGAGAGTGCAGTGTAAAGGCTCAGGGACCTGCCGGAGCTTGAGGCACAAAAAGGATTATATTAGAAGCAGCAAAGGGTCTCTGAGTCACAAGCAGTGCACAGCTGTGGAATGAAATTATTTCACTTTAGCCTCTCTACTTTTCTTTTTCGAATAGCTATCTTCAGTTTAG
This sequence comes from Aegithalos caudatus, assembly GCA_013389925.1. Lineage (NCBI taxonomy): Eukaryota > Metazoa > Chordata > Aves > Passeriformes > Aegithalidae > Aegithalos > Aegithalos caudatus. The sequence goes on from WEIU01010314.1 coordinate 152,244, forward strand.
GATGTGATCTTTTCCTTAGATTTCAGTAAGAGATCGTCTCTGATGAATTTCTTTGAACTACACATAATATTTCAACTCTTTTTCTGCAGCCAGTTGTGCCTATTCTTACTTCTTTATGTAAATTTGATATATATATATATTTAAAATTTGCATTAGCTATATATCAGAGTATTTAAATATATTTTTTTAAATTAAAATACCTGGAAAATTTGTTACAGGGAGTGAAAAAAAACAGCTAAATAAAAACTGAAATGTGTTCAGGAGACCATTTGGATTCTTAAAGTTTGTTTTCACAATATTCATGTACATAAACAAATTAGAGAGAACAGTTTTATTATATGCCTCTGCCTAGTTTGCGTTCTTAGAAGTGAGGATGCTGTTTTTCCACTTCACTTAAGATCTGTGCTGTTCAGTTTTCAGCAATTTATGGAAGTATATACTAAATCTTAAGAATATGAATACTTCTATATGAATCAATAACTCATGCTCAGAAATCAAACTCTGTCTATGCAGCATTCTTGCAGGAACCTAAAAGGTACAATCCAGTTAGTAACCATCTACTTTTTTCTTCTCACACTTTTTTTTCATTTCAGAAATAACATTTTTATTTTTCCAGTGGATTAAGGATTTCTGAATGGTTATTTTCTAATACTAAAGTGATTTTGGAAGTGCAGGTAGTAATTCGTAATTCAGCTAGAAATGGCAAAAATTAATTTCTATAATTAATGTAATACTCAGAGCTTAAATTTGGTTAAAATCTAGTTGATGATTTCTCTTTTCAAATAAATTTCTTGCAATCCTGTTAAGTTCAGTGTAATTGTCATCTTGTATTTGAACTCAGAACTGGTTTGCCTTAAGGGTTCAGTGTTAAGTTGAACAGAATATGTGTAGGAACTGCACCTACTCTAAAAATAATGTCAGGGTCTTACAAATCCTCACTAAAAGTAAGTATAAACAACAACAAAAAGATAAAACATCTGTGAGTTTTGAAAATCTACATTCTTTTCCAATCTTCAAATGTAATATGCAAAGCATGGAGTAAAACCATGGTTTGTTTCAACTCCTTCTTTATATATAACTAAACTGCATAAACAGCAGTGAAAGGCATAAATAATTGCACTCTTTTTTTTGTCAAAGGAAAAGTATTAAGAAAGAACCAGAATAGTTTTCTGTAATAAAGATTCGTTAATCTAATAGCCAACAACAGCATTGCTAATATCTGGGTATATTCAGGAAGTATAATGATGTACTACTTTCAGATTTTTAGGTTCACTCGGATGCTTATGGGGGATTTCTGCTTGAGAGAATTAGCAGGGCAGGAACAGATGCTTTACAGGATGCTCAGGTTGCCAATATTTGTTGAGAGACTTGATTACAAGATACAGTTTCTCACATAAATTTGGGGATCTTTGTCATGTGTCATATGATTATTTCTGTTTGCTTTTTATTTCTTTGAGGAAATCAGTGAATTGTATAATTGCTTAGAAAATACAATGCTGCTATAGTATTTGAAATGTCAATTTTATGTGGCACTAGACCTCTTGTAAGTGAAAATTAAGAGAGAACTAGGGTGTCATAAATGACATTACAATAATCCAGGTCACTGACACAACGTTAGCTCTGAAAGGGCTGCATTTGGTACTGCTCCCAAACTTTGAACTGTTGAAGTAAATCTCTTTTATTGATCATTAACATTCCTCAGCTGTTTGAAATTCCAGTTATCTCTGGGTGACAAAGTTAGGAAATACATTAGTTTTATTTTAGGACCATAGAACTTACAAATAGACTTCAAAAATTGTTAGCACATTACTGTTACTGTTTTCTGTTGACATTTACTGGGCTACATTTTGGAATGGAATTTATTTTTCAGTTTAAAAACTTCCTGGAAATTAACACTTACCATCTTCTTTTTTTATTCTTAGTATGAGAATCATTCTAAATAGTTACAAATCTGATATAAACCAAAACCTCAGAATTAAAAAAAAAAATGGTGGAAGGCTTTGGCAGACTTCATGCTGGAGAATTCTTCTCCATTTTGTCTGTGTGCTGCGGCACTTACCACTGAAATCCTTCTCTTTGCTGCTGCTGCATACCAAATTAGATCTTCAACACAGCATTGAATTCAGTGTTTGTTAGACTAGATTTTACCCATGGCAATTGAAGCTGAAATCCTGACTATTAAAATAAAGGCCTGTTATTTTGAGTAAATTTTAGACTTTGTAGGTTTTTTCTTTCTATTTTAGTCCATTTATTTGAAAAATAATAGTAAATATAGTAATCATAGTAAATATATTAGTGACAAGTGCCAAGTCTCTGTCATGAATGGCATATGAAGAAAGTGTTAAGTCCGTGATGCTTGCTTATTAAAATACCTCCTGTGCATGAAAACAGTTCTGTTGAAAGCTAGCTTACTAATAAAATCAAGCCTGTTTATAGCAGCTATCTTGCACTACCTTTGCTACATCCTCACCCAGTGTGGTTGACTTCACTGATTACCTTGCATGGAGAGTTCCTGTGACTTTAGCACACAGAAATTTACATTTACATATTTACATTCAATTGACACCTATCCTTACTATTCATAGTCCAGCCAATATAAATACTGTCCTATTTTTGACTTAGACTAATCATGTTCACTTATTCTTGAACAAAACATGGATGTTCACTTTAGTTTATGTTTTATCATAGAACAAGAGATCATACTGTTTGAAATTAATTTTAAGTTAGTAAATGATTGTGTTAGCAAAACGAAATCACTTTTGGGAAGGGTCTGTTGGGTGTGGGGAGCAGGGACTGAGCAGAGGCACACAAAGGCACAGCAGAGTCAGAGGGTGTTGGTACAGGCTGCTGTACAGCTGTAGCAGCAGTAACCCCAGTGTGGCCAGCACCGGTGCCTAGTGCTCCAGGTCCAGGAGTGAAAGTCACCAAAACAAACTTCTCCTGTGGATGGAATGACATCTGTTGTAGGTGAACCCCAGCCAACAACAAAGCCCCACACAACTGGTTTCTCACTCATCCCACAATGGGGTGGGAGAGAGAATCACAGAGTCATAGTGGCTTGGGTTGGAAGGGCCTTAAAAAACATCTCCTTCCAACCTCCCTGACACTTTCCACTAGACCAGGTTACTCAGAGCCCCATCTGACCTGGTCTTGAACACTTCCATGGATGGGGCATTTGCAAGTTTTCTGGGCAACCTGTTCCAGTGCCTCACCACTCCCACAGTGAAAATTTCTTCCTAGTATCTAATATAAACCTACTCTCAGTTTGAAGCCATTCCCTTTGTCCTGTCATAACATGCTCTTGTAAATAGTCCCTCTCCATCTTTCTTCAGATACTGGAAGACTGCTCTTAGGTCACCCTGAAGCCTTCTCTTTTCCAGGCTGAACAATCCCAATTCTCTGAGACTTGCCTTACTGGAGAGGTGCTTCATCCCCCTATTCATTTTTTTGGCCATTCTCTGGACTCCTTTCAACACATCAGTGTCCTTCCTGAGCTGGGGGCACACAGGAAGGACATCAGAAGGCTAAAAGTGAGAAAACTTGTGGTTTGTGATTAAGACAGTTTAATAGGTAAAGCAAAAGCCATGCATACACAAGCAAATCAAAACAATGAATTAATTCACTGCTTTCTATTGTCTCACTGGTTTCCAGCCATGCTCAGGTGAGCAGGATGCCATCAAGTCACTTGAGGCTTTGGACCTTGGGGCTCCCAGGGGCAGGTAGTGAGCTCTGTGGGGCAGCTGATGGACCCCTGAGCATGTGGGCTGGGACAGCTTCTGCTCCTCACAGGGCTTTGAATGTTTGTGCTGTGGCTGGTTCATGTTTACTGTTTGGAAATGAGGGACTGCAAATAAATCAGTATGGCTAACGATGGTTTATTTTCTGTGTGTTTAATATATGAAAGTAACTAGCAGGTGACTAGAAAGAGTTTTGTTCTGTCCTTCATCTTAAGTTGATTTACTGTTATGAAAGCAAACACAGATTTCCTCTCTTCTGGACTTGGTGCTGGAAACTGCACACGGGGTTTTGTACAGCATTCCTGAGATGCCTGAATACATGTGTGGACTCTCTTATATAAATAAGAGTGCACATACAGTAATATATACGTATATAAGAATATTGCTTTTTGAAGTTAATTTCTACATGGATTTTGTGAAAGGCAAATACAACATAATGCAAACACAGGTGGAGAACTTTGCTTTTTGATGAAGGATTTTAAGAGCAAGATGATCAGAAGATAAAAGAATGTCTAATTAGAATAGAAAATAATTGTTTCTTCCCATGATGGAGTTGGCTAAAAGATAGATTAAATAGCACATATCTACAGATATATGATAAAATATCTATTTGTAGATGTGTATAATATTTTTTGTTTACTGTTAGTTATTAATAAAGTGGTAAAGTTTCTTACTTAAAGTAATAAATAGTTTTCTGAGCCCCTGCATTTGACCAATTTACATGCATAAGTCAAAGTGCAGTAAGTTGTTGTCAAGTGTCTCTTGTACCTGGAAATGCTGAAGTGTAACATCTATCAGTGATTCACTTACATCAGTGGGGCAAAGGTTATTCTTTAGCTGTGTTTAATATTAGAGGTTTTCAAATGCCACGTAGCATCAATCAAAAACGTTGTGTGAGGTGAAGGAAAAAGTTACACAGAGCAAGTTCCGATGTCCAGTTCCATGAATATGCTACAATGTTTTGCTATTTAGGGGGAAAAAAGAAGTAAAAAAAAAATGGGATGTATTCAGTTGTTCAGGCTCTCTGTAATCACACTGAACACTTTGCTTGTGCTTTTTCTGTGCTGTGCTTGTGAAGGCAGAAGTGCTTTGCTCCTACATGGAAACCTGGGAACTGGTTTCTTCAGGGTTATAATTATGTGTCAGCCTGTGCTGTATAGAAATGGCATGTGGCAGTAAATGTGAATCCATAATTTGCCTAAAGTGTATCTATGAGTTGTTTTGGAGCCCAAGTTTTGGGTATAGATATGCTTTTTACAAGAGAAAAGGCAACAAACAAATTACATACAGTTGTTTTGTTTTTTTTTTTGTTTTGTTTTTTTTTTTCTTCTAGAGAGCTATTAAAAGCTTTAAATCACTCCATTTCACTACTGAGTATTTTATATACTCACCAAGTATTAGGGAAACCAATAAACATTTTAGAAGGCTTTAAATGGTATTAGAGGTATTATTTTTGTGCTTATATAAGGTATAAGTACCTTAGTTCAAAGGTAAGGCTTAGAGAGTGTCATAAACATAATCCTAAAGGAACTAAAATAGATTTCTGACTCATAAGTGTAACAACTTTTAGAATCAACATAGTCAATCTTCTCAAGCATTCAAAATACCTACTTGCACCTTTCACTGCGAAGTTTGGGAATCTCAAATTTTCAGATGCAAAATTCATGCTTTGGACCTGCTGCTGTTACACTGTACTATTAATACATCCTTTAGAGTCAGGGCATATAACCATATGTGGGTGGAGAAGGGAAACAGTTGGTGGAAAGCAGAGGAAAACATTTTGATTAAACATTTGAGTGTTTTGTTGGGCTTTGGTGATTTTTTTTTCTGTTGTTTTGTGGTTTTGGTGTTTGTGGTTTTTTGTTGTTTTGTTAGGTTTTTCTAAAGAAGGAATGCCAATGGCTCTTTGAAGCTGTTCAGAATGTTGAAAACTGTTTTAGAACTGAAAATCCCTGCACAAATCACAGATGAAATGCTTTCAAAATATGAGATGCCCTATTGGTATGCTGAACAGATATGTGTGCACAAGACAGGTAGATTTATCTATGTACTGTGTAACTTGTGAAAGCCAACTCAGACGTCTGGAGATGTCTGTGTGATGGATCACATAGCCTCATGATAAATTAGTTCTGTCTCTGCGTGTAGCTGAATGCAAACAATGTGTGTGTTGTGTGTCCAAAAAAACCATTGTAAGTTGCCCTTGAGACTTACTTCTAGTTAAATGGATTTCACAAAGGTAGGAATAAAAGTGAGAATAGCAGCCTTCTGATGCATCCAAAGATGTTGTCATGAAGGTGGAGCTGGGATTTTTATGGAGATGTCCAGCAAGATAATGAGGAATTGTTATAAATTTAAAATAAAAGGGAAAAAAGTCTATATGAGGATAATAAAGCAAACAGATTACTCAGGGAGGTTATGGAGCCTCTGCCTTTGGAGTTTTGTAGTACCCTATGGGACTAAGCCCTAAACAATGTAATCCAAATTCAGTGTTGATCTGGCAGAGCAGGGGGTTAGGCTGGAGGTTTCCCAAGTTCTCTTTGAATCCAAGTGCTTCTGGGAATCTGCAACACTCACCATAAACTCAGTCAACATCTGCCTCTAAAGGTATGCCATTTCCTGCTGTAGAGGCTGATGACTTACCTTTCAACAGAGTAATAAAATGTAGCTCTTATATTATAAAACAAAATAGAAAACCTTTATCTTCTAGATTTAAACATCAGATTAAAGATAAATCCAGTATTTTTTCAGTGACTTGTCAAATGCATTCCATCAAGACATAGTCTGTGGTGTAAAGATCTTTTTCATCACAAAAATCTGCATATGTATTCAAATTTTCCTTCTATTACTGGACAACTTACCTTTTAGTTCACAGCGCTTTTGAATCCTAAACTTCATTTTTTGCTTCTCTCGATTCTCTTTGAATTGGCTGGTAGGTGGAGCTGTTGGTAGGAGTTCAGTCCATCCGGTTAGTATTGTTTTTCTTTGGTATTATTATTCACTAGAGGACTGACTGTTTAAATGCTTGAGCAAAAAGACCATTTTTTCCAGTTACTGTGTTCAGAAAATATTCGAGTACAGAAAATGAGAAACCAGGAAACATGAACAAGAATCTCTGATGTTCAGCTCCAAACTGCTACAACTTAATCCTTGGGAAGAAGTCATAACTAGCATGTATTTACCTAGTATTATCACAGCCCTGAAAGGCTGTATCTGTAAACAGGGTGTAGCATTGAATTGATACCTTGATAAAAGTCCATTGTGCAGATCATAAACCCAGCAGGGTTCATTTGTATTCAGGATTGTGCTCTGTTCCAGCATTTGGAAAGTGTTTGATTTGGCTGCAGTATCCTTCCCTGATCCCACCCTGGTTTAAATTGTGCTTTTTCTCCTTTCCTTTACTGTGCTGGATAGTGCAGCTCAAGCAGTCCTTCGCTTTCCATGCTGGGCGGAGAGCAAGAATGAGAGGGTTGTTTCTTCCCTTAGGGCTGGTGTGGAAAGGAGTCAGAAATGTCTTTCAAAGAGTCTTTCAAAGTCAGGAGTAATTGATGCTTTTTGAATTCTCCAGACTGTGGTCTGTAGCTTACCAGGAGACATGTTATGTGGTTTTGTCCCCATCTGTTTGTTCCTGGCAGTTTCTAGGAGTTTATATGATCTTCACAACCAAGAAGTCTGTTGTCTTTTATGAAAACCTGGAAACCAGGAGAAAAAGGCGAAGGATATTCAGGACTCATAATACAGAACTTTCATTCACCTCCTGTTCTGGTGTCGTTTTTAGTGTCTCTCATGATACAAATGCAGGTCTGGAAGAAGCTGGAATGCAATACCCAAGGAAGGCATCTAAGAATGTTAGATGTGCCTCACCAGGCTTCTGCCATGAAGTGCAGAAGGGGGACAACTGATTTTCAGCAGTTATTCATTCAGAAACTACTTATGCCACAGTCAAATCACCAACCTGTTTTGGAGTGCAGACATTTCTTAATGTATAGGGTCTTCTTTATGGCGAGCTTCCAAACTCTGCCAGTTAGACACTAAAAATGCAAGCACTTGAGTTCAGAAATAATTGGGTTAAAGACAAACCCCCAAAATAAGAAATTTGTCTTAGATTTATTTTCCAGCCATTAGAAGTGATCTGCTCTTTTGTGCATTTGTTTCCCACTCAGACACAGGAATTACATGCAATTATAAGCTCCAGGGGTAAAATCTGCTGGCCAGAATTGCAGCCAGACCCCTGCAGAGGGAGCTGGCGCAGAGGACTTAACGCACTCTCTTCCCTGCTACCCTGGACTGCTTGAAAGATTTGGACTGTGAACAGATGAGCCTTTTCTGTTCCTATTTCCTCAGTTTGAAATGTTGATTCTTTGCTTGCAGATAATCTTTCGATCCTTTTTTGTCTGGCCCACAAACTTGTAAATCATGTCATTCATGTCTTCATAGCTGCCAAATGTATTAATCTTTAAAAATAAAGCAAGCCACTACATTTTCTTATGGCAGACATCCTGGAGCCCTCTGTTTTGGATGTTACAGGCATCATGCTACACGAGGGCCAACAGAAAATTCCTCAGCATAAAGTGATGGAGACATATTTTTACATAAGATATCCAGTTTTTTTTTTAAAAAAAAGGGGGGGGGGGAGTGAATAAAGAAAAAAAGAAGAGTTTTGCAAATTAGGAGGCGTTTTTGGGTAACAGACCTTCAAATAAATGGTCTTGATTTAACCAAAACTGCAGTGACTCATAATCGCATCAGTATAACATTTCTGCCTCCCACTGGGAGGTTTTGGCTTTTCCAACTGATTAATAAGAGTATCTGTTGTCTTTATTTCTGACATACTGGAAATGTACTCAAGGATTTCCAAAAACATTTTTAATACAGACATAGTATTATCAAAGAGCTCAGGGACCTAGATGCTATTTGCTGAATGATTTATTTTACCCCCTCTTTAAAATAGAGCAACAAAGTATTTGAAATTAATTTCAGTCACTTGAAAGTATTTGACAGGCACTCTGCTGTTGAGACTCAACTAATTATTGATAATTTATTTTTCAAGGATTTTTAATTTTCAATTCTGCAACAGGTAGGAAAAATGTAAGCATGATAACACATTTCTCTGTGTCTATTTATGTGTGTAAATATATATGTGTAATTCTGGATTGAACTGGTTTGCAACCTCTATTGTTGGGTTGCCCTACTCTTCCCATTAAATACAATTCCACAGCACATTTCACTTTGAAAAGCTCTTATGCATCCCTTGCTTGTAACATTCTTTAAAGCTATGCCAGACACAAAGATACTAATTTTTTTTTTAGCATTATTGAAACTCTAAACTATAAAAAATTACCACTAGCTTTATGCCAGCTTTAATGCTAAGGAAAAGTGTGGGTGATTGATTAAATGGTAATCACATGTGAACATTCCAGAAGCCGAAATCCAAACTGTTCTAGCAGAGCAATGGGAAGACCATGCTGGAAGCATCTGGGAGCGTAGCACCACAGAATTGATTGAGGAAAGGCAAAGACAGCTGGCCAGCCCACTTCTCTTTCTACCCTCAATACCTGAGTATATCAGAGGTCTGCCTCTTCTTAGGGAGGATACTTGGGACATGAACTCTCCTGATTTCTGGGTTGTGAACAGAAAGCCATAACAGACTTCCTGATGATTGTCCTTTCAAATTCAGCAAGTCATAGCTGTGGTGCATCTACTTAAACCTGTGAAAGAACAGATTTTAGTTGCAGGCCAGTTTTCCACTCAGCACCAGTGCTGCTGCTTGGAAGTGCACTGAAGGGCTGACTACTTCTTCCTTCAGCTGGGGTGGGATTTAGTGGGGTGAGCTAGCATGGCTGCATAAACCAGGGTTTATTTTTCCTTTTGTTTCTCTAAATACGTTCTTCCACAGTTCATTTTGCTGCTTTAAAATTGAGTTGTTTGCATTGTGAACTCATGCATGCAAACTCAGGATATGCAAGTTTTTTTTTGCCAGAACCTTATATATGTTTATAGATTATATTGGTCTTTAAATGTATAAATATGCCCTAAGGTTTCTGAAGGAATTATTCTCTGCTCAGAGCACAGGGGAATGTAAATAGCTGCTACACATCTTTACATGTTGTGCAATTATGCAATTTCACTTGCATAAATATCTAGTAGTGGACTCATAATTAACAAGATAAACTTTCCAGAGTGTGCAAGTTACTTACTTCCTGCACAAGTAAGTAATTGCAGACCAAGCTTACTAAATGTGTATTTAATTTAACTGTTACATGGTATGCGTATAATTTAGAGTTTCTGGAGAGAGGAATATCCCTGTGAAAGTTTCTTTCAGAAAACTGGGATTTGAAGGATAACTACTTGCTTGAATCAATCATGACCTCATCAGATCAAAACCACATTTGTAGGATGTTTTGATTCACTGAGCACGTAATCATGTGCAACAAAAGCTGGAAAAACATTCCTAAACTTACTGCAATTTTTGTCTTAGTAGCTTGTATTTGGATTTTGGACTACATTTTATGTACCCAGAACAATTAGAAAATTTTACTCCTAGGACAGTTTTTACACAGCTGTAAAAGGTGCTTTTTCTGAAGCAGGACCTTCTAGTCTGTGACACTGTGATAGGATGTTTGGTTAGAGAGGAATGAAAATTGAAGGTTATTGAGCATGGTATTCTAATTAAAACAGAAGCATAATCTAGTCCACTTCTTTCCCTTCTAGTCCTCCTTCTTTCCAGGTTCTTTATGCTGTACCAATTGAAAACTTGGGCTGGCCCTTGGCCTAAGTACCCCCCCGCCCCCTGTAGATACTATTGCTTTAGTTAACCATCTCATCTCTGTGTTTCAGTTCTTTAGTTTTATTACAGAGCTAATATGCCGCTTCTCCCATTCTTTGACTTTTACATCTGCTTTATCTCCATTCAACAGGGGCCTGAGTTTTTTGCCTCTGCTTTATAATGAGCTTTTCTTGGTGGTAATCGCATCTCAGGAGTGGCCCCTAATTATGGCTGTAATAAATCGATCTAACAATAAATAATCGTATTTTAAACCCACAATCCCCTAAAAATGTACAGGATTTTACACTGTATCTGTGCACCCTACAGTGAGAAAAAAGAAAAAAGATCTTGCCTGCAATATTTCAACTAACTCATAAACGTTTAATCACAATTTATGGCCATAACCATAACCCCGATGTGAGACCTTTCTGCTGTGAATTAATTCATTTCAGTAGTATTTCATTGTAGGTTTTAAAGAGCTCTCATATTCCTTAAAAATTAATGATTTAAAGATGAAAATAGATTATCTTCCCCATATTATATTCTATTTATTTTTTATGGTTTTGTTTTTTTTTTGCTGCCCATGCATTTTCTGTTCCCAGTATGTCAGTCTTTCCTGTGGCTGGCCATAAGCGCTGCAAACACATTGCTGGGAGGCTCGATGCCTTGATTTTGTTGACAAAGCCTTCAGCAATGCATCAGGATGTGATTGGCATGGTGGCTGAGGCCTGAGCCTGTCCTGGGAGCGAGGTGAGGGTGGCAGGTGTCTCTCTGCTGGCCACCTGCAGAGCAGGGCACCGTGCCAGCCTTCAGGGACATGGAAGGTGCAAGCTGGCAGTGGTGAAGCCACAGCAGCTGCTCCAGGCACCTCTCATGCTCAAGAACATGCTGGGGAATTTCCAGCGTGCTTTGAATAGGTGAGGCAAGTCAGCAAGTTAAAAATATTTATGTTTTCGGTTGAACTCTGCCTGGAATGATGTGTCAAGTAAAGAATCCAGCCCACTGGTGGGCTTTCTGCCAAGGACAAGCTGCACAAGTACAGGAGATAGGTGAGCTTGGTCCTTCCACAGAGAAGGTAGATGTGCACTTCCCCTAAGACTCTTGTCATTCACATATCTCCTGGTCAATTCCAGGTGTCTGCTGAGCCAGGCTGGGGATTTTGTATAGATCCAGGTTTCTTTGCTGATCTGAAAGGGTGACCTTACCAGGAACCTTAAAGACCCTCTCTCCTCCTTCTGTCAAAGGCAGTTTGGTTCCTCCTGAGCTGAAACTGGGAAAAAGTACACCTGCCCCTGCAGAAGTACTTACAGTTGTAGCATGATGGGGTGGACAATTTACTGAAGCAATTCTGTGTATACCAATTTATTTTGAATTTGCTTCTCTGATATTAGTTGCTGAGTGCTTATTCATTTCATAGCACCATGATGAAGGCAGGTTGCATTTTTATCAGTGCAAATAATGCTTTTAATAGTGCAGCTTTCTGAGAGGTGAGTGGTGAAAACCAGCATGAAAAACATCATCAAGGTTGGGTTTTTTTTATTATCACTAAACCATTGAAAGAGCAACAAATAATTATTTTTTTAACTTAATGATATTTTTACTCCTCCAGGCCTAATTAACTGATCAAATCTAACTGCCATTTCATTCGTGGTTTAATCCAAAACAATGACATGCAGATGCAATCTGTAGGGTAGATGAATTCTTGTTTCCACTGGCATCAGTGAAATTTCTACTAATTTAGAGGAGATACCATATGGCTTTGCTTTCCTTCTTCAAGAGAATAATGTAATTTTGCAAGAACAATGTGGATTTTAAATGGATGGAAGATAACTCAGAGAACTGAAGGAGTGAAGTGTTTAATGAATTACAACGTAAAGCTGAGGAAAAGTACTAAGTCGAGCATGCATCATAAATGAAACTTCTTTAAAAAGCCCTCTGTTTTCCTAAATTCTAGCAAAAATACATTAAAAAATTGTACTCTTATCCTGTTAAGATTTTTAGGACAACCAAATTAGTTTTAAATACAGGAATTTTGACCTTCATTCTTGAGGCAACAGGGCTAAAATGATAGCACCCAGTGTCCTTTGCCATCAAGCTTTAAATAACACTGGGAAATTTCAGCCAGATTTAGCAGAAGAGCAGAAATCTGGAATTCAGAATTGAAAGTTTACAGTGCAAGAAAGTGTGACAGCTTGTCTTGCTAATTGTTTCCTGAAATCATTAGGATTTATAAAGCCATTGTTAGTTTTTCTATAAGATTTCAATTAATGTTCTTTTTTCAAACAGAAATCAATTTTCCCTGCTCTTTTTCTGAAGTCCATAGGTACACACAAGCCACAGTAGCACGTACAGTTTGGTACAATTAGAATAGAAACTAGCCTGAAAAAGGAAATTGGTATTTTTTTCTTTCCTTGCAAGTGGGGACCTGTGTTCCTTCTTGCTTACAGTGTTGGGAATATCTATATTTTAAAAGCTAAAGGAATATGCATGAAGAACATACCAATTTTGTCTATTTGTTTTCGTGAATCTTTGATAGATAATCATCCTGCCCTCTGTTGACACTGAAGTATACTGCAAACTCATATAATTTAGCAATTTGAGTTTTTCTTGCTTAAATGTGTAAGTTCCTTCTTGCTACTTCCACCTGCTGAGTGCAGCATGCAGATCTTTTATGCTAATCATTAAAGGGAAAATAAGTTTTATTTCTTTGGACCTAAGCATTAGTCAATTTTAACAGCAAACCACTATGCCTAGCTTCTAACTCAAGTTTTAGTTCCCCTCATTCTCATCAGTAACACAGTTATTCTTCTTCAAGAGCATTTTTGAGGGTTTTTTTTCCTGATACAGTGCAGTGCCTCTACTGTCTAGTACTCCAGTCTACAGGAGTAAATTTTTATGTCATGAATGAAAACCATGAAACTAAGGTTTTGAAGGATTTTTCTCTGATATTAAGAATTTGATTTTTTCTACTAAAAAACTCCTATATATTTTTTTATTCAGTAGACATTTCACACAACATGTGTGTCATAAATATATCCCAGTACATCTAAACAGACAGTCCCGGTCACTAATTTGCATAGTTGCAGTCAAAACATATCCCAATTTGGTACAGATATTACTAACTAGTATCACTCTCTCTTATAAAAATATTTTGTTGCTATCAACTGACACACTCCTTTTGCTGCACAGTTGTATTCTGAAAGTCTCTGTCTTATCTACTCCTAATTGTATGATGTTTTTTCTAAGCCATTGTTTATAAACTGGACTTTACTGAAAGATTTAATGACATATAAATAGTAAGAGATAGTAATGCTTTGTTAATATCCTCTAAGTAGTTTATACATGTAGATTTTTAATACCAATGATGAACCACAGAATAACTAGGCTGATGCAAAACAATATACAGTATGAGGAAGTACTTACACTTTATTTTTACTTCTTACATGTGTTTTTGTAAAGCTCAAATTATCCCTTGACTAGTGGAAGACAATCTGTTAATTGAAACCTAGGGTACTTTTCTCTTTCTCAAGGCCCAATTTAGACTAGATTTCAAAAACTAAATAAACAACAGTCTGCCTGCCCATTAAAAAGCAGTGTGTCAGGTTTCTATGTAATTAAGTCTTTCAAATAATCTCCACTTAACTGTTCACAAGGGGCCATGTAATCTTTAAGGATTTACATTGCCATCCCCTTTTGTCCCAGAATGATGGGGATCTGCTTGGGTGATGCAGGGTGGGAAGGATTTGCTCACTGCAATACAGCTGCAGGTAAATCATCAGCATGTACTGTGTGGCACCAGCACTGTGTGCAATAGGAACATTTAAAAATGGTGAGGGAAAAGTTTTATCAACACTGACATTTTAGTTAATACTAAACCCATAGGAGATGCACTGACTAGTTAAACAGAGTTTAAGTGGAATAAGCTGTCCCTCTGCAATTTTTCTGTATGGCAATGGTTACTTTAGTAAATGCATTGCAAATGTTGGTGCATAGAGGATGCATGTGAGCCCTGTGCATTACAGCTTTGAACTGCTCTGTTCCCCAAATCCCAGGGCCAGGCTGGACTCTGCTGCCATTGTGCTGCCTGTGGGGACCAGTTTGATCATCTGCATGGGAACTGACACTAGGAGTTTATAGGTAGAAAAATCTTTACAGGCTGGAACACACTGGAACTTCTTGGGAAAAGAATCTAGAGCAGGGAAGATTAACAGACCCTACAGTGCAGAAGCTGAAACCCAAAGAGTTGGAAGAAGCAAGACATTTGATGAAGGGGAACAGAGTGATCTCCTGAGCAGGAACACTGGCACTGTGACTGCAGGACTCCACCTTGAGATTGAATAGATGAGGAGACTGGGACAGAAGAAAAATCCACTGCAACACTTAGCTGCAGGTGAAATGTAGAGCAACTGTACTTGGAATGCTGTAAGGGCCACACTGACCATTGCTTGAGGACAAAGGTAATGTCACATGTCACATCCCGCATGGGCAACCAAGTAGTCCCTCTTTACTTTTAGTCTTCTAGTGCTGCACTTCTGTTTCAGTGGATCAGTGCTCTACATCTTATCAGACTTCACTAAACTCAAAACTGAGCATGTTGCTGCAGTGTGAATTGGAGGAAAACCTGTAAGGAAGTGTCAAGAGCCAGGAAAAAAATGTCTTTATGTTGCTGTTCCATGCAAAGAACAAGGTGTGAGTATAGATTACATAATAATCAAAGAGGGGTGTGAAAAAGGTGTGATAGAGCAAGGACTGCTGTGAGCAAATGTGTCAGAAGTTCTGTGGAAAGAGCCAACACACAGAGGTGTGGTTAGAGGTTTGGTTACAGCAGCCGTGCACAAAGATGTTAAAATGAAAGTTGTGCTCTCAAGATTAATCTGGTATTTCCTGCCTTTTTAACCTTCAATCAAACCTTTTAAAGTTTGTTTGAGTTACCATGTATGTGTGGTCACATACTGATGCACGTGCATATAAATCATCAACATTTTATGTGCAAAACCCAAAAATTATTCACAGAATCAAAATTTCCAGAGAAAATTAGTGAATTTTTCCATGAACGTTTTACTCTTTCAATGAAGCACTGGCTCAAGGAGTTGAGCTGAAAATAGTTGGAGGCCGGGAAAGCAGTATGTGTGTTCTATTCTTACTCTTTTGTACGTACCTGAACAAGAGTTACTGCTTCAGGCTGGGTGCAGAGCTAAGTGAACCTGTACTGTGACCCAGAACTTCTGTTCCTGCATCACTATAACTTAATCTTGTAAATTAAATAACGACAAGGTCAATGAAATACTTTTTTAAGCCTTAATTCAAAAACTATTGATATCTTAAAAATAAAAAAAGAAATTGTACTTGTTGAAATGGAACATGCATTTCTTTTTCTGTAAACAAACTAGAAAAGTGTGGTTTAATTTAATTGCAATTTTGAAAAATATAGACCTAAAAGGAGGAACGTTTGAGAAAAGACTGAAATATTCTTGAAGGTGACAAATATTCATGAAGGTAGTGCTGCAGTACTTATGCTGCCATATTACTATTGCTGGTTCTGCTTTGTCATGGGGGAGTACTAGGCTTGGTCAGGCAGGTGGCCACTGAAGAGATTATTTAGATTATTTCTGGCTTTTGGGGTCAGTACTTCAGATCCAGCCTCAAATCTTTGCAGGTGTGGAATTTCTTTTAATTTCTGAAACGTTACTAATTTAAAAATAGCTAATGTGAGTGTTTGGTGTTTTTTTCTCTGTAAATGTTCCTTGAAAAAAATGCTTCTGAATTTAGTCTTTATATGCCATATTCCAAGCAGATCTTTATGGCTGAATAATAAACCCCTGGAAATGGGGGTTTTAATGGAAAATACAGCTTCATCTTAAGTAGAACAACACCTTACAAAAATACTTTTTTTGAATCTACAAAATCCCTTGTTTCCAAGGGTGGTGTTACAGTGAAAAGGAGTTCAATAACAGTTTAATTTATCATAAATACGTAACATATTTTATGATGATTTGATTGTGTTAAAAAACTTTACCCTATAGGTTTCAATAAAGCAACCTACTGGTAACTTATTGCAGTTGCTTTTCTTTGCCTTTGACTCAGGGTCTCAGCAGAGTGAGGCATAAATGACTTCATGTTAGAAGCTGGTTAATAAAAGGTAGATTTATTTTTCCTTTGACTTGTTTATGAAACTGAAAAATGATGAGGCACATCACTGGTGTGTGGCAAGCTAATTTCTACAGTTATTAAACTGGCCATGAGTAAGATATTATGGTTAAGCTGAATAACCCATTTTCCATTGTGAACATGAAATGCAATAAATGATCCAAGATATGCATACGAAAATCAGGAAAATCCCCATCTTCAGCAAAAGAGAAGAAGCAGATAAATGTAGATGGTGCTACCTTTTGGGCAGACTGATCCCTAGGAGTGACCCATTCCAGGCAGGGATTGGTCTGGCTTCCTTCATTTGCAGTTTCATGTTGAGAGCTGTGTTTCTTGGCCATGCTCTTCCTAAATTGAAGTGGTATCAAGGACTGCCACAAATCAAACCAGAATTCAGGTAGACAGTTTCCTTTCCAAGTAAACAATTTAACATTCATTATATATTCCTAATGAAATAAGGATTATTGAATTTTCAGGTTTTTACCTTCCCATCCTGTGTAATGTATAAATTAGAAATTGAGAAGTAGAGGGTAGAAGTTAAGTTTTTATTTTACTGTACAATGTTATATTTCACTACTATATTGGTGTTATCTAAGTTGTATTATTTTAGAGGAAATAAAGGTGTTGTCATATTTTTTCAGTGTTTTTTGTAGACAATAGGATTGTTTCAATTAAACTTGGGAGGACTTCTGAATCAATATATGTTCTACATTGGCACTGTAAACCAAAACCAGTAAAAATAATGGTAATGGATGTTTTGTATGTAGAGTTATGGTGCTTACAGGTGAAGCTTAATACTGTATGCCAAGGCCTTAAAATTTGAAAAAAAAATCTAAAAATGCTTGAATAAACAGGGTAATTCTGAATTAAAACTCTTCTTGAACATCTAGGGAATTGGAAATAAACAGTATTGCTGGCTCCTTTTTAATCATTCTTCTGAGAGCTCTTTCCTGAGAAGCCAAGAATCTCTCCAAGAAATTCTTAAAATACCATTCCTGCAAAGGGGCAATGCAAAGTGATTTTTGTTGTTTTTACTGGAATGTGAATTGAACTGATGATTAGTACTGGAGTATGTGATTCATATTATAGTGTAGATCTAGAATCAAGTTATAAATTAGATATTACCAGAATGTCACACCCTTGCATTTTTGTTGTATTGTTTAAATCTTCATTTGTAAATTATTTTGATCCACTTTTCTCTATAATAATGAAATGAAAATTACAGTAGACAGAAATAACATAAAAACAAAATGTTTTCAATTAGAGTTTATAGCCTATGTCTGAAAATATTTGGCCTATGGGCTTTGATGTAGTTTTTTTAGTTTGTTATGGTTGGAGTTTCTTTTCANTTTTGGTGGGTCTTTTTTTTTTTATTATTATTTTTTTTAAGCTGGGTGATGCTTTGAGTATGCCATAAAGTTAAGCTTTAATAAATAAAAGAAAATAAATAAATATAAATAAAGCTATTATTTTAAGTAATAAAGCTATTTATTCAGTTAGTTTGTGATCATGTAAGGGAGCACAAATGAGTTTCTGGGCAGTATTTAATTTATATTTCTTTTCAGTGGTACTGGATGGTCTGCTTCTGAGAAGTGATCTTTTAGAAGTCAGTGCACAGTAACCTGCAGACCTATACTGTAACTTAGCCAGACAAAAATCACAGCAGTTTGAAAACTCCTAACAGTGATTCTTTCAAATTGCGTGGTAGTTCATCATTGCCAAACACTTACCAAGTTCTAAAGCTTTATATATTTATTTTCTGCAAAAGCAGAAAAATGGGGAAAAAGGGATACAGAGGGGAAGAAAAAACCAAAGCAGAGGTTCCTGTACAGTAGAATCAGTTCAAAGCTGACTCTTAAGAAATCATGCTTACCTTTGTCCCAATACTGGACTTCATGGTAAAAATAAAAAAAAAATTGCTCCTCTTTTATGATGTAAATTTTATATTTTTAGATTAATAGTGTTTATATAAATTCTATGCACTTTTCCTTCCTCAAAGTGACTGGAGCATTAGAAATTACATGAACATTCAGGGTGTTTCATTCAGGAGTTGCCTAAGGCTATTAATTAGCTTCTCTACATTGTGTACACTAATTTTGCACCATATCAGCATTTTTGACAACCTGGATTCAAGTAATTTTTGACCCAAAGTCAAGGTGTAACTGCAACATCTGAACTTGAAGGTCCCCTGTGAATGAAGCATGTGCTCTGTTGTAACCCTGCAGTCATTCTACGATATCTGCATCCCTGTGGCAGGAAGATGTTATGTAAATGCAACCCCTTTTCCATTTATTGTTTAGTTTCATCCCATTGCCTGTAGGACCTATTTTTTTTTTTCCTTTTTGTTGTTGTTATTTTTGTTTGTTGTAGGGTTTTTTGGGGTTCTTTTATTTTTTTTTTTTTTTTTTTTTTTTTTTTTTTTTTTTTTTTTTTTTTTTTTTTTTTTTTTAAGTTCTTTTTTTTTTTCC
>WEIU01010314.1:179097-193165 GCA_013389925.1 Aegithalos caudatus
ATTAGCAGATACCTTTTGGGCTTGGATCAGGTCAACTGCCCACTTTCTTCTTTTCATCTAACTTTTTGTTCAGTACTAAGCCTGCTGCTTCTCTCACATTGCCATAAGAGGCAGTAGAGACTTTTCGACTTCCAGTGCCTTATGCCAGTGTGAGTTGAATACACAATAAGATCTGGGAAAAAAAGAGTCTGTGCATGTAATAATTATTTTTATCAACTGAACAATATGGATGGTAGCTAAGCACACAGATGCACTTATTTTCTTCATTAAGTAAATCAAAAGAATTTTCTCCTTCTACACAGTCCTTGGAGAGTCTGTGCCTTTTTGATGATGTAATGAAGAACAGAACAATACTGGAAAGGTGGCAGATATGCTTGGACAGGGATATAGAGAAAGCTTTAATTCATCCTGAGGTGGGAGAACATTTTCTTGAGTAGCTTATATTCATAATGACTGTGTAAAATAAAGGTAAACTAAAAGTACATCAATACACACTTGGGCTGTGATGCTGTTAGATGTCATAAATGAAAATGGCTTGGGACTGTGTTCAAATTGAGGGGCTGATCTAGGAATTGTTTTTCTGAAAGATGGTATTTTGCTCCTTTGGGTCCTCACAAAAGCAGTGTTTGATCACGTTACGGCTGCAGTTCTGGGCATGCTTTTAGTTCTGCTGTAAAACAGAAGCAAGGTGATAAATGTTTGGGACAATTAAGTGATCACAGGAGTTGAAATCCTGACATAATAAAGTCAATAGCAGAACTTCCATTAACTGTAATGGGGCCAGGGGTCTGAATCATCATCTGGGGACTTTGATCAAGGGTCATGACATTTAACCCCATTTTCATTGTAGGTAAAGCTACCAAGAAATAAGGTGATTCCTCATCGCTAATTGTTCAGAGCACTGTTCATACCTTGGAAAAGTAACATATGTAGGCGTTTCAAGAATCTACCAAATTCTTTATATCTGTCATGTTTTGAGATCTGCTGAAATGTCTTACAAGAGAAGAGAGGGAAAGCTGTTCATTGTTTCCCATATTGTTAGCAGCTATAGCTGTTATAATAGGTATACATTGACATACAGGAATAGTATCCTAGATGTAAATGGATATGTTATATTTTTCTTTTTCCTGTATTTTTCTTTTTCATTGTAATACAATGTATTGAGGCTTTCAAGCTCAGATATTTTAAGTAGAAAAAATAAAAGTGCATCACCAAACTTTACTGAAATGGCAAATTACAGGCTGCTAAAATGTTTAAGATGCTGGGAATTTTAGTTCTAAAAACAATACAAAAGCTCTTGCTATTCCCTTTGATTACCACCCATGTCTTTATTTTAACTGTATGCTTTATAAATCTTCAGATTATTGCCTTTATTGAAAAGTTTGTGTGTTATTCAAGATGACTTGTAAACTTGACTCAATCTTCCCTAGGAGAGGAAACAGGAAATACCAGAGAACACTAGACTCAGTAAACCTATAAAATTTGAGAATACAGCCCATTATTTCTAGAGACTTTTCACATAACACTTTGGGAAGCACTGACTAATTAGTTTTTGGCTTTAACAATAACAGTTTGAGGGGATTTTTGGTTTTGTTTTTATAGCTTTCATATTAGGTAGAGGAGGGAAAGTGACTTTGAATGATGAAATATTGGCAGTGTATACACTTGCTTCTCAGTAGGAGCTCAGCTCTTTGATCCCTAGTACAATTACATTCATTGCCCAAGTTTTATTGCCATGCCGGAGAGTTAACAAGCAGCCGCTACGCTCATGACAGCATCCTAATAGATTTTTGTTCAATAGGTAATTGAATATTTAAAATTAATGTCTTAGATTCTCTGGATTCTTGGTTGTAATTAAATGTTCACAGCATTTTTTCTTGACTGCTTCACAGCAGTAAATAGAGTATTAATATTGATCTGATCTATCCAACACTTCAGCAATTCTTTTGAGTGTAAACTGCAGCTAGAGAAACACTTTAGTTATTGTTCCTTTTTTCCTGTCTGAATACTTTTTTGAGTGTTATTCATTGAACTGATAAAAAGGCAAAGCTCAGCTGACAGAAAGCTCCCCAGCTTCCTGAAGAATATTTAAATTTGTACTCACTTTGGGTTCTTCCTGTAAGAATGGACTTCTTATCAAGCAATTTAAAAGTCATGAAATTTAAAAGTTGCAAATACGGTGGAGGCATATGTAAATGACAGTCGATAACTTTCTTTTTTGTTATTCACTTCTGTTATTCATTTATTCCTTAATGATCCTTCAAGCTGATATTAGCTGATATTTCAGCTAATTATAGGAAATATTCTATGGGTAGCTTTTTGAAATGGAGTGGAGCAATTAACTATTATCCAGTGAATAAAACAGATGACTGGAAATCAGAAAGACCTGATTTCATTTGCATATTTTCCTATTTTGCTAAGTGGTCTTGGAAAAATGACTATACCCATAAGTGCTCTAGGTCTTTTCATTTACCCTTCTAGCTTTTCTTTTTTGAGTAATGGTCTGACTGTGTGTGAAAGGTATCTCAGCTACCGCTAGTCAGAGAAGTACACACTACAGCAGTTAAACTACAGTCAACATGCAGTTTTGTTCCTTTTAAATAAAGCTTTACATTCCAGAATATCTTAAACAGTTTTTATGATTTTCCTTTCTATTACAAATGGGAAAATGTAAAAACATGGGCATGAACTAAAGTATAAATAATTGCCCATGAACATGAAGAGTTTTATCTGCCAAGTAAATTACGTAATGTTATAAAGAATAGGGTGCTGGAATTTATGCTACTAGGTATAACTTGTGTCGTAAGTAGAAATGCAGAGAACTACCTCTGTGACAGAATATTTCCATGCCATGCCAAATCAACAACTCTTTCTTGTTTCCAGGTTCTACAGGCCTCACAGGAATAAGCTTCTTTGCAGATGGTTTTCATTTTCCAGGTAGTCTAACCATCCCAGCATGATTATCATACCTTTCAGGGAAGAAAAATAAAAACAATATGCATATGGCTTTATTAAAGAGATGCACTTTCTATTACAAAGCTAAACCAAGCTAAAACAAGAATGAGTAATAGTCCATATGTTCTATTTGATCATGTTTTTTTTGATCAGTTGACAAGAAAAGATTCAAGGAAGGCAATTAGCATCAATACAAACTCCTTTCTCCC
Source organism: Aegithalos caudatus (assembly GCA_013389925.1). Lineage (NCBI taxonomy): Eukaryota > Metazoa > Chordata > Aves > Passeriformes > Aegithalidae > Aegithalos > Aegithalos caudatus. The sequence goes on from WEIU01010314.1 coordinate 182,262, forward strand.
AGATTAAAGAAAATGATTGTGTAACGTCAGGTTTCTTTGTGTTTTGATTATATGGAAAATGATTGCTTGATTATGACAATAGAATTATGAAAGAACTTGAAAAAAAGGCCTCTGAGAACATTTTCTTTACTTATCCTAACAAACCTTTTTGGCAAGTGAGGAAGATCACTCTGTGATACTGAAAAAGGTCTCAAAAGGTGCAAGAAGATGTGGACTCCAGCTAATCAGCTGGGGTCCATTTAAACCTGGGTAGGTTCAAAAGCATTTTCTGATCAGTATAAAAATCAGTGACTTCACTGCCGTATTAGACAGTGTTTAGAGCAGAGCCTACCAGCTGTGGATGCCCTAAATTGGTGGTGCCTCTGGTCACCTGCAGAACTGCAGGGCAGAGGTAATGGGCTATTCAGTTTCCTCTTTCTATTGGCTTTGATTTTAAGGTCTTGATTTTCTACATATTTAATCAATTTCTTAGTCAGGATGTTGTCCATATAGTATGACTAAGTGGAATGACTAAATTAGTAAAATTCCCTGACAGTGGCACTGTGGCAGGCCTTAAAAAATTAATGTGTTCAGATTCAGTGATTGATACCTGCCTTATATTTATTTCATTCCTGTATTTTTACCTATTTTAAGATAAACACTTGTAAAGCAGCCCAAGTAATCTTTGTCCTGATGACTAATCTGGTAATGCTATTACAAATTACAAGTATTGTTGAAATACTTTATGAAGTTTAATAGTCACGTGTCATAGAAACATAGAAATAACAGTTTTTAGTGATGAAACACTTTCTGATTTAAGATACTGTCAAAATGAGGTTCTCTGGGTGACAGCAGAGGTAACTGAATAAGTAATAAAACTGAGTGATGCCTTTTCAGATGTATACTGAGAGAGAAGAGTAATTAAAAAAGGATTAGTTACTTCAAGATTCCTCTGTCTGGTTTTATGCTTGTAATTTGCCTGTAGAATTACAGGAAGAAGAGTACAGGATATTTGAAAGTAAATATTTTTTCTACTCCTTTATGTTTGTAAGGATGAGATATCCTCTGTCCTGAGAGCATGTCTGTCTTGTAATTCAAAACCTAAATGGTTGAGTTTAGTTTCTGGGTGCTGTCTAAAAACCCAATCCTGTTTGTTGCATAAAGATATTGAAATGCAGTCTGTTACTGTGAAACCTGCTACATATCTAGAGCAGTTTACTTAGGGAACTACTGAGGTATTTATTTTTCTGGAAGGTGAGAGGTAAAGCTGATGTGATAGAAGTGAGTGGCTCCCTCATTCTGAAACCTTAGACCAGTTTGTGCTAATTCACTGATGGATGTGCCTAAACACATTAATAAGGCTAAAATAGACAGAGGCACCCAATGACGCATACTGGGCTGGGGATAATGGACTAGCAGAGGGGTTTACTGAGGATCTGCTCCACTGGGAACAGAGCCTTTATATACTAATTAGAGCCCCATAAGCCTCCATTTAGTACTGGAAATCCAGTATCAGGTTTACTGAGCTGATTTTAATTAAAACTGATGTTAGCCTCAACTTCATGTGGGTCTCTGACCAAAATAAACTTGTGTAAATAATGTGTATGTGCATATGTACATGTCTACATACATATGTGTCTGTTGGAGAGTACTTGTGCTGGTGTTTGTATTCTGTTGTTGAAATCTTCCGTAATTAAGAACAGATCATCCTTGTTTTTAAACTAGTAATTGACTGAAGGAAATACTGACAAGTTATTTTTACTTCTATGTTATCACCTGTCATGTTGAATCTAGTGCCAGGTGAGGGCTCTGTGAGCGTTAAACTGCGAGAGGTGGGAGGGACATTTGTGCTTCCCTGGTCTATAAATAACCATCTTTGTGTAACCATTGCAGAACCAGGTGTCATATCTTAGATGAATAGAGAGCTACTCCTACATATAGAGAGGACTGTAATATCTCAGCAAAGGAAATAGGGTTAAAGGGCTTTTGTTAGCTTGATTTTAGAAACCCGGTATATCAACATAGATTTTAAAAGGGACTGCTCTATAAAATATGAGGGAAGACAGATGCTTTTTAATGTCTAGTTAGGTAGAATGGGAAATTCTTAATTAGAAAGTGTATTTTATGTATTTCAGTAAAGTGTGTACGAGAAATACATGGAATTGAGGAAAAAAAGGGAGAGAAAAAGAGACGTAAAATAGTGGCATGTTGAAACAAAAGAATAAGTCTGCAATTAGATTGTCCATATACCCTTAATTTTCTTCCTTTTCTTTTTGTGCATAGCCATTTCACTTTCATGACATGACTCTTTTCTGCGGCCCCCTCCCCCCCCCNTACTTGATTGATGATCTAGCTGTATAGGTGGTTCTGTAAAGATGCCTCATTCTTTCTTTTTTTGGCTCTAACTTTATTTCCCAACTGCCCTTCAGTCCTGCTCTGGATACAGAATTTTGTGTGTTTTCTAGAATTTTTGATAGTGGCTATTTTATCTAAGTGTTTCACATATTCTTTTTGTCCCATAATGGCCTTAAAAGATTAGGTTGTGTTATTTGTGTATTTCACTTTGTAGCTAGACAACTCAAACTCAGGGCACTGCTGGTGAGTTACTCTGACTAGTTCTGGTTGATCTACACAGTCTACCAAGAGCTGTATAATAAGATGTTCTGCACTGTGCTTCCCAAATTTTCATGAGAGAAGAACTGGTTGTGCTATATTAAGACAGGATAGCTCTGACTTGCAGAGCTGTTCAGACATATCCTCAGAGGTTATCTAAAATAGCAATATAGCTACCCAACTTGAAAAATTCTGCTTCTCAAAGTACTCAGTTATAGTATCACTATGTATCAGGTCAGATCCATTCTACTTCCATTGCAAATATCTCCCTCAGCAGAAAATCTAAACTTAAACCCCAGGGAAATCATATCAGAACATTCAGTTAGAAAACAGCAAAAAACCCAGGTGCTGCTTGGGATAAATTTGGCTTAAACTTTGTGTCCCAAGAGAGGTCCCATGCAGTTAAAGCTGCCTACTGTGCTGTCCAGCTCCTGAGCTCTTGCAGCACATCCTGGGCACACAGACTCTGCTGTCTTTGGGGGGCACAGGGGACCCAGCACAGGTTCCAGAGGAGCAGAGAGCTTTGTAATGGGCTTCTCCCAGTTACCCAGTAAGAAATACTGGGGTTAGATGTGCAATATCTGTTCCTCTCTCCTGCATTAGCACCTTATTTGATAATTAAAAAGCCTGCCTTGATCCACTAGGCAATCACAACACCGAGGTAGATGTCCAAGCTCTGTCCTTCACATAATTCAGGAAAATCTTGGTATTTCTAAGGAGAACCATGGGCAAAGGCTGCTGTCACACATATCAGAGTGGCACCTTTCCTGGGGAAATGAGCTCCCTTCCTGCAATCAACCTAAATAATAAACCTAGTGCAAACCCCAACAATTAGCAGCTCAAAGGCAGAGCTGCTAGTTACTCTGTTCTTGCTGTGTGTTAATGGTTGTGCAAACAGCTAGCTTAAACCACCTTAATTTATCCTAAGGGTAAGCTTCCTCTTTTAGGGAGCCTAACCATAGAATGTGTTAGGGTGGAGGTGAGGTTCTGGTGGTGTCAACTCCTGAGAGACAGCTGGCAACAGGGAGAAGATTGGTTGATCGTCACTGCTCAGCTGGAGACTGCTGCATATCACATCAGATTTTCACTCTACTCAGTGTCATGCCAGTGTAAAGGGAATGATAATTAATTTTCCTTTGTCCTCTGGAGAGAGAAGTTCTTACAGCCCGCTCCAGCCAGCAAATGGCGGCATGCAAACTCCCTAGACCCTGGGCATAGGCTTGGCCCAACAACGTGTGTCAACATGCCTTTAGTCTTTTACACAGAGGGAAAATGTCTCACGTGGAAGCTCTGGGGTGCTGACCCATAGCTCTCTGCTTCCCTTGGTACTTCAGGAATCGCTGGCTAAAGACTTTAGCAGAAACTGTTGAAAGGGCAAGGAGAGAATTCAGATATCGGGAAGTGTTCAGCTTCTGTAGTCAAGAGGAAGACTTGCAGTTTCTTTCCTTGTTCACACAAAACTTCCTAGCTCAGTAAAAACACAAGGAAGTATTCCTTCAGGTGACAGTCTCCAAGCTGAGCATGGGTAATGTGGAATTTGGAAAAGAAGAATGGCACAGTACTCTGGCTTCTGACTGCCTAGACCCTGCCAGGGCCTATGTTCATTTACCCACGCTGACTTCACTGGTTGACAGCCAGTAGCCTGTAGCCCATAGACATGCTGATGGTCTGGTTCACATTCCAGCAGCATTGCCAAACTGTAAGCTCAAGGAGAGTCCCAGTCAGCTGTGGGCTAGGAGGACTGCTTTCAGGTGACAGAACAGTGGAACAGTGAACAATATATGTTGGAAAGGATCTCTAGAGGTCTTCTGTGCCCATATGCATCTTAAATCAGGGCTACTTTAGTATATGATTAACAAATAATTTTCTTATTGGTCCATTGAAGGTTTGTTTTTTGTTTGGTTTGTTTTTGTTTTTTTTTTTTTCTTTTTTTTTTTTCTCACACAATATTTAAATGGTGCTACTCAGATCCATAATTCAACAGAAGAGTGATTAGACGGGAGCACTAAAAGACACTTCTCTGGTCAAGTAATATTTTCTCTGTTCTGATACTTATTTCTAAGTCTGTGGGTGTGTTGATTCTAAGATAGTAAAATTGTTAGTGATAGGTATTTTATCTGGGCAAAATAATTTTTCATTTTTTCCAGATTTTCTTTCCAAAACAGCTTTCTTTGCTGGCCCAGTAGTTTTATTTTGTTGTTGTTGTTGTTGTTGTTGTTGTTGTTGTTTTTGTTTTTTTGCTCCCCCACACCTTGAAAATTATGGGAGGCAAACAGCTGGGGTGAGGAACAGATTAAGTTATTTTGCAACTGTGAGCAGATAAGTACAGGATAATATAATAAAACTGTGAATAACCTGAATGGTTCTTCACTCACTCTGTTCCTATTTCAGAATGTGCAAAATCATGGTTTAATTGGAGTTATAGTCAGTGTCTGGTAAAGTCATTGGGAGGTGAAGGGGCTGAAGCTTCTCTTTGTTGATATGGGCTCTGTTCTGAAATGGCTTAGGAAGAAGAAATTCTGATTTGATTTACTGCAGTCTACATCACACCTGTTAAAATGATACTGAAATGTATTGTTCAGAATGCATTTTCACATGACACCAGCAGGTACAGACTTTTTTTACTGCAAGGGAGCTGCTAGACATATGGCTAGTATGGAACTCTCAAACTCTGAAACTTGTTTTTGACTTTTGTTTAAAAAACACACAAGAACATCAATCCACTACAAATTTATACATCTCAGGTAACTTTATGAACTACATTGGAGTAACTGGAGTAACTGGAGTAACCTAATGTTCATTTATTGAAAGGCCTGGAAGAATTTTATCTATGTGATATGGAATGCTGACCCTACCGCTACACTGAGGCTCAAAGTTTGCTTGCTGTGCTAGATCAACCTGATAAGAGTACAGTATTTTTTATGATTATGAGGTAATATATATTTTTTACACCATAATAATAATCAGTAGATTTTGAATGTTGTAGTATAATATTTTGGGGTTTATATTGTAGGGCTCCAGCAGATGGCAGAGGAGACAGACTTTGTATAGGTGAAGGTCTCAGGTACCCTGTTAAATTAGTACAAGAAAATAAGTTTTATTTGAGCTTCAGCAAGCCTGCCAGTTTCCCTTCATTTCACTCAAGTGGAACTAGTGTGTAGGGTTTATAGGGGCTCACATGCCCTTCATGGTTGTTGGACCTTAGTTTGTGAAAATAAAACATGCTGTAATAGGGGTTGCCCATTTCGGATCTGGAAAGATTACAAAGGTATTTTTTCTCCTGTAAATTTCAGTCATTGATTTCAGATTCAGCACCTGAAGGAAAAATAGCCTATGGGGACAGTCCTGCTCTCTAACTTAAAAATATTTCATAAAAGAAGCATAAACATAAGGGGCTCTGATGTTTGTAGGCAGGAGCCAAGGCCTGTCTCTGTTCTCATTTAAATCACAGTAAACCCCAAATAATAAAACTGACATAATCCATATGCATTATTAAGAGACTCCATTTGGTCAAGATTCCCTGTCTAATCCCATAGAACACTCAATAAAGCAGCTGTAGAATTCTCTAGGTAAGTGAGAAGTTGCCACATAAATTAGTAGCCCATACACAGCCCTAGGTAAAACTTGGAAAAGCAAAGTATTTTTGCTCTTTTGAAATGGGTTTGTAACATGCTCTGTGCTCACCTGAATGAGAACTAAAAACCTCTCACCTATAGCAGGCACAGACAGAAGTGTGAACATACAGCATGTGAATTGTGGTCTGAATTCCCTGAAACTTAGCATGAGCAGAAGTTAAAAAAAAAAAAAGAAAAAAAAAAGGAAAACACAGAGGCAAAAGAAAAAATATTGCAACGATATTTTTCTGGAAGAACCGTTTGTCAGAGAATCCATATTAGGTCATGCTGATATGAGAATTTACATCCTAAATGTGTCCTCTGGTATATCTTCACTTTCTCACTTAACTTCCTCACTTAAAGTTCTGGATCTCCTCTGATCTCTTTTGCAAAGCAACATTTGTGGCCGTAGCAGTGTTTTTCTGGAGGGCACTCCCTTCCCAGGGAAGTTACTTTATTCATCAACTTGACAGCTAAGCTAGCAAGTTTGTCCTTGGGAGATTCTGTGCTACTTTAAAAACAGAACAACAGAGCAACTCTGTTGAATTGTTTCAGGGACCATGAAGAGCCATAGTTAAATAGGAAGTGCTGTTCAGGAGAACAGAATTGCTCCCCCTTATGTCAAGAGCTGAAATCAGTTTTATCATTTTATGATATTGGTTGGATCTCTGAAATTAGTTGTTAACTTTAAGGGAACAAAGAAGGGACTAATTTTTTCTGATGCATGTTGCACAAACAAGGCAGAGTTTGCCTTGTTTACTGAGGCCTTACACCATAGTAGCCTTACACTGATGGTAGAAAATTTCTGGCAATGTTTATCTGAAGAAATTGTTGTGCTGCTGGTAACCATATAGTGAAAAAACATATGCATAAGTGAAAAATTTAGTTGAAGGAACTACAGCTAACACCTTCCTCAAGAACATAATATTTTAGTTAAATATTTCAAGTCTTTATTTTCTCTGTTAATTCTGATGAACTTGTTAGTCCTTATTCAGTTAGTAAAACCATTTGTGAAGAGCTTTCTTGCATGTTCTCAATGGGGAATTGCTATCTAGCCACTATGGGATGCCAGGTGTTTGTCAAAGATTCTTTGGACAGTAGATGTCATCAGCCCTTCCTGAACTGCTCTAAAGATCCATATGTCTTATCTGCTGCTATGTCTAATTTTCATTAATGTTTCAGTCGAAGCAATCAAATAATTTGTCATATGAGTAAATGAAATGGAATTTTGTCTTGATAATTTAACAGTTACCATATTTACCTACATCTTTTGCAATGTTTTAATATCAGAGGAAGCCTCTGGAAGTTTTAAAATTCACACATTTTTGTGGTATTATTGACTAAGATTGTGAAAAATATGAGTTTACTTTGTCGTTATATGTGTTATATCTGAGAATATAGATCTAAACTCCACAGTTTTTCAGTCCTTCACAGAATTCAGTCCACACTGAACAATGACAAAAGTTCTTGAATCCTACACAAGAGTTTTGCACATTATAGGAGAGCATAATAATGGATGAATAATGGAATGCTTGGCAGTGTTGCTGAGCATGCCTGCTAAACAGAAATTTGTAGCTGCAGCAAAACTAATTAGGCATTTTTAGTAAGACAATAATCGTGTCAGAGCCAGCAGATAACATACTTACTTCTAAGCAGCTTTCACTAATCACAGAAGGTAAAATTAGTTATTAGTATTGAATCACAACTTTCCTTAAGTAGCAGTCTAAATCTAATTACTGTAAGTTACTTTACCTTCCACTTAATACTTTATTGTTGTCCACAAAGGTTTTGGTGAACCAGAGGCTATTTATACCTGAGTTGATGATGTGCTGTCTTTTTCTTCAGTATATTTGTCCAGTTGATGTGGAGTGATCGGATACTGATTCAGATACTGATTTTGCAGCTGAAAAGTTCATGACTCTCATTAGAGTGAAGTCCGGTATCTTGATTAATCATTTGATGTGTTTTGAGGTTGGTTTCAAATTTGTGTAAACTGGCATGACTTCCTGACCTTCCAAATTCAGTGAAACTCATATCTACATTTGTAGGAAGAAAAAAAATAGTATTAATGTAGCTTTAAAAAAAAATATAACTCAGTTTTATTTCATCAATATATTTAATTTTTAAAATATTAAGGTGCCACAGCTTTGAGAGTATGTCACCTTCTACCAGGTTCCTGTTGTCTTCAATAATACTATGACTGTAGAGTCTTTAGAATAGCAGAACTGAAGTTGGTGGAAATAGAATTAGACCAATGCTGAAATCTTCCAAAAATTCTGTCCTAAAAATAGTTGTGATGTCTTCTGAGTTCATTCATGTGGTGAGGTCATACATTTGAACTTGAACTCAGTGCTCAATGCCTTTAGCTCTCTAACTGGGAGTACTGGAGAGCTCACAGCAGAGGCTGCCTGATGGAGCTGTTGGTCTCCACCACATGCACACACAGTTTCCAGGATGGGTGGCTCACTGTAGCCTGGAGAAGCCTCTGTACCTGCAGTGTGGAGACTCCAGGGTGAGAGGGTTGGGAGCCCGGGCTGTGCTGTCCCTGCCTGCCAGCATCTGGTGCTCTGCTGTAGTGATGAAGGCAGCTGTGCTGTGTTGGGTGCTGCAGCCTGTGGTGGACTCCAAGTGGCATCCAAAGACTGCAGTCCTAGGGAATGGAACACAAATAGACAGATCTGCTGCCAAGTCTATGTTGGGGATAGAAACCAGCTCCAGGCTTTTTAACTTTGGTGATTCTGGAGCAAAATAAAGATCCTCAGTGTGTAACAGAGCCATGGCCTTGCAGAATTCTGCTCCTGACACATTTGGACACAATGAACAGGTCTGGTTCAGGTGAGGTGAAGGGGCATGACAACAATACTGAGGTTTTCAGTTTTCTCCTACCTTTCATCTCATTTAAATCACTTTAAAATAACTTTGTATGAATTTGTAGTTCTGGCAGCAACTGCACAATTTATCCATAGATGTTACAATGCTATAAAGTAAATGGTTCTTAGGATGGCTGTAGTAAATTGCTGCACAAAACCTAGAAAGAAATATAAACTTAAAAAAAAATATTTTTCTCTCCCCCAGATGGAATTGTGTGTAGAAGTTCCAAAACAATTTAAATTTTTTTCCCCAAGTATTTAATGGAAATTTCTTGGGGTTTTTTCACGGTTTCTTTTTTTCCCCTCTGAAAAGCAATATGTACTTTACCTTTGAAAATTACTGGTGCCAGCATTTTTATAAAAGAAGATTAATATTGCTTGTAAGTTAGGAGAACAGATTCCCTGCATCAATTCAGAAAATTGCTGAGCTTTTCTCCTCCAGTCTTTGTGGACTTGTACATGAAGCTGTATTATTGTAAGATAGCAAGCTCTGATCCCCACACATAGTTTACAAATGCATGCTTCGACCCAGCTCAAGGGAAAGTGATTATCCATGTGGCAATTTCTTCACTGAAGTGCAAAGGGTTTAGGTCTGAAGAGCATGTCTTTAAACCTGAATTTAGCCTGAGTTTAAACCTCTGAGGGATTGTTGTTTGACTTTAGATTGTTTTGATGCCCATGGTGCCCATGTCTGCTCTACAGGACACTGTGCTGGTTGAAGGCTGCTTTGTCTGTGCCAGAGGCTTGCTACTTTACATCTGGGGCTCATTATTTCCAATACTTTGCCAGAATAAGGTCTTGTGCAACTACTGCACTGAAGGCAAAAGCATCTAAGACATTCCAGTAGATCATCTGACTGGTGTTCTCCTCAAATGAAAATACCTTCTGCTAGCAGGGTTCTGCAGGGCGTGGACACCAGCAGCTGGATTGCAATGGGAACACCAATACATCAATACCAGCAGGAGCTAGGTGTGGAGCAGGTAGTCTATTCATGACTTGAATTTAGTAGCTATGTGTTTAAAATTACCAAAACAGGCTGCTTAAATAAACCTGTCTATGATTGACCCACCATCAGAAATTACTTACAAAATAAAATATAAAAGCCATGGACTTGTAAATGTAGATCTCATGCATAAGTCTTGCACTGAAAGGTGATTTCCTGACTCATGTGGGGCACCATAAAAGAACAAAGGTCTATTCATACATGGAGTGTTTCAGTAAGTTCTGACTTCTCCACTGAAATTTTATTTTTCTCATTTTTGAAAAGAAAAAAAAATAAATTGTCAGTTGCAGCAGGTTGCCAGGGGTGTGTCCACTCAGGTTTTGAATATCTCCCCAGATGGAGAATACACCAGCTATCTTGCCAAATTGTTCTAGTGTTTGACAACCTTTGCAGTAGGGGGGATTTTTTTTTTCCCTTATTTCTAGACAGAATTGGCTGTATTTCAGTTTGTGCTCATTGCCTCTTGTCCTTTCACTGAGTACCACTGGGAAGACTGTCTCCTTCTTTACTAAAGTATTTATACACATTCACAAGATCTCCCTAATCCTTCTTTTTCTCCAGACTAAACATTCCCAGCTCTCTCAGCCTCTTTTTGAATGACAGATGCTTTACTATGTGACCCAAACTGTACTTGAAGATAGCAGACAGTCCCTTTTAATCAGCTACCAGTTAATAGGGTTTTACCTAAACTCTGCTTAAAAGGACTTGCCATTTAAAAACTATTTAATTCAGTCAAAATAAACTACATTCTTTGAAGAGCAGAAGAGTCCCTGTGCTATTATTTCTGTCAAGGTTTTTTTTTTATTTGTTCTGTTTTCTTTTTTT
>WEIU01010315.1:1203-58436 GCA_013389925.1 Aegithalos caudatus
TGTGACTTTAACAAATATCAAATTAGAGAGAATACAGCTAACATGTTTCTCCTACAGTAATTTCTAAAATATTTTTTTCTGAATTTAATTTAAGTTCCTGTGTGTTTGGCTGTGGTTCTAACCATGACAAGGTTGTATCTCACCAGTTTCATCCCAAGGAAATCCAAAGAAATTACTGGCTTTCACAGTGGTTTTAAAATTTACATAAAGACTAAAAACTATTAATTCTAATAAACAAGATATTTATAGAAATGCATTCTAGATATATGCCTCAGGAAATAAAATTAATTTTTGTATGCAACATGCAAGGTTTTCCTTTGGCCTCATTCTCTATCACTGCCCTGTCCCACAAACTCACTCTCACACTCTCTACTGGAAGTCTACAGCCTCAGAAGAAGGTCCAGACACCTGGGACATCACCCTGACACACTCAAACAAAGGGAAACAAAATCTTGTCCAAAAAATAAAATTTTAACTAAAGCTTAAAGCATTGCAGCACTTACTTGCATTGTGCATGGTAATATTTAATAAGGTTCTGCAGAAGGTCCACACCCTTTTTTGTCTTGATTTCATTAACCTTAATAAGGTACTGTATAGACAATAGAAAACATGTTGACAATCATGTATCACAACCTTCGACAGATTTCAAAGAACAAAACATCATTTCCTCAATGAACTAAACTCTGTGTTTAACTTGTGTGCTGACACATAAAACACCAGTCCACCATTGCTAAAGAAACTTGAAAAATGGTAACAGCTTATCTCTCCACTCCATAAAATTTAAGCACCTCAAAACATAAAAGAAATTCAAGAAAAAAGTTTCATCCTTTACAACTGTCTAAAGATTTCCCTTTTTTAATGCTACTATAGTCATTACTGAAATATTCTGAGAGTACAAACAATTTAAAGTAATCCCCAGTAAAATGTAATAAAAAGAACTATTAATATGAAAAATCAGTTTCACAGAACTAACGTATCACTAACATTTATCACTTTATTAATAATTTTAGAAGGCTTCAGAAAGCATATTGGAAGAAAGATACCAAAATACTGCTAAATCATAAACCTGACAAAAAAAGAAATATTTCCACAGTGTACTTTCAGCCCAAGAACCTTCCCACATTAATCTAAAACCAAGGAAAAGAAATACAACAAAATAGACACCAAGTTTTGTACAAATGTTGCTAAAATAATTCTTTATATTGCTCTACTGTGTCACATTAAAATAATTTCCTCCCTCCACCCCTATTAAACGACAAAGAAGATTTCACCACCTTTGAGTAAGACCCACAAAGTCTGTTAATAACAAGTTATGGTGTTGCAATTAGAAACTGAAATTTGTTTCTTACTTCACACATCTGTAGCTGAAAGAGCCTCCTCTCCTTCTCCATTTCCTCTGCTATCTCAGCCCCCGTGATCTCGGTTCTTATCATCCCGTGCTGCTTTGCATGTTCTCTTTTTTCCTTTTCAATCTTTGTACTGAAATTTTAATAGAAAACATTTTTGAGAATTCCTTCTATTAAAATGCAATCTGGCATTATTTAGGGAAAAAGTAATAATTAAGAAGTAACAAAGAAGATATTCTGAAGATTAACTCCTCTACCAAATCTTGTATATTTTGAGCCATGAAAGTGCCCTTCCTTCAACTCTGTTCTCTAGATCGTGTGTTACTTGGGGCAAACAATAAATAATTATATCTTAATAATAGCAATAAAAATACTTATAATACTACTAATAATAATTAATTTTAAAATTCCCAACACCATAAAAAACAAAGCTAAGCAGGAGACAAATACTTACAATTTAGTTTCATAATCTTTCCAGGCTTTGTCAAAAGGTTTTTTGAGGTCCTTAGGAAACAGAAAATTGTCTTAGAACATTTTTAAACTTTTTATTTGTATTTCTCACGTAATAAGTAGCAACAAAAATACTGTTTTCTTCATAACTTTTCACACAGCATTTGGAAAAATAATTGTTTGAATCTTGGAAAGTATTCCTTTCACATTAACACAGAAATCTACAATGAAATTTTCAAGATTTCATTGCAGTCAGGCCAATTTTGTTCTTTGTACAGAACATTAACTAAATACAGAATATTAATAAATGCCAACATAAGAAATACTCTCATGAGTGAAAGGAAAACAGTCACTAGACAGATGAACATGAAACAAAAATTTAGTTTGCAATACTTACCCCTTTAACACCTTTTAAGTCTCCTTTTAAGAGAGAATCCAAAGTAAAAATAACATTGTGGCTTAAACCCTGGAGCTAAAAACAAAAACATTATCATTCAGAAGGATTTATCATGATCTTATCAAACTACTCCCAACAAGTCTTTGAACTTCACTAATCAAGTTGCAATCACCTCACATTCTAAATTCATAGTAAATTCACGTCTGGGAAGAATTAATAAACATTTACTTGCATGAGACATAGAAACATTATAATTAATATTTACTTAAACAGGGTGACATAAACCCAGAATTTTACAAATAGTACATAACAAAGTTCTGAAAGCACTTCAAGGCAATATTCATCCTCTTGAAGCAAACATTTGGGTACAAAGAAGTAAGAAGGACCTGCTGGGCACAGGCAGGTAACCACAAAGCTCATGTTAGTCCAACGATGAACAGGAGCCAACAGGGACAGCTCTTTGAAATTTCCCCTCTTTTTGGGGACACTGTTCCTTTCCTTGTCCATTGTGTATATCTGACATCTTCTAAAACTCTCATGAGTTTAAATTTCACCCCATAGAGTTCATGACTATTTGATTATCAACAAGAATATCAAAGCAACCACTCAAACAGATTCTTAGATCTAGTGTTCCACTCAAACTCCTCAAATATTCTAAAGACACAGTAGCCTTTTTTTCATTTTTCAAGGTGTATCCATCAAGGATAATCAACTCAAGCCATTAATTTTCGGGTCAAAATGACTGAACAGTAGACAGTGAGTATGTCAGCTATAGGAAAAAAACAAAAAACCCTGAAGCTAAATAGCAGTATATAACTCCAATACAGTAAGGATTTGGAATCATTTACTACATCATTGAAGACCTGATAAAACCCTAGCCCAAATGAACTGTAAACAATCTGATAAAGCAAAACAGTCTCACATATAGAACAAAATAAAGGGGAAAAAACCCTTAACACATGGAAACACATATGAGAATTTAGTGAGTGTTGTGACAAAAAAGATGATTTGCTTGCAAAGATGAGCTGAGGATATTTACAAGAAAGGTAGAGAAAAACAGGCTTTAAACACTTGGAAAAAGGCAAGAACAATGCAAATTTTCAAAAGACATAACCTACAAGTGCTACAAACGTTCTGCCAAAACCTCATCTAGATCAATGTAAAGATATTGACACACTCATTTTCATATACACCCTTCAAATGCACTATTGTAATGAATTACTGCATTAAGAATGAAACCTGAAATGGCCAAGGTAGTAAAAAACCAAAGAAACTGATTCTGGTGGGACACTCAGAGTTTGATGAAAACATAGACCAGGGTTGGCAATGGCCAATGCCAATAAAATCTTACTGAAGGGTCATTGTGTGTCCTTCACATAAAATAATGTTAATAATAATGATTCAACAACTTAACTATTATATTAATAGATTTCAAGTTTCAGACATTATACTTAATGATAACATCAACAGCTAATAGTAAAAACTGCACAGTAACTTCTTTAGCCTTGTTAAAGTGATTAATCAACATGCTTTCATTCTTGTCTTTGTGTGCTAAGCAATCATTTCAAAACTATGCTTTACAAAAGTTGTCTATATAATCAAAGTTGCTGGTTTTACTTGATAGTAAGTGAATATTACTCTAAAAGTAGTCACTCTATAACTGATGAAGAAGAAAGTTATTTTGTACCCTCCTTCTCATGAAATATCCATAGCACAATTCATATGAAAATTTCAATGAATTATAACTGAAGGTTAAAGACAGAACAAAAAGGATCCAAATTTTTGAGGATCCAAATTTTTTTCATTGTCTATTGTGTAGCTCAAATTCTTATTCATCTTTATTTCTTTGAAGACTATTCATTATTTTTTGTACCTTTATTAAATGAGGCATCAACTATTCTAGGTAAAAAAAAAGAAAAAAAACCAAACCTATTATCCTGCCATTCATCTTAATAACTCTTGCCATTTTTCCAATTAATTTTCTCAACATAAGGCTCAGCACCAACTTTGGGGCTTTATCAGTGATATAACAGAGTCCTCCTCTCAACTGCTTTTTCAATGGACCTCAACTTCTATTTTGATATAAACATCTTTTTTTTCTTTCAGTGTAATCATATTAAACAGAATGATGCTTAAAAACAACAAAGCAAAATCTTCTATCTAAGGGAGAAAAAAATAAGAAAAATAAACAGTTTTAAAACACTGAGGCAATTGTAAAATAAGTTTGTTGTCTATTTGAGACTTCTGAATTAAGTAAATTATTGAACACCCTAATTCAAATTCTGTCAACAAGAATTTGGGTAGATAATGCTTCATAATCTAGCTGAAATAGCATAATGTTGTTTTGAATAAATGTGGCTTCTTAAATTAAAATTGATTTTTCCTCTTGATCAGTACTATTTTAAATAAATAAATAAACCCTGACATCTTGTTTGCTAGTTGAAACAGGTTAAAAATTTCTGTGGATGCCCCGCTAGGAATGACAAAGTCCAGAAAGCTTCCAAAAAACTGGAGTTCTAGTCCCAAAATGTCCTTAAACTGCACTGTAATTCACACTTTAAAACACTTACTTTTAATTGTATGCTAAATTTAAATGAAAGGTCAAAATAATCCAGAGTGACAGAAGTCTCTACAGAGGAAAGCACAAGACTCAGTCTTGGGCAACTGTCAAAGCCAGAGAACTTCGCTACAGGGACTCTGGTGTGATCTACAGCAGTAGCAGTTGTGTTAGGGACTGTAGCAAGACAAGTCTGTAACATCTCTTGTACTTCACACACCATAAAAAGCTTGGAAATAAGCCTAACTATAAGAAAAATGTAAAATTGAAACTATGACTATCTGAATATAATAGCTACAAAGCCCATGAAAAATTATTTCACAAGAAATGTGGCTTCATTACTTTCAGTGTTCAAAGGTATTTGCTATGACTGTAGTTTTATTATGCAGCTTTCAGAAATAAAAGGCTTAAGGGAAACTTTAAATGAGATAAACCTTTAAACCACCCTCAAAAACCTGGCATTTAAGCAATGAATGCTTTATATATCACAGGGAGAGCAGACTGTTAAAAATATTTAAACATGCTTGAATTGCTATTTTTCTTCCAAAAAGAGAATGTTTCTCATTTTGTGGCAAAACAAAACAGCCATAACTAATGATATTGTACTTTTAACTAAAAAGACTTCAGGTTAAGTGATGATTTAAAATTAAGGTCCATGAGATATATATACATCACCATCAATCACTTGAGAATGATGATTCAAGGGATGTCTCAACATTTATATTTACCTTCTTAACTGCAAATTAACAATTAAACACAGAGTGTGTAATAACACCCTTTGGAGATCCTCTCTGCAGAAGTTGTTGCTTTTGTTTTTGAAAAAAAACTGAAAGCATCTTAATTATCCTTAGTCATCATGATCACACAGTTCTTGTATTATACTGTATTGTGAAACAAGTTAAAAGCTAGGAAAGTTTGAAATTCCTCACCAGGTTCTTCAACAGTGTTGACAATTCTTTAGTAAGTGTGGAAAATTTTACAAAAGCCGTGCCAAGATCCGGATTATCCCGACTTAAAAAATTACTTCCGAATTTATCTAGTACTTGTGCATAGTTTTCTTCATTTTGAACATGATCTGCAAAGAAAAATCAAGTCAGATTTTTTTGTAGCCAGTCAATTATAATTTTAAGCTTATTGCAACTTAACAGCAAACTAACAAACAGTACTTTGAGAAAAGCCACAGGTCAACACATTTACTGAAAAATAAAATAATTTTAAGATTAAAAAGAACTATTTAGCAAAAGGCATATATATGCTTTGTCAAATCAGCAAGTTGAATTTGTAATACAGCGATGAAGAAAACACTGTAGCTATTGACAGACTAATAAGGTCAATAATACATCAGTGAAACAATATAAGCTTGTTTTGTAAGCAACATCCCAATTTATAGCTGCCCACTACAGGAACTTTCATGTATACATGAAGTTTCCTTTTGAAATATTGGACATTTTCACAGAACAAAAAAGTCAAAAGTATCAGACATAAATGTAAGGAGAAGAAGCCTGAATCTGACTGTAAGATTAAAAGAAGAAACACCTTTCAAAAGTTCCCTTTTGCCTGCCTTGTAAACTGAGTTATCCCAGGTAATGGAATGTGTATTGGTATGCAGCCAAAGACTCATTGCAATGTATTTAATAGCAAACTGCACATACAGAGAGGTCAGAACCAAGACTATGCAGTTGAAGCAGTGAAAGTGAGAAAAATCCTTGACTCAAGAATGAATTAGAAACTGCTGTATCTGAAATGTCTTTCCTGCTTCTGTTTAGTTTCCTTTCTGGCATACATTTGCATAATTTTTGTTCCATTTTAGTATCTTAAAATAAAAAAAATTACCTCTACAGCCCTTTGGGAAAGACTTTATCACCTTTATCTCTCTTAGAGGATATTACTGTTATTAATTAAATCAATATTTCACTTTAATGTATCTCCTAGCCTTACTATGTGTGCTTATTTCAGCAAACCACAAACAAAACCACAGAGCTACAGCACAATTCTGCACAATGAAAGGGAGGAAGGGAAAGAGAGAACAGTTGCCAGCTGGTACCATTTTTTTTTCTCCAAAAAATTTCCAAGGTTTTTTTAATTCAAAATGTGATATTGCTGAGAGCCTCTGAACTAGAAGTTATGGCTCAAAAGATAGAATAAAAGGAAAAAAGACCTAAGTTTCAAACAAATCTCATGAATAATGTCTCACAATGCAGAAATCTATTTGGACATTAACAAACAGCTGATCAAGGGTTAAGCAGTTAACTCTTCTAAGGTATTGAAGCACCAAAGCTCCAACATCTTCAGTCAAAACCTTTTAAAAAAGCACAATCCTTATTTACCAATACCAAGCCCGAAAGCTTGCAAATCATACCACATTCTAAAAATCAGACATTAACAATGTGTTTCCAAGAGGCCAAATATTTAATCATATGTTAATACAGGGCTGCAATTCAAGCTATGTGTTTTTAAGAAAACTGTTCCAAAAGCATAAAGATTTAATCAAATAGCTTAGCACTGAAACCACTACATAACAATAAAATATGCATTTTGTTTTGATGTAAAAGCATTTACACAAATATACACAGAGGACTTTATCTGTGAAGGAGCTTTAGCTTATGCAGTCATGAGTGAGTAAAGCTCAAGCATACCCAGCTGTACCGAAGGGAAAGGAAGGATAATGGAAGGTCAGAAAGAGCCCTGCTAGATCATGGAATCCCTGTCCTTGCTTGGGAAGCACTTTTTACACCACAGTATTTCCAAGCATTTTGATTTTAAGCACTGTATTCTTTCATCAGGAATTTTTAAAAAATATTTCATAAAGAGAGTGAAAAAGAACTGAAGAAGCTTGTTTCCTTTAGCTGTGGAAAGGCAAAAGAAATTCCTCCTCAGAAAGAGGAAGCAGATCATTGTCTTAGAACAATATAGAGGAAATTCTCAAGAATCCCAGACTACAAATCACCTAAATCTAGAAATGAAGTTTTGATGGTGAAGTAAAAGGAATAATCCTGTATTTACTTCTGTAATTGCCGTATATAGGCACACAAAATGCAAGTACTCTGTAAGAATAAGAAATTTTCAATTTCCATTCAAGTATCAATGTAAATCTTGCAAAAGGAGATTAAATATTTTCTTCTGAAGAGGTTAGGCAATTCCCTACTTGACCTTAAATGCACATAGCTGAAAACTGAAATCTGCAAGGTAGCCTCTGCTCAAATACAGAATGACATGCTTAGAGCAAAGAGCATCTTTAATCTCACTGTAGGTGCCTCATGCAAACTCAGAAATTACTTCCTAGTGTCCTAATAGAACTTCCTTTGCATACAGAAAGCTGTAATAGGCACAACAATATTTACTTTCTTAGATATAAGTCCTCATACAAGACTTTAATAACCTTGAGATCGAGGCAGGATCACTTACAGCAGTACATACAAGGAATAAGATTTGTCTTCAAGAACTGAATGATGTCTTTTCAATATCGTAAGCAAGGCTCAGCACTGTGATGAGAATAGAACAGCTTCCCCAGCCAGACATCCTGCTCCTTCAGCAGCTCCCTGAGGCATGCCAGGATCATGGAACACTGAGGAAGGGCTCTGTACCCACTGACAAATGCAGCTCCCTTCAAAGGGGCCTCACTCATCATTCCCTTCCCAGTGGGATCTGCAAGGCCACCAGCAGCATGCTGAGAATGCCACTAGAGCGTGGCAGATGTGGTATAAAGCAGCAACTGGCCTGGATACAGCAGTGATATTTTCTGAGCTGAAAGCTGTGCATCTCCTCCACAATGCACACCTTCAACTCTGGGCAACATTCAGCACAGAATTTACCTTTGCTTTCAGAAAACCCTTACAGCTTCCAGTGCACAAGAACCTTGTGGCATCCCTTACATCTGAGCTCTAACACCTATATTGAGGAAATGTTGAGTGTGAAGAGGAAATAACAGGAATGCCTCTGGAGATGTGGATCCCAGCAGCTAAGGAAGGAATGGCAGCCCTGCAGCAGCCTTTGCTGCACAGCAGCACTTGCCAGAAGCAGGGAGCACTCGTGCTCTGAGCTCTGTAGAGCCACAGCCTGAAGGATTCCCAGGGCTGAATCCCACTTTGCACTGCATTCCCAGGCAGTCACCTGCAGTTGTCCATACCTCAAGTGACCTTGTGGAAAACTTTTCCCAGGATGAACACAAAATACTTAAATAAGACTCAGAATTTGTACTCTTTCACTGGAACCCACACCATTCGTTAAATATTATGTTTATTTCCCACTCAAAAACTATCAGAATTTTAGCATGTGCTTTTGAGCCTAGTGAGATTCCTGTCTACTTGTGTATATTAAGAGTACAGAAGTACAAATACGGTGAAGAGAGGCTAAAGGATAGCCTTTATATGCTGGACCAACAAAACACACCACTGAAATTAAAGCCTTAAAATTTCCTTCCTCTACAAAATTTTTTGTTCAGATATATTACACTGAAAGAACACAAGCACAAAAAAATTACAGAAGAAAAACACTACTTTCTTTTGTCACTGATTATGCCCAAAGAAACCTGAAGAATTAATTCTGCATATTTGGTTAACAAAAATAAAAATCATGTTTCAGAATTTCGATCAACTTTAAACTATTTTTAAAGTTTCACTTCTAAAACAGCTTTGTTCCATGGATAATCAGAGGAAAAATAACCAAGGTCAGAGCCAAGATGAATTTATGAATGAAAGATGACTCAGAAAGGCTTTAGAAAAACAAGAAAGCTGGCAAGGTTAAAAAGGATGGCAGAAATAATTTGAAATAAAAAAACTAAAAACACTCTCTCATTTCATTCTTCACAAAGCTGAAGTATAATGAAAAAATAATAGAAAAAAAATTATTTGACCAGCATGCAATTGTCTAAACTTGATAACAATAATGTCTTCTGGAATGAGATTGTTCAAAGGAAAAGTAATAAAAGCCTCTCTCCACATTTCAGAGCAAGAGGCATCTCACTGAGTCTGCAGGGTTCTCTAGATAAGCACAGTACAAAAGCACTGAGAGATAACCCAGCCCAGAAAAGTAAATGACTCCTTTTTGCATCTCTGTTCATCACTGACATGCCTGAAGAAGTTCTCATAGAAGAATTTTCTTTCTCCTGTGCTTCAGAGGGTTTATACCAAATCTAACAGTAGAGGTCTTAAAATCTGGTAACATGAACAATTGTAAGTCACTTAGATCCATGTATAAAAGAATAAAATAGGCAAACTATACAGCTGCAAAAAGAAGCCTCTTAGTGATATCAGTCTCAACACTACAGGAAGAATGAAAAGCAAATATAATAGCTATTTTTAGTAAGCTTCAAAGAGAATTGAGAATTCAAGTATGCACCAATAGCAATATTGCTTATATATTCCCCAGGCTATTTGTAAGAACTACAGACCAGGACAGAATTGGTGGACATGTGGATGAGTACAAAATGCTGAACAAGAAACACAGCTTTTACAAAAAGAAAATTTTACATCAACAAACTCCCACCTCCAGAAGATCAACAAAAATACAGGGAAAGGAAGTCCACATTAAATTATTGATTTTCCATGAAGTTCTCTCCCTCACAAAAACACTGAAAAGATCAAAGCACACTAAGAGAGATGAGCCTCACAAGGAGGACAGATGAGCAAAAAAAAAAAAAAATATGTGGAGGAAAAAAAAAGAATGATGTAGTCTTAATTTTCTCAACAGAGTGGGGACACCAGTGAGACAGAAGTCCCTACATACACCCACTAATTGTGCAGTCTACAGCAAGAGGCTCCTACCAGGATGGTTCCCAAGTTAGAGGAATCTCATGTTTAATGACCAATGCATGGACATGCACATTACAGGCACTGGAGCACGTGAGGGAAAACACTCAAGGAAATTACTGAATTACTAGACATTACAAGGAAAGGTTCTGGAGTTCTATCACCTTGACATTCAGTGTCAAGCAAAACAAAGCTGCACATCAGAAGTTATGAAGAAACACAGCATGCAATAGAGCAATATCAAAATATTGCCATAGCGGGCTTAAACCCTTAATATTGTGTGCAGTTCCTGTCCCTGTTCCCCAAAATTCACTCCTCCTCTTTCCTATTTTAGAAAAGGAAGTCTATGCTGCCATTTTAGAGAAAGAGAGTGAGGATGATTAAATGTGATGGTTTCTATAAAAACCAAACAACCAAAAAAACCCCTCAAAACCCCCTAGGGCTGCTGAGTTCAGAAGAGAGATCCTGTGAGTAATAATAATGGAAACAACTCAAACCTATTTCAAGAGAGAGAATGGTCCATAGAACAAAGTTTGGATTCACCCACCAAAAACTTCTCTGACTCTACTCTAGTAAGCTTTAGCACTTCAAAGCCTCTTACAAACTTTCATGCCCAGAACACACAAAGCTCCCTCAATATCACATCAGGTGAGTAATTTTGGTGGGTTTGAGGCCAGTGCTGTGAGATGTGGGCAGGGACAGCCTCCTCCTCAGGTGACATAAGATGTGAAGAACATGAACATGGATTGGGAAACTCCACACAGGAGAATTTAACTACATTGATGCAAGGCTCTGAATGATAAAAATTAATTCAAAATCCTTGGACAAAGTTGTAGAAGTCCACAAAAAAGTATCAAACATCACGATATCATTTCTGACTCTGGGTAATTCCTGGCCTTCATGTCAGTGTGAGCTGAGGAAGTGCTAAATAAAATACTTAAAATCTATTTCCTCAAGCATCTGCTGTTGAACACTGCAGGAGACCATGTGGACTGCTGATCCACCTCAGTACCTTTGGTCTTGTATGGATTTTATGTTTTTATTTCTCCATTGTGTAAACTCTGATTACATTTGGGAGTTATCCCAGGGAAGTAATGAAAGAGAGATATTGAAAAATCTACAGCAAAAATAATTGTGTCATCTACTGCTGTTAGAATTCAATTCCAATCTTATGGAAAAGGAAGTCAGAACAGATTCTCCACTAAGTTCAAGCACTCTTTCCATAAGATGGATTCCTAGTTACAGATACAATTGATCATGCCAGAAGTAAACTGCAAGCCAGACAGGGAGCAAGTGGTGAGAAAGAGGTGTTGGTTTGTACATCTCACTGGATTTCAGAAACAGTCCTTTCCCATACAACACTTACAGAAATGACAGTAAGGAAAGGACATTTCTAAGGTTTTTCTATACTCTTGTATTGGTATGTTTCCATTTCCACAGCAGTAGCTCTAAATGTAAATATGACAAACAGGTGAGGGAAGTACAGAAGAGCAGAAAGAATTTGGGTGATGTTAAAGCTTTTTGTAACAGACCAGAGACCCTTGTGGTTCATAATTCGGCACTAGAGAGGAACAAACCAACACACCTCAAGGTTCAGCCTTCCTGGAGAATTCAACATGAGACACTGCATTGTGTCACTATCACTATTCAAATGTTACTCAGTAAAAAGATAAAAAAGAAATCAAAAGACCCAAACCAACCAAAAAAAAAAAAAAAAACCCCAAAAAACCCCCTCAACCCAAACAAAAACAGCCCTGCCAAAAAACAAACAAAAAAAAAAAAAACCAAAAAAAAACCCCACAATCCAAATGAAAAAAGAGAAAACCAAACCAACAACCCAAAACCATTACAAACCAACAAAACCTAGCTATGGCCTTTGGTAGAGTATGAATTGGATTCCTGAACTGAAAAAAGAAATTCTATTGTCCCTTCTCACCAGTTCAGCTGGAGTTCTCAAAGATTATGAAGCACAGGAGTACTAAAAAACCTTCTCTACTCTAGTAAATTAAATATGGTCTTAACTTCGATCAAACTATTAAATTTGTATAAGAAAATTCAAATTTTGGGTTCTCAAAATGTAATTAGGGGCTTTCTTTTGCAATATAAAAATAGCCACATAATACTTTCTTGAACTGATAAACCCCAATTCTTTTTACAGCTGTTTCTGGTATGCTTTACTTAAATATCAACAAAATCCATTTTCATCACAAGAAAATAGCTGGTTCAGCAATCTTCCTTGTACAAGGAGGCAAAAGGAGCTTGAGTTTTGATTCACTTCACATTTAATTTTATAAGGTTTCACATGTCTAACACGTTTTTGGTCTTGGTTTTACTGCTACCAGTTTATCCATCACTGCATGAACTGAGTCCTGCACACAGCTCTTCATTGTAGCAGAGCCTATGACAGCAGCATTCTGAAGAGGGAGCCAGAGGATTATGCATAAAGCTTTCTTGAGCCAAAAGAATTCCTACTAAATTGTACCTCTGAAACAAGGTTTGCTTAAAAAAAATTAAAAATGTAAAAAAAAAAATATAAACTAGCTACCCATCTCTGCTCCTTTTTAAATGCAGAGTACCCAACCAAAACCAGTAACCCACCTTCTATTGCTTTCATTCAATGCAACTAATTAATCATATAGTACTGCCTTACTTACAGGCCTTAAGAACAATATTATTTTTATCACAAGACTCAAATGACAGCTATTTATATGTCTCAAAACAGGTAGAACATCTTAACCATGTTCTACACTTTCATCAGTTTTGAAACTCAGTTTTCAAAACTCTCTTTGAGTAAATACTCTCTAACAGAAAAGTTTATTGGAGCATCTGAATACTTCTAAAAGCATAAAACTAAATAGACATGCACCAAATACTATTCTCATTTTATATCAGGCTTCACAATCTATTGGAAACACATTTATCAACAACTGAAACTACAGCTAATTAAAGCATGGTGCTAGCAAACCAACATCAGTGATTGGCAAATGAAAATAGCTAAGAATCTACAAGATATTAAAAATCCCAGGCACTTCCATAAACACGGAAACTAAGGTCACTCAAAAGTAGTTCTGTATATGGAAAATATTTGCTAAACTGATTATTATTGTTAGGAAATTGGAACTGGGATTTTCTAAAATCCTGTATTTACAGCTAGAAGATTATTGGAAACTGCACAGCTCTGTTACCCTATCTGCCTTTGGCACAGTTTTTAGAACCTAAGAGAAATGGAGGTAGAAGCATTAGAATTACAGCATTTTTAGAAACAAATTTCTATACAAATTTGTTTGACCACCATTTGTTATTGCACTCAAACGGATTATGTATTCATATTCTAACCAAATAACCTCCCAAAGTAACTACTATGGTTCCAGTAAACCATCAACAGTGTCTTTAAGCAAGCAAAACAATTATATAACTCTATTGTTTTAGGTAAGAAGGGAAATGCATTATGAAGGGAGAACATATGTTGACAAAACAAAACCAGATATTTTTAATTTATTTAATTTTTAAACTTTGAAACAAGTTCTAAATCTTATTTCACTTGAAAGTGTTTTTTTAAAAATTCAGTTGAGAACAGTTTTTTGTCATTGTTCCAGTTGAATGTAAATGCTTGAAATATTATGACAGCAGGAAAATGTACCCCTGGGATTCTCCTAGAGGCCATTGAGAAAGAATATGAGGGTATAAAAACTGGAGAGCACATTAATCTGAGGTATAATCAAAAGAAAGAAATATTTTAAGTCCAGACACCCCTAAACAGACAAGCATTTCTTATCCTATACATTTCAATGGGATGAACTGCAAGACATCTCAAACTTAAAATTAAATGCTTTGGTTCTCATGTAAAACTGAAAACAATGTCTTACCTTGCCCCGAACTATATATTGCTTTTACAGATTTTTTCACCTTCTGTAGTGCAGTTCTGTCTTGATCCAATGCCTATAATAGCAAGAAGTACACAAACTTTAAATATTTACTTAATTGATTGCCAGAATATACTTTAACAACTAAAAAGAAACACACAAAATAAGTAGTTCCCCAGGCTGGAAAAAGCTGCAGGTACAACTGATTCAGCCTGTGGGAAGGTCTGGGGTCATTCAACCCTTTCAAGATGAATTAAAGAATTGAACTGAAAATGCTCTAACAACTGAGTAGAACAGTACTGCTAGTGCTAAAAGAAAAACACTATTACAGTTTTCCAAAGGACAAAGCATTTATTTAAATTGCATTATATTTTGGAAAAAAACCTGAAACAACAAGAAATAGCAGATGCTTCCACACTAGCCTTACAGTTTCTACTACAACTACATTTTAATTGCTTGTTAACATCTGTGGTTCTCCCACAGTAATAGTCTTTAACTACAGACTCAGATTATCATGCTAACCCCTTGCACCAAATTCCACAACATAACTCTAAAAGTACAGCAGATAAAGAGTAGCAAATCAAAATAAAGGAATAATATCTGATTTTTTGCAACAGAATGTGACTGAAGGGGGAATAATCATCATTAAGCATGCATTTGCAAGATAACATCTTTAAGAATTTCAAATTTACTGTAATAGTTCCAAAATCCAGTATAAAATGTTATTAAGTAATGCTGAATTGAGGATTAGATTTCTAATTGTAAGATTTCTAATCATACACAGAAATGTTTAAAGAGTAAGCTATATTTTTTCCACATTTAGATCACAGGTAATTTCCCACCTCCTAGGTAATGTTAGATCAATAATTCCAAGTTTTGATGAAGCTGGCAGTGTTTGCTGTATTACATTCACTTTCATATCACTGGAGATTGGAAAACTTGTATTCAAAACCACTGTCAGGACATCAGTGCAACTGAGCATGGGAGCTGGTATCCACCACACCATTCACTCTGCACAGAGCCTTGCACAGCCCTGTTATCCAAAAAGTTTAAACTCTGGAGCTCCTGGGGGTCTGAAGACTGACAGAACAAGGCACAATGTCAGCTACTGCTATCTCCTCACAGAGACATCACCAGCAACACTGAGTGAAAACACCCCATAAGCAGAGCTTTCACTGTCAAAACTGAGATGGTTTTGACAGTTCAAGTCTTAGAAAACCTCACACCACCTTCCAATACCTGAGAAATGGGGCCTGCAAGACAGCAGGAGAGGGAGTTTTTACTAAAGGCATAGTGTGATAGGAGGAGGGGGACTGGCATTAAACTGTGAGTAGGTTGAAATCAGGTATTAGGCAGAGATTCTTTACTGTGAGGGTGGTGAGGCACTGGCACAGGTTACCCAGAGAAGTTATGGATCCTCCATCCCTAGAAGTGTTCAAGGTCAGACTGGATGAAGCTTTGAGCAACCTGGTCTACTGGAAGGTGTCCCTGCCCATGGCAGGGGGGTAGGAACTAGATATTTAGTTTTCCTTCCAACTCAAGCCATTCTATGATTCTATAATTGAAGAATATTCCACTGGGCATGAAGATGCTCGAGAAAACCACACCAGGAGCTCTACTACAGTGTTAAGATGGCAAAACGTGAGGGTACTGCTCATGAGCAAATTGCAAACACTGAGTGCTCCCGTGTGTGAACACTTACAGTAGGAATCCATACTGAGAGAAACCGATTCATACATAATGGTTCTGCTCTGAGTAGGCCAATTTTAACCATGCACAATGTTATAGCTGAACAATGCATGATAATCTGTAACAAAATAAAATGGAATGTTTCTGTTCCTTAACTGGAAACAACCATTTTTTCAAATCATACAATCACTCCTGTGGCAGCTAAAACTAGAACGTTTGGAACCACAAAAGCTGTAAAAATGCCTTCCGAGGCTATTTATCTCTGGGGTTTTATTTCCATTTACAGAAGAACAATGGATTAAAACATTAAGAACTGCAAACATCATTACTTCTTTTGCTCCGCACTAAAATAGTGGGTTTGACTTGACTTACATCTTGCCAGGAAAAGTTACCATTTTAAAATGTAATAAAATATTGGGAACTCTGTGTTCCTTCCAAGGCAGTGCACAGCAAGTGCTTCTCTTTGATTCCTCTGAAAATGCTGTCAAAAGCTTTTGCTTTTGCCTGCCTGCTATGTCAGGCAGTTGCTATCATACATTTCTACTGAAGTTCTCACCATCTTCAATGACCAGAAAAAAATAATGACTCACTTGTCTACTGAGAGTTTGAATATAGGATAAGATTTTGAAACCAATATTTTGAAAGAAAGACAATGGTTAATATTAATATGATGAGATTGAGAGATAAAACTTTGTGCTAAGGTCTAGTATTGAAGCAAATCGGACACAGGAGAAAAAAATAAATACAAAAACTCCAGGAAACTTTTTCCTGAAGTTATCAATCTAAAAGACTGTGACAAGCAGACTAGAAAGATTTTCTAAATTGGATTTGCTATTGAATTAGATGTAATCACTAATGTGAGAGAAGGAAAGGGAACATTCATTATTTTAAAAGAGGAATCACTGAGCAAAGCAATATACAAAGATGACATCCACAGCCTGAAGGAGCCAGTGATCTAAGTCAGAATGACATCACACGCCAATTTCATATTTTTATATTTGCAAATATAATTTTTATGTGAACTACTTCTTCACAGTCCAAAACTATAAATAACACACACTTACATACCAGGTACACAAAACCTGTTATCTAGGGTTGCTTACGTGCTTTTGGGTGTTGAGGGTTTTTGGTTGTTTGTTTTTTGTTTTGTTTACTTTATATAAGTGGAAATAGTTTGTTTTCAAATATATTACATTCCTTTTTGACGTCTTTTGCTGATAATTTTTAGCTGCACTCTGCTGCAAAGGAATTAAATTGCACTCAATTCTCAGTTCAATTATTATTCTAGAGTAATATTACCTTCTCAGCATGTAAGACAGAAACAGCCTTGCTTTCCCTAGTTAGGTGAAAATAAGCTTCTGTAGTATTCATAAATTTTCATTTTGAGTATTTAGAATACTAAATATTTTAACTGCCTATCATAAAAGATACAAAATCTGATCTTCCATTAAAAGTGGCATACACTTATATAATTGAAAATTGCAATGTCTTAGAGAGCCAAGGGGTTTCTGTGACAATCCCTATGTATTCAGTGGCATTGCTTCCTACCTACTAAACTCTTCCTTACCACCACCCACTCCTGGCAAATGCTTCTTTCTTCACTTTCATGATACCATCTTGCAGGAGGCATTTTAAGTTCCACAAGGGAACATTTTCTTACCCTCTCACTCATTTTGGAAAGACAAATCATTTAAAGGTACCTACACCACAGATTCACTATCTTATTAGCTGAACAAAGCTTTATTCTTGAAAATTAATATTTTCAAGAATATTTAACCCACCATATTTAATCTTAATAAAATGAAATAAATAAAATGAAATAAAGCTTGAATGAAATGAAAAAAAGCTTAAATAAAATGAAACAAGGAAAGCTCCTTGCTCCTCATTCTCAGAAGATTTTCTGGCTTTGTTGAGGCTTCAGGTTGCTGCATTCACTTATATTGAAGCTTATGCTCAAGAAGAAAATCTGCTGATCATGCAACATCAGCTCTTCTAACTAACCCAAACCATTCTGTGATTCTATATTTGTCATGATATGTCTGTACACAAAAGTCTACATATTATAAATATACTTATGAATATTTTAAGTGCTTATTGCTAATACACATGAAAATCATGGTTGAAAAAAACACATAAACCTTACTTTCTAGAATAACACAAAACTGCTGTCCAGAAACCAACCACAGAAGTGCTTTGCACACCTATTAAATTTAGCTTTTCTAGAAATCAGCACCAACCCAGAGGCACACATTTGCACAAAGGATGCTACTGCCCACTGAGCCCTCTAGAGTACTAAAACAACAAATACATTTTGTGCATCTTGCTAACCTTTACAGTTTGAAGAGGGGTGAAAACACCCCACTAATTTCTGTTTCAGCCTTACAATAACAAAAATAAAAGTGTCTCAAGACAGTGATGATCATATATTATTGAATATTATTAATCCTTGAGTAGATTATTATCCAAAGCAAATGATTATCCAAATTTTCCAACTGGAACAAACCACTTATACTAGTATCAGAGGAAGTTTAGAAATTCACATCACTTGTAGGAGGTTTGCCCTAAAACATTACAAATCCTACCGCTACCAGAACCTGCCCACAAGAATAATATATCAGAGAAGAAATGTTTTAAACCCTTACAATATTTTGCACAAGACAAACCCATGACAAGATCTTGAAGGCGATTAGAACATGCACAACCCACGTACTCATCACAAAAACTCCTCCCTCCATGTCATTTAAAAAAATCATTTTCTTATATTAAAAATGTAATCCATGTGAAACATAAAAATATTTGAGGTTATACACACAAATGGGTGTAATGAATGCTTGGTAGTCAAGTCCCTATATTATCAGACACAAGAATAATTATTTCATGGAATACATGGATGATTTATTGGCTTCAAGGGACTTAGAGTAGTAAATCTTTCACTTACCAATTTACACACTTCTCTAACCCTGGCACAGAAGTTACTGCTGGCTGTACTATAAAACATGCTTGCCCTCTGCTCAAGTCTCAGTTACAGGACCCATGGAATGAAGCAGAGCAACAGCAGCTTACAAAGTTATGGCTGTTCAGCAGCAGTATCAGCTTTCCTCACAATAAAATCCAGACTTTATTGGATATACAATAAACAGAGTAGACAGCCAGTAAGTTATTGCATGCCACTGAAATTGCAACAACACAAACCCCTATAATTGCCACGGTGAAATAAAACCAAAGGAGAAGATTAGGTTCAAGTGTTGGTCTCCTGAAGCTCATTCATTCAGAAATGAGCAGACTTCCAAACCCACTTAATTTTGAACACAGAGAAGAGACTCAAACCACCCTTCCTGTTCTTCTCTCCCCACTCAATTTTTACTGATCCTGCCAGTCACCAGAATGAAAATTGTTTCCAATTGTTGGTCTCAGAACATGTCTACATGACAAAAATAGGGCTGGTAAAGTGCTAAGAATTTTCTAGAGACAACCTGTTGGTGTAAAAGGTGGATATAGAAAGGTCTAGCTTGAATTATTAAGAAAACCCCAAAGCATCCCAATGAGAGGAAACAAACCAAAACAACGCATCAACAAGCACTTATCACTGTAATAACTAATGTCAGCATCACTTCATACACCACCACTGACCACCTGCTCCCAAAAGAAGACCAATTAAAATAACATTATTTTCAAAACCTTGTCTTTTTTCTGAAAATATCTAGCTTCACTTGTTTTAAGCATAACCTAATGAAAAAAATATTCAGTGATCAAACTGAGTGAATACATTTTTCCCAAAAGTATTTTTTTCAGGTAATGTCAAAATTTAACATGGATCCCATCAGTTGAACTTTCCTCACGTCTACTCTTAGCTACATGGTCTGATGCAACACAACAGCCTCTCCAAACTCCACATATGTGACAAAAATCAACCTCCAGTGTTGTAAAGGTCACAAGAGATAAGTCAGCTCATTTGTGTGGGCTGCAGAAATGTTAGCCACTTAATAATTCTCCAAGTATTACTCAAATGGAAGCACAGTAGATATTGCTTGTAAAAGTGCAGTATTGCTAATTGTAATTTGTTTGACAACTGGATCCTTCTTTGCAACCAGACTTCTCCTACCCAGAAACCTTTTCTGCAAGAGCAAGAATGTAGAATACTAGTCCCTACCTGTGTATGATCACTTCTGCAATAATGAAGGTAGTATCACATTTTTTCTAATGAGCACGATGTGGATGTTGGATTGTGTGCAAGCTCTGATGCACCTGGGAAAGGTTAACAATATTTTGGGCAGTTTCTTCCTTTAAGTTCACAGTTTAGTTACATCAATATTTCTGAGTTTAACTTATTTTGTGCACAAGGTACATTTAGAGATATCTGACAAATAAGCTAAGAGATTTGTTTCCAGGAATGGTGATGGCAATGATCAGATTTATTTTCTAACTTCTGTTGTGCAGGAGATGTTGAAAAGCCCACAACTAATGACAACACTTGAAACCATCCAGTGACAGTTTCCCCCATAGGCTCTAAACCAGCTTCACTGGATAGAAACTAATCTTGGTGATAAATATCAGAGAATCAGAGATTGGTTTGGGTTGGAAAACATCATCTAATTCCAATGCTCCTGCCCTGGGAAGGGACACCTCTCACTAGAGCAGGTTTCTCAAAGCCTTTTCCAACCTGGCATTGAAACCTTCCAGGGATAGGGCATCCACAGCTTCTCTGGACACAATGGGGCACCCACAACTACTTAGTGACAATATTCTTATTTTTACACTGGCAACAATGCACCTTGAACTAGCTACAACTGCTGGAACAGCTATCATTCACTATATACAAGCCCACTTCTTAACTCAGCAGCAGTAAAACTGAACAGTTCAGAAACCTAAAATGGCAAAACCAGCAAAAAACCTTCCCAGTCTAAATGTCACTGCAGCACAACTTTACCAATTTCTTACCCCAGCTCCTGGATAAACACATTGGCATGACTGCTGGGCTAAAATGGCTACAGCTCAGAAAGCAGCACACCCATAGCCAGGCTCCCAGCTCCTGAAGATGCAACTGTACACGATTCCCAGGCTGCACACACAGCTTTTGCCAGCAGAAAGCCTGCACAGCACTAGCAAGTGGTTGCACAGAACATCACCCAAGAATCTTCCCACATTACAAATGCTCCTGTGTTTAAAAATAACAAGTGCTGTTGCACTCTACTTTTTAGCAAGTCATGGCATATCATCAGTCTTTTCTCCTGTGACTTGATTCTTCTTGTCCACATCAACAATGCATTATGCACTGTTTAAAAGCACAAAGGGAACTAAACTAATAAAAGCCTATTCTCTCCCTGCATTCTTGCAAACCTCCCCTTATGCTTTTTACAAATGCCAGGGGAAATACATTGTTTTGGGTGTGAGTACTGGCTACCAAATACTACCCTATAAAATTACTTCTTTTCCCCCGACATAATTCATTGAAGTTTCTTGTCATTTAAAAAACCCAAGACATTAAGAAGTGACCTTTTGTTTAACAAAATCTAACCTGAAAAGCTTATATGCAAGAGACATACCTAACATACACAAAAAAATAGAACAAAATTATTTATTTTTGAGATCAATCAAACAATAAACTCAACACAAGACTGTGAATATATGAGGCAATTTCCTTTCAAAAGGAAACAAAGTGAGGACAAGATGACATATAAACACCATAAACACAACCACATTCAATATATGTGCTAAGAGATATGAGGTTACTAAAAATGTGATTTTTAGCAACTTGAACCAGAAAAAAAGGACAGAAGTCTCTGGAAAATTGCTCTCCCCAGCATACCAGACTGTAAATTTCACTAACAGGAGAGCTCTTCAGTTGCAGCACCAGAGTTTAATACTACAAAATATTTTTGTCCCCTGTTAACTCTTTTCCTTCTTTTTCTGAAGCTGCAAAGTATTTTGCAGCAGGCTCTGCATGTAAGCTATCATCCCAGTAACTCCCAGGTATTTTCTACTCAGGGAGGGAAAATGCACTTGATCAGGACTAGTTATTCTTACTGGCAGCAAAACTCTTCAAATATTGTACAGTTTCTGTGAATGCTACAGAAGTCAAAAGTGACACCAAGGAATAAATGCAGCCCCTCCCTGGTGTTGCAGGCACCCAGCACGCTCACATCTCATGGCTTCATGAACTCCAACCCTGAGTGGCTTTCTTGGGTCTTCTACCAGCCATTACTACTACTATTAGAAATCCTTTTAAGAAAACAATTGCCCTGGCTGAGGCGAGGGAACAGACATGATCTCTCACTTGAGAACAGAAACAACTCATGCTCCCTCTCCTCCTAACTCCTGAACAAATATTTAAATGCATACATTGATGGATGACTGCAATATTCCATTTCCAGAATTATTCCATTCAGAGATAAAAAGTGAGTATACTAATACACTAATACTGTTTCATTTTTTAAAAGGTGTCTATTTTTTCAGGCTGCAGTTTTCAAGGGTTTTATTAGGTTAATTTAAAAAAAAAGGATTTCCTATTTTTCAAGTTCTACTTCCTTCAAGTAGACCTTGAAGACTACTACAACATTAGGGGACAGTTACAGCCCAGTCTTCTGCTTATGGAGACTGCAATGATGGCAGACTCAGTCAGACTTCACCTTACATCATGTTAAACCTTCAACCAGCACCACTTATGAAATTCAGAGCTGCATTCACATAACCAGCTAAGAGAGTTTATCATCTTGCAAGCAATCCTCATTACAGGGTATAATACAGAATGACCCTATGGGATAATAACAGAAAGAAGAATAAAAAACACATCTAGAACCAATCTATAAAATAAGCATACATTCATTCTTTTTCTGTTTTTAAGGTAAATTTTAAAAAAGGAAATGAAAAGTTTTACTATATACAGTAGGGAGCAGTTTCACTATATACAGTATATATAATAATTCTAATTCTGCTTAGCCTGTGACTAGAGCTTTACAAAATGCATAAATGAGGGGACTGGAGACCCCCCCTTTAAAAAGAAAAATAAAGTAAAATTACAAGAGCATAATTTAGACATGAAACATAAATTTTTAATTTCCAAGTCATGTTCTTTAATATATTCTCTGGACATTTATAATTTAGTGGGAAAATTATAGAAAAGGAAACACAATAATCAGGATAGTGAAGTCCGGTATTTTAATAAAAGCCTTGTCTAGAAGCTTCTATTTTCTTCTACACTGCCTTTCAATCAACATGCAAAAATAGCATAAATGTACACTAGAAAATGAAGATGTATATCTCATCTTCATTGTGGTACAGAAAACTTACAGACCTTTTCAAGCAATATAGGCTGAAGCAAACCAAGCCATAAATGTGTGTAATACTTATGATTTACTTATATATATGTTTAATTACCACAATAATTCTATATACAACTTAAGACCAGAGTAAAATCTGCTTTCTTAATATACAAATAAAAAAGGTGAAATGAGAAGGGATATCAAAACTAAAGCAAAGACCTGTATTTGATTATACTCTGTAGGGTTTATTTTGGGGATACTGGCACACATTATGACCACTTGCAAACTGGTTATGCATAGAAAAGGATTTCTAACTCAGAAGTGTATAAGTGACAGCAATCAAAGGTGCAAGAAGAGGATATTTTAACACCTAGAAATTCTGCAGTGTAACGGTAACCTTGAATTCCCCAAATTGTGTATATGACCTGACAAAGTCATTGGGACAACACAGAATCTACAACTTTCCCAACATACCAAGGACACCTTAAATACAATGCTGATTTTAAAAGTGGTGTTTTAAAACTACAGTGAAACTTAGAAGAGTTTGGCAGCAAATTTCAGCACTTTAGGAAACATTATGAGTACTTTGCAAGCAAGCTGCCACTTACTTCACAGCATTTTTTTAACCTAGTCCTGTGTTTTGCAAAAAGAGCCCTATGCTATTTCTCTTTTATTACTGTATTACAGAGCAGAAGCCCTTGGCGAATATTCTATAATTTTTTTAATAATATCACACTTCAGACATAATTTATAGCCAAGATCCTAAACATAGCTAAATTACACTAGCAACAATTTTCTTTAAAATACTCAGACCAAAAGCATTCACATTCCCCAGATTCAAAAGCAAAAGTTAGTCAAAGAACACAACTTCCCCATATATGCAAGAGTTGAAGGAGAAGATTCAAGATCAGGGGAGGTAGAAAAGACCACACACAATCATCCTTCTCTTCCTCAAGCTTAAAACACTTTTGCTAACACCTGTACTAGACACCCACAATGAATATAAAATAATTGTGCAATGAACTCTGCTGTGCTTATTTTGATTTGTTTTACCTAAACAGCAGCCTAAGTGATGAAGGCTGAGAGAGGTGGGGCTGCTCAGCCTGGAGATGAGAAAGCTCTGGGGTGACCTTATAGCACCTTTCAGTACCTAAAGGAGCTACAAGAGACAAG
The DNA here is from genome assembly GCA_013389925.1 of Aegithalos caudatus. NCBI lineage: Eukaryota > Metazoa > Chordata > Aves > Passeriformes > Aegithalidae > Aegithalos > Aegithalos caudatus. Next base: position 25,685 of record WEIU01010315.1, read on the forward strand.
CAGGAATGGTTTAAACTGAAGAAGGGCAGATTTAGTTTGGATGTTATGAAGAAATTCTTTACTGTGAGTGTGGTGAGGCACTGGATCAGGCTGCCCAGAGAGGTTATGGGTGCTCCATCCCTGGAAGTCTTCAAGGCCAGGTTGGATGGGGCTTTGAGCACCTGGGTTAGGGGAAGGTGTCCCTACCCAGGGCAGGGAGTTGGACCTGGATGATATTTAAGGTCTCTTCCAACCCAAATCATTCTGTGATTCTATAATGAGGATCTATGTTACTTCAAAAGAACACAGGCTAGCAATATCCTTCTCTACAATAAAGAATATAATTTATGTTTCAGAATGGAGAAAGGAATGTGGGAAAGTAAATGAAAACCAGGATTGCTACCACAGGGTAACAACAGTGCATGGACAAAGTTGATTCTTACCATGTAATTTTTCATGCTTGTATAATATGCAACTAGAACATATAGGTTACACCTAAACATAGGACCAAAATGATCCCATAATCTAAAATCCATCCAAAGGAGAAGCAATTGCATAATGAAATACATTTAATCAGAAAAACAAATTATTAATATTTCAGTCTAATGTTTCTTTTATTTTAAAGATACTTTCCCTCAAAGCACAAAATTAAGACTAATACTAAAACCCATTAATTTATAGCATTTAGGTTGAATTTACCTTGGTTTGCAAAAAAGTTTGTTCATTTCAACCCAATCTAAATATTGTATTAACTAAATCTAATGGATGCAGATAGTGCTTAAATAAAATTAACCCCAGTCAACATCAGTCTTAAAGACAATCAGGAGGCTTCCACAGTCAAGGAATAATTTTACATAAAAACTAGACAGACTAAGATACTAGAACAATAATAGATTAACAGGATGCAGTATTTTAAAATTAAGTAACAGCACAGTAGATCTAACAAAGTTGCAAATAAGAAGCTGTGAACAGAACAGGAACTTCTGAATTTATGCTACAGTGTATTCTCTTGACAAATAGTTTCAAACTTTGATGCTATGGGACATGACACAATGTTATCACCAATAAATACAGTACCATTTCACCATCACTTTTAGTGAGACAGACACTTCATTTTTACTTTTCTGCGGCTTCCTTATAGTATTTTTGATAAAAATTTAATACCTCCAAATGCAATTGAATTCAGTGGAGACATATGAACGAAAATGGATTGTTCTCCTTTTCCTTAGGGAGTAACAAGGCTCTGCTCGGTGGTGCCCAGCAACTGAACAACAGGCAATGGGTAGAAACTGATGCCCATGAAGTTCTACCAGAAAATGAGGAAGAGCTTCTTCACTGTGCAGTGACCAAGTTCCAGACAGATTGCTCAGAGAGGGTGTGGAGTCTCCCTCACAAGATATTCAAGAAACTTCTGGACCAATCCTGTGCCATGTGCTCTGGGATGATGCTGCTTGAGCAGGGACATTGGACCAGATGACCCAGTGTTCCTTCCAGCTTTACCCACTCTGGGACTCCATGAAAACTGCCATGTGACCTGAGAAGACAGATATATATTTCATACTTCAACTACATTAAGATCCATTCTATCTGAACTGCATCCCTTGCAATCCACCTACTTTTGATCTGTGAAAATATACTTTGAGACTGTAAAACTAGAATGCTTAGAAAACAACCCTCTCAGAAGGCAGAAATATCCATGCACAGAGGCTAAATTCCATCTTCTTCACCAAGCAGGGGTGACTGTCTACAGATTTCTGTTTAAATCTCATAAAGTTTCTCTTGATTTTAAAATGGTTCTATCCTTCAGAAACTCAGTCAGCTATTTAAACTACATGAACTCACTGCTGTTCCTTACACCATTTCTCATGATCTTCACAAGTACATAAACCATGGCTGAAGTTTTACCTTTGCAGCTACAGAGTTACTGCACTTGACAATATCAATGGAGCAAAATCTGGAAAGCACTTTATGTAACTTCCAGTGTTCTGTATTAACTGTCTAGTAACCTGGTTTAAATACCTCCTGCTGCTTTTAGAAGGCCATTTATCCACTGCACCAGACATCACTCCAAGCAGTGGCACTTCCTCTCAGCACACTTCTTGCTCAGAGAAAGGTGGTATTTAATGAGGGGGAATTCAGTTCTCAAGGCCAGATGCTGGCTTGAACAGAGCACTAAACAGAAAGAAAACACTAAGGGGTGCAACAGAAGTTGTGGGAAACTGACAGTAGCTTTTCTAGAAATACTTCACCTTGAATTTCCTTTCATAGAGCAGCTCCTTCAAAAGTCTCACCTATTTCTCCTTCTTACCCAAGCCAGTAAGTACAACCCCTCAGATCTCTGCAGAGCAGTCACAGCAGGCACAAGGTCCATCTCTGGAGAGGAGCACATGGCAACACAGAGGGCCAAGCACCCTGCCTGGCCTCACAGGCCTATAAAAATCCCAAATGACAAAGTGGGGTGGATATCCAATGGCTGAACACAGTCTGTTCCAACATAAAGGGTAGAGAACTTGAAGCAAACCAGCAGGTAGCAAATTCAAAAAAAAAGAAAAAAAATAAAGGAAAAGTATAGTGCTTTGGACCACATAGGGTAAGCTGTAGAACTCCTTGTGAATTCGAAAATTATAAACTTCAAAAAATAGAATACAAAATGGGTAAAGTCACAGAAGAAAAATTTAGTATGGCCTTTAAATATAAATTTAATACCTTTGTTATGTCATACTCTTTGAGCTGCATGTTACTGGAGATGGGGAGGTCATACTGGAGAAAGCATCTCTACAACTCTGCCCTTTTCCTACACTCCTCCCTTATTCTCTATTGCTAACAATATCAGAAAAGCTCCTAGGTTTTTATCAACTTCTGGACTACCCCATCACAGCTGTTCTTCCCCTCACTAATGGCATTTCTGTTATGTAAGCTTTAACAAGAAGGAATTCACCAGTAGATAACCATATATGCACAATACCAAGCACAGACAAACCTCAGTAAAAACTATGGGGGGGAAAGCCCACAGAAGCCCTGTAGAAAATTTGGACAATTTTTCCTCTTCAGGTCTGAGAATCACATATCATTGCAAAAGGCCCCAAAAGCTATTCACACATAGAAAGGGGAGATTTTCTGAAAGATTTAGCAGTAACTAAGTAGCAAGGAATTAACTGAACAGTTATGATCATGACAACCAATGAAATACATTTTGGTTTTTAAATGTACATACCCTTTAGACATTACTCCAGTTTTACAAATCAAATTGATCTGCTCCAATCAAAATCAAATTAATAAACTCACAGCAAACTACACAATTTGTTCAAATTTCCATTGCATGTTTTACTGTATGTTTTAAACTAAAAAAGAGAACAGAACCTGTTTGTTTCATGCATAGATTGGAGAATGTTTTATAGTCACAGAAAGAGAAAAGGGTGATTTATTGCCAGTCTTTACAAGGACAGCTGTCTGATACTGTAACTTTTGCCCTATACACACCAAGAGTGAAAGCTAATTAACTTTATATGACTCAAGGACATCCAGTCTTTATACAGTGAGTGGAAAGTTACTGAACTAATGCATTAAATTGAAACACTAAGAGTAGAAAGTTTTCCCAGAAAGCCATTTAATTTTAATAAAATCCATAATCCTTTACAGAAAAATGAACTGACTGTATTAAGTTAGCTCCTAGCCTTTTTAGATTAACATTTTTAATATAGATTTTTTTTTAATACCTATACTTTTTTGGAAAGAATCTTGGTTCATCAGACACTGAAGAAACATACCATGGTAAATTCAGCCCTTTACTGCAATGAGAACAAGTAATGCTGCATTTGAGAAGTATCTACCCTGACTCAGAATGCTTTGACAAACAAATAAACAAAAATAAATTTTGGTGAACATCTACCAGGCAGAACACAATAAAATTCCAGTTTGTATCATCACAGGTTTGGATTAAATCGAGGGTAGGGAAAACAGAAACGGTAAAAGTCATGGTAGTGATGCTACCTTTAAATCAGAAAGTCTTGGTTTAATTACAACAGCTTGTATGCAACTCCAGCTGAAAATATCCCTGTTCAAAAACCAGTGGAACTGCATACCAAGAGAAATATCATTGTAAACTGCTCCTACACTCTTTCCATAAGCATCCATTTCTCACCTTGGTGAGAGACAGCTATGGGCTGAGCAAGCAAAGGTACTCACATCCCCATGATCACAAATCTTTCCCTGTAAATTCACAAGAGAATATTGTAGAATTCTATTTTTGTCTATCTGAAGTAAAAGTTACCATCTAGAACAGAGTAAATCCTACACCTGGCAACTGCAGTCTTTGCAAGCTTTCATGAACGTTGCATTGTTTGCCTGCCTGCAAGCCAGCAGTGCACAGAATGCTAAGGGCTGTATCCAAGCAGGGCTGAAGGCAGGACACAAATAGAACGGAGCAGTAGAAAAGGAAGCTGTGTGCAATGATGCAAAAAAATCCTATTGCTGATTTGTATTCTGCCTGAATACGAGGAAGAAAGTAAGAAAACCTCCAGCGCATTCACATGAGGAATATAAATAGAAGACTCAGTAAAGAACTACTTTTCTAAGCATTTACATTTGGAACATGTTCAAATTCTAGTTATATACTGAACAATCGAAAAAGGCAACACTTCTTAATCACAAAATTGGAGAGTTCCAGAATTTGGAAATAGATTTCAGGCCAATGTTACATACAGTTTGTATAATATACAAAATAGAAATCATATTTAAAGTCACATAATACAGTAGGTGATGGCAACTGTGGCTAAGCAGCTCCCATGGTGGATGTGATTGTATGGTACATTTCACAATAGTTATAAAAAGATGAAAGGCAGAGTTTGAGAACCATAAACAAAGGATTATTTTACAGACATTCAACTGAAAAAGTCATAAGCACCGAGGAAAGAAAATACAAGAAAAAGAAGCAGAACAGTGAAAAAACATTTAAATACACACTATAATAAGGAAAGATGAACTGATTTGAAATCCTGAATCTTTTCAAGAAGTATATATGACTTGCAGCTGCCTCATCATGATAGTGCACAAAAACAAAGCCCCTTAGAGAACATCAGAAGGAAACTCCTCCTAGGTGAAGCTTTGCTGTTGTTTAAAAGAGGAAAAGCAAACAAAACCATCCCACATACTTGTGCTGACCCACAAAATATCCACAAAATAAAAACATATCTATAGATACAAATTGAGCTCAATAGTAGGATAGGATCTGTGAAATAGAACTTATCCACACAAGATGCATTTCAAAAGGTTTACTCCAGACCAGATCTAAACTGCCCTGTGCACTGAATGCTCAGTAGTAACTCAGAGTGCAACATCCAATTTATTTTCATACAAAAGTAATCCCGTTTTTTCTCCCATAAAGCTGTTCCATGATATAAAACACAGAAAGGTAGGATGGATATTAAGGAAATTTAATTCAAAACAACATTCATGCTCCAAACTAGAACATAGCAGTGTTGAAAATTGAGACCCCTATCAAAGACTTCTTACTGTCAGGTGAGTCTGATTTTCAGAAGACAATAGTAAGATGACCAAGCTTGCTCATCCTCCATTTCTGTAAATTTTGTGTTCATTTTTATACATTCTATTCATTCATTGTCCCTTTAAAGTGGGAACTGTGTGTTACAGGTAGTATAGAAAAGGGCAGATATGACTTATGAGTTACTGCAGGAAGAGGCAAGATAACCTCTTGATAACAGGATTCAGAGGGCTTCACAAAAAAAAAAAAAAAAATCTGAAGTAAAGATTCTTGTTATATCTCAATGAAGATTTGCTTTCCTTAGACATATGATTTACCAAAAAAACCCTATTTTGAACTGCAATCTGTAAAGAGACTATTGAGCATGTTAGATAAATCCAGAGTCTACCTTGTTCCATTTTTAGTCACACCCATAAGGTAGAGGAAAGAGACAACCACACACACACAAACTCCTCCAAATGGCTCACGTGTTGCCAATTCCAGTAGCTCAGTAAAGGTGAGGTTCCACGTTCCCAGTGCTGGCCAGGACAAAGGTTGAGTGTGTACTTCCAGCAGACACAGAGAGCACAAAGGGCTCCATTACAGCTGACATGGACAAAAGCACATCACTGCAGTGTGAGGTGCCCTGTGCACAGACACCACACACAAACACGGCCCTCAACCAGGCCTGAGACCTTATCATGTCTGCAGAAGTTGGCTTGGACCTGAGAGTCCCTCTATCAGCCAACTGGCAGACTCTCTGCTCTCTGTCTCTCCTGGATTTATGGCTGCCTCACCTGGCTCCAAGCCCCTGAGCCCCTCTCCATGCCAATGCCAGCCCTGCTGTTGGTGCACACTGACACTCCACACAGGGCACACTCTCCAGCTGACTGGATGCAAAGTGCAGGGGCCCCTAACACCCAATTCTCCCCCTCCAGTCAGGACTGTGGGCTGACACTGGCACTCAATACTCCATCTATACAAATGTATTTAGAAGATAGCCCCCTCACCCAGAAATATATGACTAGTCCCTTAATTTCCTCATTTTGCTCTCCTGTGTTTCTTCCACTACAAATCACTTCGAATCCTTTACAGAATCACAGACCCTGCCTTTTGCCCTTCCTCTAAACAATCCATAATACATCCTGAAGAATTTATGGATGGTTTTCCCCTCCATGCCATAAGTCTTGTGGAAATGATCACCTTCCTGTGGCAGACCTGGGAAGAACCAGGTCAAGATGCTCCATTTCTCAGACTATTTCCCCATCTGTCATCATTCCACTGGGTCTCTGTGGTTTTGCAGACGAGTCTTTAACCACACAGACTAATTTATCACCTTGCTTTCAGAGTAAAGCTGGAAAGGACTGCACCATTGTACACCTTTTACCTCAGATACTCAGGAGTTAAGGTGATGTCATTTGGAACAGACTGTCCAGCAAACTGGTGGGGTCACCATCCCTAAAAGTATTCAAAAACATGTGGAGGTAGCACTTAAGGACATAGTTTAGTGGTGAATATGGTGGTGGTGCTGGGTTGACAGTTGGATTTGATGACCTTAGTGGCCTTTTCCAACATTAAAAATTTTACACCCTACAACAAAAAGATTATTTTTTAATAAAGACCTATATAAAAGTTTGTAAATCATCAGAAACTTGCTAGGATGTACAAGCCATTCCCGATCCCCATAAAAAACAGTGAAAAAATAAATTAATTTCTACGGCAATAAGGACTTGACCAATTAATGATAACTTCCCCATAGATGCTATAATCTAAAAATGAAAAGAAAAAGAAAGTTAAATCATAGCAAAGGCAGGAGTATTCTTACTTATACTACCAAAATGCCCAAGCAGAAGCCAAACTCCTTTGGGGTAAGAACTCTGCAAGTGTCAAAGTCTCTGATCTGACAGAGACAACACATGAAAGAAAATGAAAATGTTTTCCTACACAGAGGAGGAGTACAACAAGACAGCACTTGATAGCATGACAGACAGCAGTCTTTTCAAGTTCCTACTGACAACATGAAAGAGATATATGTAACATTTGAGCACACTCATAGGGAGTCCCCAGCAAGGGTAAGAGGCAACATGAAGTCAAAGAAGTTCCCTTTAAGTCTGCCAGCAAAAGAACACAGACATCCAGAGCCAAGTATGGACAAATGTGGAAGACAGCAAGAGACAAGTTAAAAGTGGAAAGCTGTAAGGTTACTCCTCCCCAAAAAGTAAAAGCAAAGCTGTAGGTGTACATACAAGGCAGCACAGCTATTTTAGAGGAAATCAAGGCACTCATTTCTCTAGCAGAACTGTTCAAGATAACACACATTCTTCATCTCTATCCCAGAGATCAGCAGATTTGTCAAGCACTGGATTAAATAAATGGACTTTAAAAAAACCCTCAACTACATAAAACCCACTGCAAAACCAGAAAATCTCACCCTCACCAAGTTTAGACCTTGGCAAGATCAACAAGTTCCAAGAAGCTTCATTAAATGCACCTCTGAAAGTGCTCTGGTTTCCCAAAAGCTGCCTTGCTGTGTGCTATTAAAAATAAAACCCCTTTTGGTTACACTTGTTTTAACTTACTGACTTAAAAATCTACAGCCAACTCACGTAACACTGTGTCCTTTTCTCTGCCTGCTCCCTTTTCTGAATCCTTACTGTGTTTGTCTAAGCTCACCCACCCCATGCCCAGTCTTTCTTCCACCTACTCTCGTCCTCCTCCCACTTTCACTTGAAGAATTTAATGGGTTTTTTTCTTCAATTCTCCATTATTCCCATTGTCCCTTTCTGTCTGTCAGTTGATCAGTGCCTTTCAAACAGCATGCAAACCACATTTATCTGCAGCTGTTCTGACTGAGAGCTCAAGAAAAGTTCACAATCTTCCAAAAAACCCTATGAATTCCACTACTTACCCAAAAACTAACAGACAAGTGACACATTTTAACATGTTTTTTTCCAGCAGGTAACTGCAAAACAACCAAAAATACATCACATTCTCACAGTCTAACAAAACAATTGAGTAAATTCATAGATTAACTGACCACTAATTAATATGATAAAATACAAATCTAAAAAACATGTTGTTAAAATATAAACAAAAAAAGGAATTGTTCCCAAGGTCCTATTATAGGCACTACTAATTAAATTGAAGGAAAAAATGCAGAACTTCCTTGATTTTTCAAATTTTATTCCAGAAATGGTTTCCCAGTAGACAACCCAAAGCCACCCTGCTGCTGTGCCTTCCATGTGCACTCCTGGCATGTGGCACAGCAGAATGTGCAGCCCAGGACTGGAAGGGAGGCAGGAGTGCCCTGCTCAGGCTCATGCAGGGACAGCACCTCCAGCTGCTCACCAGGCCTGGCCCTGCAGGAACAGATGCTACAGAAACTTTGTCTGTGAAACTCTGAAAAGTGATGACTTAGGTTTTGGCTTGTAATTATGAGTTCCACAAACAAATAGTTCACACTTACATGTTTCATACTACTAATAGTTAAGTAAGACTTATTTTAATAAGTAAGAAATTTAAATTCCAAAGATTTTTAAAAAATAGTTTGTTACATTATTTTGAGTAATGTTTGTTACTACCTTGAGGTGCCTTCACTTAACAAGGTAAAACTACATGGTCTCTTGGGTAATTACATGTTTAGCTGATGCAACAAATGTATGCATGCTCTTACATATGGGAACTTTAAAATTCAAACAAACAAACATCAGCATTCCACAGCAATTAGTAGCACCTTAGCTCTTCTTCTCAATTGTTTTCTGAGTTTAAGAACTAAATCCATTTGTCCTATTTATAGCAGCCTGTAGCTTTATAAATTCAATATCCTAGCCGAAATAAAGTATTATTCCTATAATAAAGTGTCAATGACTTCAACTGAGCTCACATAATTCAGAGAATTCTCAGTCTTATAAGAAAGCAAGCACTTTCCATGATACAGCAGTATCTTCTGAACCCTACAAGTAATTTAAAATGAGGTGTGGTATCACAGACTCCTGGAGTTAGGCTGAGTGTTAGATTACAATGTGTGTATTGGATATCTTGAGAATCTTGAGGAAAAATAGAGTCTCAGTTATATTCTAAGCTTTGTGAAACTGAAAGAAAAAACATTTGAAACCAATTAGCTGGAAGAAATTGTCTACTTTAAAAAGATTCACTCATAGCTACCATACAATACTCTTTTGGCATTCATTTCTGAAATTCATAGCTAAAAGCCAAATAACTTGTGCACCTCATAGTTTCCCAGATGAGTGGTACAACAGCTAATCTAATACCACAAAAGCAAAGATTCTCCCCCTAGTTTTCACAAGGCAAAACTCAGTGCTGGCTCGACTGTTGCAATGAATCCAAATACCTCTCTGCTTGGTAAGAGAACAGCTGATATAAAATTGACACTTCAAATTAAAACAGACACTTACTAAAACACTTTGAATTTCAGAAAGACTGCAGTGGAAGAGACAGTACATGGCATGCTGCATTTTTGACCAAAGAAACTTACACAAACCCTTTATTCAAATGCCAGGCCATCAAAAACATACAAGTACTTGAAATCAACTTCTCCCCTTAATGTCTTATAGAACACAGATGTCTTGGCAAGGTTGGCACAAACAAAAACCTCCAAGCTATTCAACCAGCTGCTTTGATTTTGTTATGCCTGAACAGTCACATGCTGAGTTGAGACCTCTATTCTGTTTATGCCTTGAGTCAGTATAAAGCCTTTTGCTCTTTATTAGAAGAAGCAGCAGTTTTTAAATGATTTCTTGTGACACAAGGAAAAATAACCTCTGCAGAAATGACTCACCAATATTAATAAAAATAAAATCAAGTCTTGAAAAATCAGTAAGTCATTACCAATGTATGACTGTCTATTGAGCATACAACATAAGTTGTGTTGTTTTGTTTTCAAAATCTTAAGATATATAACCAATATACAGCATCTTAACAAATAAAATGAAATTGAACCATTAATAGATACCCCTGTGCAAGTCCCCAGCCTGGAACAAACCCAGAGTAGCTTAGACCATATTTTCACAAGTTTCTATTAACAGCACTGTGCACTTGTTGCAGCTACCTAATTTACAGGTCTTCACTGCACCTGCACCATACATTACCAAGGAGTATTACAACCAGAAAATATACTTTCCAAATCATCCAGCAGTTTCCAAGCAACTCACTTGTCAGGAGCAGCATTATTTTCAAAAAGTGCCAAGAGAGACACTAAAACATATATGTACCTTAAAGGTATCTTTTAGGGCCTCCAAAGATGAAACATAATTGCCAGCTTGGAGGCCAATCGATCTAAACTGCTGATGAAAAGGAATGAAAAACAAGCTGTCCACGATTTTGCTTTGCCTGTAAATAGTATCCTCTGAGCCATCTCGAGTGCTCTCAAGGAGAATAACACATCTGTGTAGTCTTAACAGTCATCATTGGTGCTGTACTACTGAAATAAGAACAGAAATTTTTCACTTAACACTGGCATCAGTAAACATAAGGGAGTAATTTTTAACAGGTCTTGCCACAACCCATCACAAATCACTGCAAATAGGGAATATTTGCAGTAAAATGATTACTAATATACAATTTAACTACTTCTACTGAATTGTGATAACTTATTATATATACATTAACAATACTTTATGAGTACACTCGGATGAGCTATTCTTTTCCAAAGATGATTATTTTATTACAGTTGTGTTAAGAACAACTGAATACACCTTATTTTGACAGAAGAAAAACAATTACACATAAAAGTATTAGGATTTTCAGTTAGTTTTTCTCAAATATTCATTCCACATCCTGTTTACACTCGATAAACAAGTATGGGTTACTGTCTTACTGTTATTCTCAGGAAAAAAGTTGGAGGTCAGTTACCACAAAAACTGTAGACCTGGTTGTGGCTACATACAACTCAATGTCTGTAATGATACCTACTTATCCCATTCAGTAAACTGTATAAAAAATGATTGCTGGTGTATAAAGTCACAGTCTGTGCCATTAAAAAAAGGGTAACTCAGACTGCAGCATAACATCCTTAGCAAGTTACAAAAAAGGACAGAAATTTTTACCACTCTCAGGCAAACACATTTGTTAATTGGCCTGAAAAATACAACATGCTAGTCTGAAAGACACCTTGACCCATATATGCAGCTGCAAGAAAGAAAGAAAAAAAATGAAGAAAATTTTAAGTCTAGACCTCTCCCTCTTTTCCACCCATGGCTTCAAGGATTAGTCATACACACAAACACTGCATCAAGGCTGGTTGTGCCTTCTTCCAGGTGCAGCAGGAGGTAGGATGAAAGAAAGAATCCAGGACAGGCAGTTCTCCAGCTGACTCAGTGAGAGAGAGAGGGGGGAAGAAAACCTCTAAGTGAAGACAGTTGCAACTTGATTAAATATGATTCTCCCATTTTTTTCCAAATTCATTCAGAAACATTTGCACTGTGTGTTGGCATTCACAAAGCCATGATGAATTTTTAAAATTTGCACTCTATTTTACTGTGGTTGGAGTTGACTGTAATCTTAAGATAACAAAATACTGAACTTTTCATTCCACCATGTTGTAAGTTGCTAAAGACAGGTGTGTTACCAAACATCCCAGCTGCCTATTACATCCTTCTGATTATTCAAGGGGTTATCAGAAGCACAAGCTCCCACTTCAGCTGGATGATCCAAGCAGTGAAGTGGTATGACAGGTTAAGAAACTCAAAAATTGTGTGCACACAAATTGAGGATTTTCTGCAGCTCTCTGAACTTCAGAGGGTTTTTGACCCAGGTAAGTACCTGCTCACATCATGTGCATCAGGAACTCCTGTACATGCTCAGCAATCTGGACATCAGCACCTAGTTATTATATCCATTCTCCAAAATCTACAAGGGATGCACAGGAACTCCTAAAAGTACTGCATAAACTTCCAGACCAACTCTACTCAAAGTCTGGTTCCTCCAAAACTGTGAAACTTGTTACACATGCAATAACTCTGAAAAACTGATTTAAATGTCCTTTAAGTACACTTAACAGTCAAACTAGATCTTGACAAATACTTTCAGGCAATTTCACATTAGAGAGTCTTATGCAAAGCATTGCACTATGAGCACTGTGTGCTGATGTCAGGCATGTTTTGATCAATCTTCCACCACTCTACTCTTGAATCCACAGCCATACTTGACAGCTCTTGTTACCACAACTTGAATAAGGCCATCCTCAAATTCAACATCAAAATAACTTCTCTGCTAGGTGGATGTGGTACTTAGTGCATTTGGTTTATGTAGCAAGGTTTTGGTAGCTGTGGGCACAGCAATAAAGAGCGGTTGCAAGGTGCCTTCTGTGAAAAGACACCAGAAGCTGCCTTCATGTTGGACATGAAGAGCCAGTTCTTATTCCACAAAGGACCCCAATATATTTGGCAACTTGTTATTTAATTTCAGTGGCTGGGATTTGCTTTTGATCTTGGGAGCAATTTTTTTTTAATGAATTTACAATTTAATTTGTCACTTAGTTCACCATTCATTCAACTTTATCATAAAAGTTGCAACTTTCATGAATTAGATAAAGCGTTACAGGTATGTTTCTCTCAACCCTTTTAGTGAAACAGTGTAACAATCAGTAAAACTATTCACTACAAAACAGAATACCCAGAAGGTTGCAGGCTGTTTCCTCAGACTTCTCTTAGGCAACCTGCAACATCTCAGGGGGATCCCTGGCTGAGAGCAACAACAGAGCTCAGCTGCCACAGCGGTGCCCTGTGACCTGCTCAGCCTGGGTCACAACGTGATTACAGAGATAGGAATCCAGCTTATCCATCAGCCCTCCAAGAGCAATCCTCCCATCAATCATGCAGGTAACCTTGGCTCAGGCAGCCACCCTGCTCCTGGCCTTAAGCTGAAACCTGGTTGCTTCCTACACAAACCACGTAGATGTTTCATTAGTGTTGTCACAACACTCTGACCTTCTGTGCAAGTTCCTTTCTCTATTCCAGTTTCTCTTAATGTGATCAGTAAACACCCGTGACACCTGGCTGTAGTACCAGCTCAGCCACGTGATTTCAGACAGAAGTGTACAATGTGAGGAGTGGAGAGAATTAAATGTATTGGGAGTGAAGAAATAAAGCAAAACCAGTTTCCATTTGCTGTAAGTAATGACTTGCAGGGCATAACTACTCTATCTTTCTAAACAGTATTTTAGTTTAAATATGACACCACATGTAAAGTTCTGCTAATTTTTTTAAAATCATTTCTTAAGACTGTGAAGTGTTTCCATTAGACTTAAAAAACAAACATTTATTTTAAATTATCTAAAAACAAACACTGAAATACTCAGAACATAAACAGAAAATAAAATTAATATGAATTTACTATCATAAGAAAAATATAAAAAGCAAGCGCAGAGCATGACATCAAGACTAATATTTTAAGTACTGACTTTAATGACCACATAGGGATAACCTATCAATTCATACAGAACTTAAGTACTAACACACTAAAAAAAAAAAAAAAAAAAAANTCGAATAAAAAAAAAAAAAAAAAAAAAAAAGTCATTTGTTAAAAAAAAAAAACAAACAAAAAACACAAGAAAAAAAAAAAAACCACCTCGCCAACAATCAAAAAACACTTATACAAAGAAAAAGAAACAAACCCAGACCACATCTTCTCCATTTTCTCTTGTGTTAAATTTATTCCCACAGAAGTCAGATAACCAAATTTTCTAGAGCCTAGAAGGTTTTCTGGGAAAGAAAAGCTAAATATGAAACATTAACAGTTACAGGAGGAAGTATGAAACAGTACAACTGCAGTTTGCAAAGGAAACTAAAAAAAGGCAATGTAAACATTACCGGGCACAGAACTACTCCCTAATGAACATCAAAGATCCCCCAAAACCCCACACTGTGAATACCTTCAGGCCTCAAACAAATTCCTAGTTAAATCTAGAGATACATTTTGCCATCTTGTAACAAAAAAAGAAAGTGGGAGGAGACCCACGCGCTGAAGATAATATGAAAGACTATTTCACCACCCTGTCTGAAGAACTTCATCTCCCTTTTCATCCCTTTTTCTTTCCACAAAACTTTTTCATTTTGCCTTCCCAGTGCAATCCCAGTTGTGAGGCAGATGCCTTGTTGCTATTTTGTCACATTTAAAAACTGTCAGCTCAATAAATAAATATTCTCTTAAAAAGGAATCACAAATGGCCAATCAACAGGAACAAAAGCAAGGAGAGGCAGGCAATTCATTCCTCAGCAGCAAGAGCCAAGCAGTAGCTATTGGTACCCAGTGCTGCTGGCTCCCTACTCCAGACACACAAGCCTGGCTAGAAAAGCAGGCTGGAGAAGAGGGGTGGGAGCAAACACCACTCCTGCTGCACATGCAACTACCCCCGCTTAAAGAAGAGTTGTGTAACACCAGTGGCTCACCTGCCCTTTTATCAAAGGATGGGTATGGAAACAAAGAACAAAGAAACTGCTTGGTTAACAAGCCTGGAGGACTTACACCCTTTACTGCCTTCATGCTGCACAGGTGATCAAAAGAAAGCCAGGACAAAACTGAGCCAAAAGGTAACATGAAAAAAACAAAGTAATCCTTTGCTTTGGCCAACATTGTAACTAAAAGCAGCTGGCTACACATTTAAAATCACAAATTGATCATGTCCACTTGGTAATTCCACCTTTCTCCCTGACCAACCCCATTCAGGAGCGGGGCAGAGAAGGGACATTGTTCCTGCAGAGAGGCAGAACTTCCAGCCAGCAGTGCCACCTGCACAATCATGTCACAACTTCTCTTGCAGCTCATGCAAGACAATTTCCATTTCCTGTGCAGCATTTGTGTGGTTAATGCAGTTCCAGCAGTGCTGAGCACAGGCTCTGCCCCACAGAAATGCACTGACACAAGGACAGAAGAAAAAGGGGACAAAATCTTCTCTGTAACGACACAGGGGTAGCATTTTAAAGAATAAATATTTTTAACTCGTTTAACTAAGCAAGAGAAAAAACTGTAACACTATAAACCTTATCCCTGATTCTACTAAATTAATTAGCCCAGTTTTGAGTACTCGTTCATGCTTTTGAAGGAAGCATCTGCTCAATTCTCAGATGACAACTTCAGACCAGGATATTCTAATGTTTGCTGGCCCACAGAAGTGCTGTGTCATTTTCCACACAGAAAGAAGGGAGTCTCCTGACATTTTGAACATCACCTCAGAGGACAAGGGCAATGCATGGAACATATGTTCCCCAATCCCACTTGAATTTAGATGTCGCTGTCTTCAGTTTACTTCTAAGGTAAAATCCTTCCACAAGCATCCCAGCCTCACCCATAGTCTTTAGCAAAGGTCAGCTGGCTAAAAGGTCTTTTTTTCCTGAAAATGTACAAACATTTGCATTATTAACCTAAACTTTTTTCAAAAACACAAAAACTTTTTGAAAGTACATAAAAATTATGTTTAATTTGACATGGTCTCCTGATGAAACAGTATAAATACTTATTTGTATTAAATTAGCACTCACACATAATTCTCAGTATTACAGTTTTTCAACAAGGTATGTTGGAGAGCTTCTCCGGTTCTCTGACACACAATTTCAGATCTTTGATTATAATGGTTTAAGTAATTGTACCTAAGAAAAATTAATGTCTGTCATTTAAAAACCAGACCTTTTCAGAAAGGCCACAATGATAAAAGAGCCTGTAAGGGAGACTACTAAAAGAAAACATCCTCCAAAAAGATGAAGCAATGAGTAAATAAGGAAATCATAGAAGCACTCTACAAGCTGAATGTAAAAATCACAAACCAGGAGATCTGCAGTAACAATTCTTCTAAATGTCTAAAACACAATATATTATTCAAATACATCAAAAGCAAAAAGCATGTCTTAATTATGCTGTGAACCTCCTCTCTCATTCCCACACCTCAAAATGACAAAGAAACTGACAAACATGGGGAGAGGGAGAACAAAAATAATGCAAATCATGAATTTTGTAAAGACATATCTCAGGATCCAAGTCATTTAATCACTACATCCACTTTTTGGTGGACAAATAGGTTTGTTAGCACCCTATTTGACATAGTCTACCTGAATTTTCAAAAAAGATCTACCAATGTTCAACAGCAAAGGTGCTTGATAAAAAGAAATCAAAACAACTGATATGAGATGAGGAGAAGACATTCTTCCAAAGCAGCAACTGTTTAGAATTAAAGGAAATAGGAATAAACTCCAAAATGTCCATTTTACCATGCAAGAGAAGTCATCAGAAATCACTTCTGCCACCTGTGCAACTCAATGCACCCTGCACTGTCTTGAAAGGATGTGGTTGGTAAAGTGACAAAATTTACTGATTAAATAAGATGCTCAAGAAAGACAAATGAAAACTAGATGTGGAGAGGTCATGTAACTCCACAAATACTAACTGCCCATTAGGAGAGCAGATGAGAAATATATATGTAAAGGCATAAAGCAATGCACAAGGAAAAACATTTTTGTAAATTTACATATATAATGTGAGTCTCTGAATCAATCATGACCATGGTAGACAAAATACATGCTGTAGTTTTCAGAGTTTTCTTGAACTACCCTTGAATATTCAGGAGTTACCAGGATATCAAACCACTGAGGACAGAGTAAAACATTTTGTTCTTTGTATCTCAGAAAGTTAAAAGAGGGATATAAGAAGACAACTAGGTTGGAAATGTTTCCTAAGGGGGTGGGATTAAATATGTATGCTAATGTTATTCAATCTCAAAAAGAAGTGACTGATGTAAAGCAAGAGAGGTGTACAGTGCGTAAGGAACAGAGATAATAAACATGGAATGATTAATTATTTTCTCATACTAATAAAATGCCAAATTAAATCATAAGGATGCAAGTTTGATTAAAAACTCTGTTTTATATCTTAAATGCCACATAGGTAAGATGTGAAATTTATGTTTTCATAGATGCTCACAAATTCTAATTAATGACAAGGATATTCTCATCCATGTGTTTAATAGTTTATCATCTTCAGCTCAGAAAATTTATGAGCAGCAGATTGTTGAAATAGTATCATGGTTAAGTTTTCCTGTTAATGTTCTGCCCAAGACAGATGCTAATGATTAGTGATTGTTAAAGAGCAGGGTACAGGCTTTGTACAATTTAGAGGGACATACACTGCCTTTCAGAACAAACTACCCACAAAAACAAAATCTACCAAGTTGTGAATAATAAATTTATTTCTGCAAAATAAAAGCAGCTTTTATAGAAAAGGTTGTTATTTAAGTCTTCTGGAGGTCTTGTTACAAGCACTGAAGCATTTAAGAGCCATCCACAGACTTGATATCAGTCAACTCTAGGCCCTTCAAGAAGGGACAAGATATACAAGGTAAAACAGAAGGATGGAAAGTTGGGTGAAAAGTACCATCCAAATTTTCTGCTCAAAATCTGAGCAGAAATTCATAAAACTTATGAATTTTATAAAATACTGCTCAATTTAATTTTAATACTGGTGAAGTTTTAAAACACCACTTTCCCTTTTCTCAACTGAAATGAAAATTTTCAGACTCTAACATTCTGGAGCAATAACATGATGCTTCAACTCATTAAGTACCAAAGTATACCTGGTCCCTAGCAGATCCTGGAACATGATCATAAACTTTTATTATCTACCTTTGGCTTTATACTTCATCACATGGCTCATGTAATTTTTTGGAAAGCAACATCCAAGACAACACAACACATTACATCCATGTGTCATATGCACTTGAGGAGTACATCTATTATTCTGCTGTAGGCATTTTCATTTTTCTATACAAACTATCTTTTGAACCAACATATTGTTCTATTCCTTTTTAAATAAAAACAATTCCTTTATTGATGGATAATAATTAATACTCAATAATGCCATGATTAATAAAAAGGAAGAAAAAAGCTTTAAAAACTGCACACAAAGTATGAAGTAGGGCTTCTTCAAATTCAGTTAAAAGCTTCCTAAGAATGGTCGAAATTATTCTAAAGATGAATCCACAAAATCAAAGCCCAATACAAACCCACTGATTATGGAAAGCCTGTTTGAGACTACAATGGAGTCAAATAAACCAAAGCTCAATCAGTTGAAGCTTTTCCTTCTCACTAGTGGGATGCTGGAAATAGATGCCTTTGAAGGTCCCTTCCAACTCAAACCATTCTATGATTCTACACCACCTTTAACTTACTGACTGTCCTTAAGTTTCAGGAGAGAAGTGACATGCCTGAGTCAATTCTTTATGCATCACCTTGATTCAAATTAAATACCCATATTAATGAAGAAAGAGCACTCCATTCAGTTTTATACTGAGGTGTGTGTACATTTTTTATATTGATGTGTGTGAATATACCCTGACACACAGGGTTAAAAGTAAGGTTAGTACACAACACAGAAGCCCAGTTGCAGGCTACATTCACATCTTAATTGTTACCACATGTAAGACACATCCATAAATGACCATCTGTCTCTACAGACTTTCATTTTAATTTATCCCAGCCCATCTTCCCAAAAGGCTGAGTGGTGCTTGAACTGCTTTTTGCACATTTTCAGTCTACTTTCATTATGAATTTCTAGGCTTGCATATTTTTCCTTCCCGTTAAACCTACTTGCTATTCAAATCCTGCACTGAAAACAGAAATACTAAAATTTTTTTTGCCATTTTATGACTCTGCTATAACTCAGAATTTTGCAATATGAATTAATTTACCTGGGGCCCCGTCAAAAACAGTAAGAAGACCTATCAAAGTTAAGATCTTCCATTAAGATTAGGTGTCCAGCACAACAAAGTTTTATAAAGTTTTCTATGGTCAATTAACACATTCAATAGCCTTCACATGGAGACCTCAGCATTCTCTTCATTCAGCTAGGCTACTCAACTTCAAGGCAAGTTCTCAGCAATCAAGAAATTCACTACATGAAAAAACACTACATGACTTTTTGATTACCTCAGACAAATTCATTAACTGGACAGGGAGAATCCCAGTGCTCTAGCATTCAGCTGACCAAGAGATACACATTTCTTTTTCCTGCAATTGCTTTTCACAGCCAGGAAAAAACACTAAAAAAACTTTCAGCATGTATAAGCAATAGCTAAAAATTCATACTATCAAACCCTACTATTTTATATGTTTAACTCATCCACAGCTGTTTTGAGAGTGATCTAATCTTTATTTAAAAACTCTCAATCATGGTCAAGCTTTGATTTTTATAAACAGCTTTCATTTTTAAATTCTTCCAGCAGAAGTACCATAAAGTCCACAAATGGTGGAATTATTCAGCAGGTTGGCAGTCCAGTCCATAATGACTGGACAGCCCTTCAAGCACTGCACTTCACTCACTGACATACAGGAATCACTAACATGTAGGGTGTTTCTAGCACCTAATAACATTCACTACAGGTGCATCTACTTTTAAAGCCTCAGGCCAAGCTCCAGCTCTACTTAACGCTGCTTTATGATGAACAAAGATCAGGTTTTCCTACTCTACCACAAGATTATAGGTTTGTTTCAAATTAGAGAGTCACACAGCAAGTTGATGAGAGAACGATGTCCTGCTGAGTAAGTCTAAATCAGAGCCTTCTGCTTTAACTTTTGGCACACGGACAAAGGTCCAGGTGCATGTTTACAACAGGCAAAATCACTATCAGAGAAGAGGCATCCATCCAGATATCTCTGTACACATTGTACATGTGCTTTCAGCATACTCCAACTACAAGCAAGATATCATCACTCCACCCAGTAGTTTCTCAGTTTGAGTCATGAACCAATCAATGATTTCACACCAGTCCCCAAGTCTGCAATTGTTTCCCAGGTTGGTAATATGAACTATGCTCTGCACCAGCCACATTGTATCCTCATTTCCCTTAGCTTTTCTCATAGTGAACACACACAGAGTGTTTCAAAGTCACAGCTGTATTGCTATAAGAACAATCACATTATACCATGCTCACTGCAAGACAAATGAGACAATTTTAATAAGTACTTGTCAATTTTATTGATGAGTTTTCTAATTGCACACACTCATCTCAACCCAATGAAGTCGCACCATTACTTGTAGGAACAAGTTACAATGATGAGGCAATAGAGATTATGACAGAAAAAAATAAGGCAGGACAGCTCTTTATTCTTGCAGTCAAAAGGCAGCAAGAGAGAACAAAAAGCAAATCAAATCAAATTGAAAGAGAATACACAGAAAGGGAGAAAATTGCTTTGTATGCGAGCAGGTTTGGCCTTCCACACAAGCATTAAAGCTATGGAAAAATACCCACAATTTTGTAAGATTCAAAGAGACACAAATTGCTTTCATATTTACAATATGCACAATATTCACTGATTCATTTTAAAGGAAGCTGCTTTGCTGCAACTTGTTGCCTAATTAAATAGGATGAGAAAAACAGGAAGCTGTACTAAACTACATGAGTTCAGCAAATAGAGCAGGCTTTGCTGAAGTAAAGCAACACCATTACAGCTGTTTTAACCACAGAAAAAAAGCATTTTTGAAAAACCTGTCCTAGACATGGTCGAAAAAAAAGCAAGCAAGGAAGCATATGGAGCACTTCAAATGAAATGGGGAGACAGGGAAGGGCAGGAAGTGAATCTGAGGGTCTAAGCAGCAAAGAGCTTCATTAAACCTGCACAGTGTCAGCAAAGAAAAAATGGCATTTCTTCTCATGTTTTCTCTGCCAGTTTAAACAAGGTCTCCTTCCAAGCACTTCCTGTGAAAGCTTGGCAACAAAACTGCCACAGAGGATTATAAACATTTTTTTTAAATAGGGTTTAGAGAGATCTAGTGTCTCTTTCCTTATAACTGTACTAGTGAGCAGACAATATTTGGGCACTTGGGCTTCTGCAGGTGACCCCACCCTGAAAGATTTTACTTCTCTCTATACTTAAATCACATCACCTAAGGGACACCAGGCATTTTTTCCAAATCTGTGAGCAGACAATTCTGGAATCAGAACACTGAAAAATAATTTAAGTAGGTCTTCACATCAAAGAGTCTCTTTAGGCTTCTTTCATCCCTCCCTGAAAGAGGCTAGAGGTGGGGGAAGAAATCTCAACCAACCAAACAGGCAACCAAAAAAACTCCCCAAAAAACATCCCCTAAAAATGATATCATTGTAAGTGCAGCAGCCATGAAAATATATTAGAAAACAAAAACTTTATATATATACACATATATCCATCTGCCTTGCAAAACAATCAAAATTTTATTGTTTTGCCCAAGTAGCTTTTTGCAAATCAAAACATAAAAGCTTGATTTTGACAAAGTCTCATATGAAGAACAATTTGCAAAAGAAATCAAAGCATCATTTATAAGGTCTGGAAAATGAAGTGTGTAAGACCAGTTTTACAGTAAAAACAAACAGCTTTGTCAAAACATTTAAGGCAACTTCATTCAGCTTTCTCTTTCAAGTTAGTTATAACTTATTGTCTGCTATAAACTCATTGTCTGTTTTAATACATTTCAACTTTGTGAACTAACACTGATAATATAAATACTTTTTTAAGATAAGCAATTGGATTAGACAAGAGACATAGTCATGATATCCCATGTGCATTGTCATAGCACCACCACTCTTCATTTAACAATTTTCCCCATAATTTTGACACTTAGTGAGGGAAGAAAACTACAAAGCCAAAACACAACCAACAACATCCACGTATCTTAGATTTAAGCTAGCTCCTTAAAAATTCTGAGTTCAAAGTCACCCATTCCCACTGATTTCACAAACATCATTACCATTGTATATTATGTTATTAAGAACACAGGGATGGACCATCATGGTCCTGCTTGCTTACAACATGGCACAGCCTGGCACGATTTGCACACTTTTATAATCACCCTGGCATCATTCAACTTTATTAAAATTCATCATTTTCATAAACTGACAATTAACAAACAGTTTTTGAAGGTTGTAAACATGCAGACTGTCATCACTGAACAAAAGCATCCTAAGTTTGTTTTAGCATCACTATTACATTTTTCTAACAGCTGTCTTCATTTCCTTACTACCCACTGCACAGAACAGCTCAACTCCTTTCACTGTGTGGTACTTTCAAGACTGCAGAAGTATTAATTAAAATGGTTTTGTCTTGCTTTGCATGAGCATTGCACTCATGTACTTTGATTGTCTCATGTTTTTTATGTCACCAGCCTTGATTTCTGGACATGTTCACACACAACATCCTTGTCACTCATTAGAGACAAAGGTTTGATGGATGAATTATTTGATGGACAAGGAATTGGCTGGATGACCACATGCAGAGTTTGAATCAATGGCTCAACTTCCTGTACCTGGGCCCAGGCAATTCCCTCTATCAGAAGGCTGGGGAGTGAAGGGATTGAGAGAAGCAGTGTCCAGAAGGCCTTGAGGACTCCAGTGGTCAAAAAAAAAGAAATCAGGCATGAACCAGCAATATGCACTTGCCAGTTGTACCCTTGGTTGCACAGTGCATGGCCAGCAGCTTGAGGGAGGTGATTCTGCTCTGGTGAGGCCCCACCTGGAGTGCTGTGCCCAGCTCTGGGGGCCCCAACATAAGAGGGACATGGACCCGCTGGAGTGAGTCCAAAGGAGGGACACAAGATGGTCAGAGGGCTGGAGCATCTCTCCTATGAAAGCAAACTGTGGACACTGGGGTTGTGAAGTCTGGAGAAGAGAAGGCTCCAGGGAAACCTTCCAATACGTAAGGGAGGCTACAAGAGAGCTGGAAAGAAACTTTAACAAGAGCTTGTATTGATAAGAAAAGGGGGAATGGCTTCAAACTGAAATATAGTAGGTTCAGATTAGCCATTAGGAAAAAAATTCCCCATATTCTATGACTTTAGAAAATGAATTTTTAAAAACCTAACCAAAATAGGATATTTAAATCCTAGTGTGGTGTCATAACAAGGCACAACTCTCCCAACATACAAAAGCTGCTATATTTTATTCTTTCCTGCCTCCCCTGTCCCTAGTAATTTTTTCTGAATTGCTACAGAAAAGATTAAGTTTTGTATTAAGGACACTTCTTTACGTGTATTTCCCTCTTCAGTCCAAAACTTTTCCTTTGAGAATCAAAAAAAATTAAAAGATAATTTACTTGAAAAATAAAATATATTACAAGAAGAAGGAAATTAGTGCAATAAATTCAGGGTGGGAGCTCTAGAATTCAAAATTCAAATTACCTTCCTATGAAGAAAAGTCAATAATAAAAATTAATCCAGCAGAGAGACAGTTAAGCTGTAATATAGTTATTTTAATTTTACAGAAAAAATTAGCTGACTTTCTACAAGTACAGATAATTTTAAAATAATTATAAAATTTTCCAACATTCAATAACTACTCAAACTACTCCTGAAAATCATACAAAGCCCCAAATTTGACAAGCTTTTTCAACTACACTTTTGCAGACATGAGTAGTATCCCATTTCCTCTATTAAAGCAGACTTTGAATGAAGGGGAAAAAAAAAAAACAAACCCACAACAATTTTGCTTACACCAGGTTTTATTAGGTTTAAATGTGCTGTTTGTCAAGAATAAGCTCACTCCAAACTTCTACCTGAAAACACAAAAAACACATTCATGAAACTAGACAACCACTTTACTCTGCCTCCTTATGTTCTAAAAGATTAAATCACGAGTCCAAACAATTTTAAGGAGCCTACTTCTACAGTCAAGTGGAGTTTTGAATGTTTCTGAGGACAAGAGGTTTCACATTCTCTCTGAGCACATGTTCACCAGACTCATGGTTCAAAACAAACAAGCCCCCAAAATAATAATAATAAAGAACCACAAATACACCCGCCTCAAAATATTCTCAAAACTAATCAGAATTTCTGCTTCTTCAGTTTCCTCCTATTATATATACTACAAACTTGGAGAAATCAGTATGACCTTCCCTTAGTCTCTTGTCTAAGGCTGAAGTCTAGTTTTCCCTCATTAAGTGATGTGCTCTAGGCCCTTGGTGATTCTCTCCAGGACTCGTGGCAGTCTGTAATTTCTTTCATGTATTGGCAAACCCCAAAAACACTACTTTAGATGTGGTCCCACAGTTGCTGACAGAGGGGAAGAACCACTGTTTTCTGGCTGCTGGCTGCACTTTTACTAACACAGCCTTTGACACTGTGGCTGGCCTTTGTCATTGTGAACCTACACTCAACAACTCATCCACATGAGTCCAAGGTTCTTCCTTAGAAAACTGTCTTTTGGCCAGCCTGTACTGCTGCTCATGGCAACTCCATCCATCCATGGGGTAGGATTTCATTTCTCTTCAATGAGTCACACAAGGCTCCTCCTGTATCAGGCCACTTCTCCAGGTCCCACTGGAGGGTGACTGCTGCCAGCACATTGAACAGCTTGATATTGTCCAAATAAACTTGATGAGATCACACTCAAGCCCACCATCCACACAATTAAAAGATACCAAAAAGTTCTAATCCCAAAACTGATCCTGGAAGGCACTGGTGCCACTTGCAACCTGATGTCAGCTGGGCTTTGCTTCATCCATCCCCATCCTCTGGGCTTGGCAACCCAATCCATGTCCCACCCACCTGCAGATCCCTTACCTGCTCCATCTCTCTCCAGAAGCCTTCCAGAGCACACCATGTCTAAGGCCTGGCAGTCCTACACACTGTTGTCTAGCAGGAAGTTATTTCCAGCACCATACTGGATTTTTAGCTCTTAACCAAGAGAAAAATCAAGAAATTAAAAGACTCTACTGGCATCCTAAGTTTCTATTTCTGCACCAGAACGTGTTTTATATTTTTTCTGTTAAGAAATGCAGCAAGAAGGATAAAACAAGAAAGGTCAACATGGAAGTGGCTATTTAAAAAAAAGAAAAGCATATATTTTCCAGCTTAACCAGCAACAGCACAACTTCAGGCCTCTCCTTTCACCACTGACTAAAAGAGACAAAGAAGGTGACGTGCACCCACATGCACATCTGTGTGTGTAAAGAGGGAAATGGGATCCTTACAGCATTTTTGTGATTCACAGGATCATTAAAGGAAATGTTTTCCATAATCACCACAATCAAACCCACTGTACTCCAAAATCCTACATGTTACAATGCTTATACAAAACCTCAGCACTAGCCCACTGACAGAGATATTTACAACCCATTATATATAGATATAGATAAATAACACAGATCAACACTCTCTCTTTAGAAATATAAAATAACTGTTTGTTGCACTTCTCAGCAGGGAGTGGACTTCCAGCTGCACTCCCTCAGGAAAGGGAACTCATGCTACTGTCTCAAGGGTTTTCCTTTGTACTCACCAATAAACTTTAGACCTCTTGGCCAGTATCAGATATACCTGGCTGAACAGTCTCTAAGAGAAGTACCAAAACATGCTACTAACCAGACTCTGAAAAGTTCCCCATTAAATATAAAAACATTATTAGTTGAGAGTCCTTTTGTTAGAACATGCTTATAATACCTACCTTTGCACTGGAAACAATACTGATAATTAGCATTCTAGGCTTGATTCTGCCTAATGGTTTTATTGCAAGGCACTATTCCATTCAAAATGAGATGTTATGATCTTTTTTACAATTACCCTCTGTAAATTTGCTTCACATCTGCTGTTTAAAATTATTAACAACCACTTTCATTCGTTTTGTTACAAATCCCAAAGACAGTTATGAAAATTGAGTTTTACTTTTTGCAGTAAGAAAAATACTGGAAATTAAATCAACCAATCTCACTCTGTTCTGAATCATTCACGTGCAGTCCTTCAGTGACACCCTGCTGAAATACAAACATGGCTTTGTGGGTTGTTTCCCCTCTCTGTTTTCTTCAAAGCACTTTTTCATTGCTTTTTAACTATGGAAGGTGTCTCCACAGGACTCAAATTCAAACATTAAACTCGAGTTTAAGTCATGTCACTTTAAGTGTCTCCCCTCCATGGGGGCCAAGTTCCCATGACTACATGGTACACACTCTGTCAGGGTTTATCTGCACAGCATACTGAACAGAGTGCACCAAAGAGCACTTTCACAGCTTCCTAACTGATGAGTAAACATGAAGAAGCCTGTTGGGAGTTTGAAACAAGAAGCAGTACTTCTCAAAAAAACATATGAGGTACCAAATTAAGTAAGTACTTTCAAAAATATGCCTAAAATGAACACAAATTCTCAAAAGGCAAAGCTAACTCATCTGCCATGACTGAAACTTAGAACTAACAGTGAGTGTTTCTTATTTTCTTCACATCAGTCACATTTAAAAGGAGATTGCCTGCTTATTACAGCCAAATGCTTTGACTACTATCAAATGAAGGGTAAAACTGATTACACACAAAATGAATAAATACTGTAGTATGGAAATATAAAAGCATCCTCAGCTGCATTTTAAACACAAGACACTGCTGTCAACTCCACCTGTATCACATTTTCATTTCATTGTGATCAGGAGTCACCCATGTGTTCTCACTGTGGCCTCTGTATTTCAGAATGCTCATGTGCCCATCTTTGCATCTCTGTTGCAATTTGTCATTCAATGCAAAAGCAGCAACAATTATCCTGAGCTTTATTAACTACACAAATAAACTTATCTTATTTGTTACTTTTAGGATGGCTAGCTATCAAAGGCATATTTCTTCAAAAACTGAAGATTGCTCATGGTCTGTTAGTAAAAAAACAGCTCTGAAGTACAAAGTTCTCCATGAGGCAAGACTGCTTCTAACTGCATAAGTAATAGTTTACAAGGTTAGGAAAAGCTGTATTTAAGTCTAGTGCTGCTGGAGTTGCCTGGATTCACCTTCTAAAAATAAAAATATATTTTAATTAAAAAATGAAGAAATACAAAGAATAGGATGTTACAGTTTATTCATTGCAATTATATAGAGTGATGCTTCAAAAGAAATTAGGTGATAGAATTTTCTCTATTATTTCTTTCTCTTAACACACACACATACTACCCATTATCACAGTCCAGGCTAATGAACAAAGTCTGTGCATGATACCAACAGAAGTTCGTTCAGAATGAAAATGCTCCTCTTCTCATGCATGGTTTCACCAGCCTCCCCTGATTGAATATTTTGTCACTGGAAAAGGATCTTGTGGTGGACAAGTGCATGAAAACACCACAGAAGATCTGATGTTACAGCAGTTGTAGTGCTACACAAGTTTCAACAAAATTATAAGGAGGAAAGATGCTGTCCCCTCACCCTCATGTCTAAAGTCCTTCCTCACAGCAGAATAGGAAATATATGCCATAAACTGAAGCCCAAAGGGAAAGCTCCATATGGGAAACCGTGAAAATGATTCATACACAACACATTTTGAAAGAAATTTTTCTTAAATGGCAAAATAAAAAAAGTAACAACCCCATACTTTCCCCTTTCCCATCTCTAATCTTAGAGACGTATCCAGGACATGAAGAACATAAGAAATCTTTTCCTTTCAAGCTATGTTAGAATACACCAGACTTGCACTGAGGACAGCAAAATGTGTATGAGGCTGAGCAGGAGCCAGACAGTCATTCTTTTACTGATGTAGATGCACACATCTGTTATTGGACCAGCCTAGACTGACAGACTGCTGTGTTCAGGCCCATCAGCACAGTGAGAAAGAAAATGAGCAACAATCATGGCAGGAGTAGTGTTGTGGGGTTTGTTTGTTTGGGGAGTTTGTTTTTATTTTTTAAAATTAAAAATCGAAACACAACAACAAAAAAAACCAAAAAACTCTCAAAACCTGAAAGCAAAAAACAAACATATCTACAGCCAATCTAATTGTCAGAAAGCACATTTTGAGTTTTCAACTTCTCATTCAAGAGCAAAAGAAAGAAATAACATTAATCATTAAAGATGTTCAAGTATTACAGAAGTACAACAATAAAACAGGCATTAAACTGCAAAATCAGCATCAGACACAACTGAAGCTATTCTTTATTTTATCATCAGCTTCTAGCTGTTCCTTCATATCTACCAGCCTGACTAAAGAGAATTTAAATATTTAAGCTTAATCTCTGTCTCCAGACAGTCCTGCACAACATCTGCTACTTTAGGAGAAAGCCTCAGAACTGCCCAGTCATGATAACTGAGCTATCCCTTGAGTGTAAAGATGTCCTTTCAGCTGGAGCTGGGACACAGTGGAATGATAATCAAGACAGTCTTGTGGTGATCCCACATGTGCAGTACTTATTCTCAGAACAGATGTCATCATTCTCTAAAAATTCCAACTAGCTCACAAAGTAATATTAACTCAATGATTAAAATCAACTTTTCAAAATCTATTTGAGTAATACAAATCATGGAGCTTCTGTGGATATAAAAGCATGTCTGGTCAGAACAAAGCAGAAGCTGTATTTTAAGAGACAGTATCAGTAATCTGTCTATATTTACAATTTAGGCTTTTTTTCTTTAAAAAGGAAATTAAAAACCCATTTACATATACAGTAATTCCCTCTTCAAATAATCATTATAGATTTATATAATGGTTTGGGTTGGAAGAGACCTTAAAGAGCATCTAGTTCCACCCCCTTCAGTTCCATTAGACCACATTGCTCAAGGTCCCCATCCACACTGGCCTTGAACACTTCCAGGGATGGGGCACCCACAGCTACTCTGGGCACTCTGTTCCAGTGTCTCACCACTCTCACAGCAAAGGATTTCTTCCCAATATCTAATTCAGTTTAAAGCCATTCTCCCTTGTCCTGACACTCACTCCATGCCCTTGTAAAATGTACCTCTCCAACTCCAGCTCTAAGGTCTCCCCAGAGCCTTCTCTTCTACAGCTGAAGAACAACTCCCTCAGCCTTTCTAAAGAGGAAAGGTGTTGCATTATAAAAGACATCTCCCACCTGCATGCAGAAATATGTTAAAATATATTTTTTGCATGAATGTAAGATTATTCTATAGAAATCAACAGAAAGGAGTAAAGACTGCAAATTCTCTCAAACTCAACCTATAGTACAATACAATGGTTGTTTCTCTCTATGAGTTTCAGAAAAAGCCCTATTATTTTAGTAATAGAATGAACTTTAAAATGTGTGTTTACTTGAGGCAATTACATAACACTCATGCCCTAAAAATATATTATAAAACAATCTTGCAGTTTTTGATGATTACTGTTAAAGACGTCTAAGCCTGGATAGAAATAGGCCCGGGTCTTTTTTTTTTTCAAAAATCTGGTGTGACTGGATGACAAAAAATATAAGCTTGGTCTCTTAAAAGGAAAAACAACTTCCAAATCTTCCTAAATTTAAGTAGTTTTAGGCAACGTAGCATGAAACCTTCCTATTCAATAAATTGCTATAGACTAGCATATTCTTACTACTGCCTTTATTTATGATGATATTATGACAGATTTAAATAAAGTTTGGGTGAAGGTTTTTTTTTTTTTTTTGCTTTGTCTTTTGTTTTTCTAATAAGTTGAGTCCAGAGAAGTCCTTTGGAGGAGCACTTCCATGGTTCTCATTTTGTGAGGTAGGCCTTTGGTTTTGTTGGGCCTTCCACTGGAAACTTATTGAATGCAAACACATCAGAATCAGTAAACATGCCTGCTCTGATTTTTCAGTTGAAACTTGTTCCAAAATTGCATCTAACTGGATCCAAAATCTCCTCTGAAAATTATTTTAATTATAACAGGAGAAGAGTGGTAACTAGGAGTTAATATGTAGCAATTCACTCAGATGAACAGACTGCCCCTCTCACTGATGGACAAGTAAGTGAGAAAATCAGCAAATGAGTCCATCACCTTTTATTTCAGAAAACCTGTTAGTTTTTATGCAGGAACAGTAAGTTCACAATTTTTTAATAACTTCAAGGAACTAGGTAAAAGCATCCACACACAAAACCATTTCTTTTTCATCACATTTGTTATGAAAATGTGTTTCTGATCTAGCCACTGATCTGAGCTACAGTAGGAATTACACCGGACCGAGAGGCTGGGAAACAGAACTAACTTTCATTAAATCTGTTTAATTTCTGTTCAGAAAACAGTCCCAGTTTGCAACCTTGTTTAGAATAAAGAAAATAATCAGTTAATCCACAAACTAGCTTATAGTCACTGAGGTAGGTGCAGGTTGTGCTGAATTAAATTAGCTGCAAAATAACGACCTAAGATACTTCAGGCAGCAGCGCCATAACAGCACAGAGCCTGACTCTGCCTGCAAAACCCAGAGAGCTCCAACCCAGATGCAACATTCAGTTAAAAATCAAACAGCTGCAAGGATGGAATCATCCCCTTTGCCTTAACACAGCAGGCTCAACACTGAACTTCAGGAGCTGCTTGAGGAGTTCTTAGGTCAACCACGACACATCAACAACAGCAGCAGGAGCTACAGAACACCCACTTCAATCCCCTGTTTCACAGAACTCACTCCTTTAGGTAAGCAGGTGTACAGAAACCAACCCAGCTTGAAAGCAGCAGCAGCAGAACTGTCTTCAGTGTAGCTTGCACACACAAAGACTCCAAAAGAGCCTTTTGCTAGCCACATCCTGACTGCATTTCCCCATGCAAATTATTAACTATAAATTTGGGAGAGTTGCAGATTTTTTGCATGTGTAACAGTAGAGCTCGTTTATATCTTATTTCCCACCAAATAAAGCTTTTTGGTAATTACAGATAATAAAAAAATAATGCAAAACAAGTCCAGTTTAAACTGCCATCATTTTAAATTGGGCACATAAAACAGTTATACAAACAAAAGAAATTCAAAGAAGAGCAACACAACCACCAGAAGCACCCACCATTCTTTATTCCTCTGATGTATTGCTGTCAAATCTGACATAAAAACATCTAAAATACATACAGTCCATACAAATACTGCAGAACACTGTGTGTTCTTCTATATTTTGCTTCTTTTTGGACAGGCATTATGACATTCAGCCTGCACTGATGTACCTCCCAACCATGAAGGCATTACCCTGTATTCTTACTCCAGAAGTAAGTCATCAATGCTGACAAAATATATATTTTCACCTAACTCTATGCATGTTGTCAACTGTACTAATAAGCATATCAATGGCTGTACCTATTCCACATAGTTAAGACCAGGGGGCAGCAATTCTGTCAAACACTAACCTAACAGGTTGATTTTTGACAAATCTATCAGTAGCCATGGCTTAGTTACAACAGAAAAGTAAAACCAAACCAATTACAGTTATGGAAAAGTTACAGATGTTAATCTAGGTTACATAATAAAAATAAAATACATAATTTTAAATGTGAACTTACAACCACTCTAGTCAGCTGCCACAGACAATAGCACTGTTAAAATTTTGATCATAGACAGTTTTTCTATTAAAACTTTAGCTGATCTGAATCCTGTGGAATTATATTTCCATACCCAAGACTATCAGGCAAACACCATAATTAAATAATTAATACTCTTTCTTTGCATACCAA
This sequence comes from Aegithalos caudatus, assembly GCA_013389925.1. Classification (NCBI taxonomy): domain Eukaryota; kingdom Metazoa; phylum Chordata; class Aves; order Passeriformes; family Aegithalidae; genus Aegithalos; species Aegithalos caudatus. The sequence goes on from WEIU01010315.1 coordinate 57,463, forward strand.
ATGTTTTGCTCATGCCAACACATTCAGCAGAACTAAAAGAGTCCATTAAATCCATCTCCTAGATACGCTCTGGCTCCTGAAGAATCGACAAATACTTGATGAACTAAGTGTATAGTCCAAAACAACAACCAACTGCAACCTATACAACAACAGCAAAAATCTGTCTTCTTTCAGCATCATCATGCTTGTACCTTCCAGTAAGCACAGGGCAAGGGTAGAGCTGTACACTGGCTTGCTTTAAAGTCATTTGGAAGACATTTCCTCATAACCACTGACCTAGTCCATAGGAAATTACTCTGAAACCTCAGATAGGAAGCAGTGAACTGATATTCCTTGGAAACCAGCTCTGGAAGTTCACCCATTTTCACACTCCTACTTATTGACAGCAGAGCAGGGTGAACATTTAAATGACGCTCATAACAAGCATGAAAAAACCTCAGCACTGAGACTCCAAGGTTGAAGTGCTGGGACTGTATAATCTCTTCTGCTGCATTATTTTGCTCCTCTCCTTCCAACAATTCTGTTTTCATATTATTTCCCTCACTCCACATTAATCTCTTCATCCTTACCTCATTTCTTAAACCAAGTCTCCCTTGGCAGATCTCTGCAGTCAGAGTTCTGTGCTTACTTGATGTAACGAGTGGCTGGGGAAAACCTCTACTAACGCTCCCAAACAAAACTCACCCTTCATCTTCCCTCTAAAAATCCGAACAATCACGCATTTTTTTCTACTGCAACAACTAACAACACTGAAAACACCAAGGAGTATCACAGCAACATTTAAGTTCAGACAACTCCTTTACGCACTAATCTTTGAGACGCCAGAGTAGGAAAGCTTTCTGTAACTAGCTCAACAGAAGGGCAAAGTCCCACAATTAAAAGACCAGATTACATGCATACCAACGCCTCTGGCTCCTGTGGATTTGGGCGGGTGGTGCTGCCCCGTCCCTGATGCTCTCTCAAAGCATACAGGA
>WEIU01010315.1:59059-125423 GCA_013389925.1 Aegithalos caudatus
CCGCTGACGGGCACGCGCCGCCCGCCGCCGCTACGCGCGACAACGAGGAAGCGGCTCCGCGCAGGCGCGGCCGCGCTCCCCTCCCCCGGCCCCGCGGTTTACTGAGGGGGGAGGCTGCCACTCTTTTCGTTTTCTTATCATGAAAAAGGGTTTTTTGGTGGAAGCTGGCAAGGTCGAGGGCTGTTGGGCTGCTGTACTGTCCCTAAGCGGGAGAATGATCTGTGCCTTCTGGCAGCGGGGAGGGACCGTGCCCGCCTCGGGCTGCGTGTCCGCTCCCTGTCCAGGGAACCCCCGGGGCGAGCCAGAGGGTCTCTTGCTGCTGTTTTCGCCCTCCTTAAGTCCGTCACAGCCGGTCGGAGCCCCATCCGCCGGTGATGTAAAGCCTAGGATTCGTGCAGCCACCGCTGTGGGAGCCATCCCTCTCTGCAGTCTTGACTGCATAGGTTTTTACGTTCCTTAGACTTAATTTTTAAGAAGTTCTACTATGATTCAGAGAAGCCCTAGAAGCTGCTATTGCCGATTTTGCGTTACTAGTTCTGTTCCTGAGCCTTTCAGCAGAGCTGTCTCAGTGCTGCCATGGCCGGGTCGCACAGCCCAGCACGGTGTTCCAGCAACAGCGCTGGCCCGAGACTGAACTGCAGCTTTACAGCCCTGTGTCTGCTCACAAGCAGTACTTCTGAATAGTTAACGTGTCCTTTATCCATTATTGGATCATGTAACTCAGGGAACTGACAGGCAGCATTAAAGATNAGGAGGAATTAAAAATTTTTTTTTTTTTTTTTTTTTTTTTTTAATTTTAAAGCTTAGGTTTGGGGTCCCATATGTTCCTTTCTAAAGAAGGCTAAGTCTCAGGAGGCTCAAGTAATTGTGGTCATCTGCTGCATCAGTGTGATTTATTTAGCCATACTGTGTGATTTCCTCCTCCTGGTATTTGGGATTCTCTCCACAGAAGCTGGGCTATTCAGGAATGGTAAATATTCTCAAATCTGAACAATTGAGAATGAGCAATATTATATGGCTGTATTCATTTCAAAGGATTTTGTGTTCTCTGTATAAGTACCTACCACATTACAATGCGTCTAGGCTTGTACATAGTTTTGTAGGTAATTCTAATAAAATGCCTGTGCAACTCAAAAATAGTTGATAGTATCAACTAAAAACTGCAATACCTGAATTAGGATAGAAAGGAGATACCTGATTTGAGTATACCCAAAAAAAATATTTCTATGCAGTTCTGTCTGCAAAAATACAACCAATACTCCTGAGCAATGGTCCTGCCTGAACATGTTTCTGTGATTTCATTGCCTTAATAGAAGCCCTCCATATGGCCATGTGATTGCTGCTGCTGCTGCTTCACGTGATCCAGCTTTCTGGCACAAAGGCTCTGAGCTCGTACAGATGATTGTTAAACGTCATGAGACTCTGAAAGGTAGAGTAGGCAAGAGGAGGAGGAAGCCAAGAAAAGAACTGTGTGGGAGTTGCACTGAAAAATGGATTTGGGCAAAAAAAAATGAAGTACTGAAGAAGCAGCGGGAGAGATAGGAAGAAAATCAATTGATGATCGTGTTCATAAGAGCAGTGGAGGAGGAAGAGAGACCAAGAAGTTAAAAATGGCTGGTGGCATCAAAAGCACTATGGAAAGGAGAGTAAAGAACTGGCTGGGGGGCTGGGCTGGGGAAGGGCTGTTGGTAACATCCAAAAAAGGTGTTTTGGCCTAGCCTGCTTGGAAACTGGATGGGTGAGGGATATGGCTTGAGGGCCAAGCAGGGTCTCTGTGGTCATCCCCTGTAATTTCCTGCTGAACATCAATCACGGGCTGTCACACAGCTGTTCCTGGGCCAGACTGGCGGTCTGCAGGTCAGCCACAGTGTTCGCATTAGGAAGATTCCTGATCCCTCGCTGGCAGGTTTCAAGTGAGGATAAATCCATCACACTGATGGACAAACTGGTTTAATTAATTGGGTACTCTTACTGTTAGGGTTGAATTGTTCTTCTTCAGGCTGAAGTTACTGAGCTTGGCCATTAATCTCTAGACTGTAAAATAACCTCATCATCGTCATCCCAAACAAATCCCCCCAGAAGTTGACCATACTGCTAAAGACATAAATTTTGTGATACTATTTTGTGAAAATTTAAACTACAGAATTGAAAAGAGCATGTTCAACTAAAAGGGAGTAGACAGGCCAGGCAAACTGTAGCAGTGAAGAGTGACAGAAGTGAAGGCAGAGAGTACGTGCAGCTGAGCTTTTGTGCTTCCTCATCAGGAAAAGGTTGTCTTCTAAAAAGACAAATGTATGAGAAATAGAATGAATGCAGAAGAATGCTGGTAAATAAAGAGAATAGCACAAGGCCTAAAAATGAAAAAGGAAGATCATAATTGCTTTTTGGTCTGTTTTTGACAGTTCTGAAATTGTTTACTCTGCCAGAGAGGATACAGTGCTCTGTTTTGCTGCTTAGAAACAGCATTTTCCCTTCCCCTATTCAAATGTTAGTAGACAAAATATCACTATAGGCATGACCTCTTTAGACTTGGTTTATTTTCCCTTAAACTCACTGAAAGCAAGATCAGTTAATTAATGTGATGTTAATAAAAACAAATTTTATAAGCTGCCTGTAAAAACGTGCTAATGTTCAAACGGGTCAAATTATGTAAGTATTTCAAATAGCATTTAGTGAATTTCAGATTTAACCATGTTTCCTGTTTTGAATTGTGATGAGTATCTGAGATTCAGTTCTAAATTTGTAAGATGCACCTCTCTATAAATTGTCACTAACTGAAATCACTGTTTCACTTCACAAATGTCAAAGAATAATCATCAGAGTGTGAAAGTTATATTTCACAGCGTCTGCTGTAATGCTCTTAGTCTGCTAGATCCTGGGTGAGGCTGTGCCACCGTCTTTTTCTCATGGAAGGTTTTCCAATGAAGTTCTGCTTATCTCACTCCTCTGGGCATTCTGAAGTGAAGTAAATCTCCTTGTCCACCCTGGACGAGCTAGTGCCAGTGCGGATCATGCAAGCAGCACTGGGAATCACTCTCCTTACTGCTGATGCATTGCAGTCAAGGAAGCACAAGGAAGTTGTGCTGCCTTGCCATCCCACCCAGTGATTCAGTCTACAAATCCATTTGATTCCCTGGCTTTTATTGTGATTGCAAACAGAAGAGTTACTTACAGCAAACTGACAATAACTCTGCAGTACTGGTGATAGTCACCATGCTTAGGGAGAGGCTGAGGAACATTGCAATGATGAACTACCAACACAGGTGTTGTGCAATAAACTGAATAGCAGTGATAGTTTTTTTTTTTAATTTTATAGACAGCTAGAGGTCATCAGTTCACTTACAGGAGTTGAACAGGACCGAACAAGTGATGTTGTCATCATTGTGAACTTTGCAGCATGACCAGTTTGTGCCAGAGGTGAAGAGCTACATGGTACTCCCATAACCCTTCACATCATCAGTGCAATTAACTAGTGAAACCACACAGCAGTGCGGTAGAGAACAGCAAGATTATCTTTCTACTATAGATAAGGAGCCAGATAGATGAGCTTGTGGCCCTGCTGTGTTTGTGGCTGTCTAGCTTTAGTCATGCAAAGTCAGCTCTCCAGGGTATCAACACCTCATCTAGGCTGAAGCTGGTGGTGAATCTCCTGTGGGGTGTGATTATGCTGCCTGCAGAGAGCAGCCCCAAGGACCACCCTGAGGTCATGCTTCCCTGCTGCATAGGAAGCAAACTCAGATGCAAACTCAGGTGCGGTTGCTGCTTGGTTGTTGGAAACAAGCTTAAGCCAAGTCCCTGGCTGTGCCCCAGTGTGTTGTGAAGCATGCTCAGACTAGCTGCCTCCAGGGCCATTTGCAACCTCTCAGTGTGGCAGTGAAGTGAGTTGTTAGCTGGAGAAAGAAATCACTGCCCACATCGGTTCTGTGCAGAGACTCCTTTTGATTAGTACAGGTGTAGTCATGGCAGGATCTCACATGCCAAATTCGGGGGGTTTTGATTATCAAGTATGAACGTGATGATGCCTTTTTGCAAATACAGGTTTTCAATGACACTAATTGCTTGACTTGCAAGGTTCCCATCTTGGCTATTACTGCAGATAAAAGTGGTGATTTTATAATATGATAGACAGTAGTGTTTAATTAAAACATCAAATCATTGAAATGCACATGTTTTTCTTAGTAAATTATATAGTTGTTCTTTTTATGTTCCTTAGCATCTCCACAAACATGGAGAGTGTCACCAGCTCAGCAGCAAATAGCAACAGTGGTGTGCTAAAATTCATCAGGAAAATATCCTTAGGCTATGTTTCTCTACTGTACTGCTAACCTGAATATGTTCGTGGTTTTTTGTTAGATTCATCCATTTTAGCTAAACACAGCAGGCAGCAGTACTCCCCATCCTCATCCTCATCCTAACTCACTTCATGAAATCATTGTACGACATCTGATACCTGATAAAGCTGATTTGAGGTTCCCTGAAAAAACATCTAAGTGGTAAATTGCTGTTCCTACATTTTTATATTTTTACTTTCAGATAACTTCTGACAAAATTAATGGGAAAGGCTTATTTAAATTTATGGCCATAAGTACTAGAATATCCACAAATTTCTAAATATCGGCTCTTCTCATTTGAGTTGGATGCTGGGCTTTGAGGACAAAAGAAGCTTCAAATCAACAAGAATCTCAGCAGGATGAATTATGCTTTTGGTTTTGGAATATCTCACGTGCTGAAACTAGGTAAACTGTTTTTGTTAATGAAACTCTCATCGTTTCGTTCTGCCAAGCAAAACCACCCCATTTATGTAAGGACAAGTATCATCATCACTTTGTACTTCAGCGGGAAATGTTTAGTCAGGAGGCGTTTCACCTCCAGGAGCTGTGTCCTCTCAGAGGACGGTCAGACGGCTGACAGCCTTGTACAAAATGTAACAACTATGTATTTTAACCTGCAGCATGTTTACACGTTTAATATCACATTAAGTGCATGATGTACTCACAGGAAAAGGCAAAGTCTATTTTAAACACTGAAGCCTACATTACACATTGTGACTGGTGCTAATTTGCTTGAAGGAAACTTACATGTTAAACTGCAGAGTGTTTCTGCTTGAGAAAGAAGGCTGCTGGCTTTGATATTTACAAACAAACCTTTAAAATTATTGTGTTACTGAGAAAGGTAACTTTCCAGTAAAAGAAAACTTCTTGCCTAGGTCACACTGCTAAACATGAAGAAGACCAAAATCCAGGTCCAGCAATCATGCTGATTGCAATTCTATGGTTATAAGGAACAGTATCTGCCAATGTAGCTTATGAACTACATGAGATGGGTCAGAAATTTGTGCTGCTGCTGGGACTGTTTTGAATGCAAGAATCACCTGATTTCAATTTTAATGTTGGCATCTCCCAGCATTTGTCTTCATCTGGTATTTAAAATGAAATAGCAAATGTCTCAGAAACTACATGTCATTTTAAAACTTTTTAGCACTTACAATAGTGGCTCAAAGAGAAGGTTCTTTTTGCATTCTTTCAATATTAAGATAATAGGAAAAAGAGATCCCATTGTGTTCTCATTGTAAATGACATTTTAATAGCATTAAGATCTTGTGGTTTTAACGCTATGTGGACAAAATGAAAACATCAGAAATATTTTGCTGAATTATATATTTTGCATCTTATTTGTTTGAATGTCCTGGGCAAGTAGCTTGGCTGAGTGGTAAGGAAGCTCAAATAACCATCTCAAAGGACAGCTGAAAATAACAGCACTGAAAATGAAGTGCAGCGTTGAGTTACACAAGATTAAGCTGACTAATCTGCTGATTCAGTTTTGCCTTTGTTTTTTGGTTTTGTCATGCAAGATCAAGTGTCAAACAGACGTAATGGCATTCCAGGCTCCCAGTAACAACAACAAGCAATGGGCTGTTCCCCTGCCACCTCTGCATTCTCCAAAGAGAAAACAGCAAAATGCTCACCTGCAGCAAGGGGCAGCGAGCTAAGGACAGACACGTTCCTTTTCTTGTTACAGGTGTAATGAATTTGTTGTTTCTCTTTCACAGATGCTTTTTATTAGAGATGCTCATTTAAGAAACCTTACTTCAGTTCATAGGAAGTGTCATAATGCCTATGAAGGCTCTGGAGGGAGGCCATACAAAGAGCAGCTGAGATGACTTGGGTTGTTCAGCCTGGAGGGGAGGAGACTGAGGGGAGACCTCATTGTGATCTCCAACATCCTCCCAAGGTGAAGAGGAGGGGCAGACACTGATCTCTTCTTTCTGGTGCCCAGAGACCTGACTCAAGTGAATGACTGGAACTTTTGTGAGAGGAGGTTTAGGTGTGGATATTGGGAAAAAGGTTTTTCCCCCAAAGGGTGGTTGGGCACTGGAACAGCCTCCCTGGGGAAGTGGTCACAGCCCCAAGCCTGACAGAGTTCAAGTAGCACTTGGACAGTGCTCTCAGGCACATGGTGGGATTCTTGGGCATGGTCCTATGCAAGGGCAGGAGTTGAACTGAGTGACATTGTGGGTCCCTTCTAACTCAGGATATTTTATGATTCTATGATTCTGTGTGTCAGGAGACAACAGATTCAAACACAGCTCTTACAATGCCTACAGGATATAAAAGCACAGAAGTATATTCTTCTATATTGACTGGTTTTTGGAGAGTCCAAAGATATCAAACTTGCACGAGTGCTGATGGAATAAGAAAACTGTCAGTGGAGCCACTTGCAGGTTTGACATTAACCCTTGCCCAGGTGAAAATATGAGCCTGCTCATTACTCAGAGAGATGGTCAGGCAAGAACTGCCTACCCCTGAGGGAGGTGGTGTTCCAGCAGTACCCACCATCACTGCATTGGTGAGGCTGAGGAATACCTCAGGGAAACCTGGGTATGGTTATCCTGCATTCCTGACACTGAGCAAATCTTTGAAGGATTGCTGGGAAGGGGGCTGCAGACATGTTGGCATGAGAGCAGGCTGTGCCAGTGGGATTGCAAAGGAAAAGATGAAGCCAATATATCATGAAGGGATACTCTGATTGGAATGAGAGAAATAAGAGTCCTTCCAAAGAAGGAGTCATAGTAGCTGGGTTTTTTCCTTTTTTTTTTTTNTTTTTTTTTTTTTTTTTTTTTTAATATGAGAAATAGCAATGACTAAAATCAGAGCGTGATACTGCAGAAATGAACATGTTGCAGGGCAGCTGGCATAGCAGGCTCTCCAAAATAAAAAGAGAATGAAATAAAGCCTCAACCCACATTGCAAACATTTCAATATTTTCTCTTTCCCTCTGGAAACGATATGGCTGTGTCATTACCAGGCACATCTCTGGTTCTACTGAAGCTGCTAAATGTATGCTGATGGCAATATGCAGTGTTTCACCTGCAGTGAAAATGAAGGTTCAGACCAAAATAAACCTGGGAAGCAGTTGGAGAATGAAATAAAGGCTCTGTAGACCTGGGATCATGTCCTTGAGCTGCCAGTCATGGCTCTGACATGGCAACTGATCTCTGTGTGCATCATTTCTCTGTCTGTGTAATGCAGAAAATTATATTTCTTTTTTCCAGGTGAAAGCACACTGGGCTTTTTCCGCTGAAAAATGCTGTGTCAGAACTAAGTTTATTGTAAGAGTTTCAAAAAGTAGCTGAGGGACAAGAAGAACTCTCAGTCCAAACAATTTTATTAGCAATTTTTGGACAGACAAAAGGGTTTGGCAGGTAAATGAAAGGCTTTCTTTCTACTAGTTGTTAATGCTGTGAAAATATAGATCAGAAAGATCTGGGTTTATGAGGGATGACTTCTTTCTCCCTCACAAAGATTTATTAGCATTACTTTGTGGTAAAAGAGGGACTAAGACCCCCATGATAATCAACAGAAGTCATTTGTACTTTACACAAGCTTTGCTAAGACATGGTTTTCAGACATAAATGTGTATAGGCCTACTGAGTTGAAGTTTAAATGCTGGCTTATAGTGTTGTCTGAGCATACTTTATTTCTCATAATTTCCTAAATAACATCTCATTAGAGAAAGGCTGGAAATAAATCTGCAGCTGTTGGATGTTATAAAAAAGATCCTTGCAACCACTGAACATATTAGCACATCTGTGTTTCCCTTATATAAGCTACTGTTTTCAAGGATGCATCACTTGGCCATACCATAGACTTGAAAGTAGCATAAGAAATTTTCAGTTCAGAAGTAATGCCTTTTGGGTTTTACTTTGTCTGTGTTTATTTTGTTTGCATATTTGTTTGTTTTATTAAGGAAATCAGAATGTTTAACAATACATAAAATCTGAAATAGTGTGAGGCATGTCTCCTTTATGCCCAAGCAAAATTACTCATTTTTAAAATTATGGTTTGGAGGTTTTATTAATGTAGATGTTTGAATATTGAAGTTGTAGGGTTCCCAACCCAGGATGACAGATAACCATATGAAAGTTTTTTGGAAACTAGTCTTGCTGTGTGTACCAAATTTCTGTTGGGCCAGTGTTCACGTGGTGCTAAATGAAATTTAGCAGTGCAGAATTTCAGTCTAGAGGTCCATCACAGGCCCTCCTTTTGCTGATTATTCGTTTGCTTCTACTTTTAACCACTGAATTTGAGCTTGCAGCTTTTTAAGTTAACTGGTGCTCCATTGACTACTGTAGAGGGTGACCATCTGCTCATCTGTTCTGCCTCTAAGGATTTTTTTTAATGCAATGCTGATCTCAGAAAATTTGAAAGGGCAGCAGGAAAGATGTCAAAATGCTTCAGTTCCTAAAAGTTTTGCAGGAAAATAAAAATGAGCAGGGGAAAAAGAAGTGTTTCTTGCCCTTATGAATAGGAAAGGCTCACTGTCACCTTGTTCTTTGCCAAGTTAATCTGTGTGGGGGAAGGATCCCCTAAGTGTCCCAGTCATGGGAAGAGTTTCAGTGACGGTTTGCACCTTCTCAGGAGCTTCAGTCAAGACACACATCTGTAGGAAATTTGGGTTCATTAACTTCAGGGATGTTAGCACTACTTATTTTCCTTTTGGTGGTTGTCCTTCAAGGAAATCTAGGAGCAGTAGGACATTAAAATGTAACTGCCATTTCAAAATTAAATAGGAATGTCCAGCTTAATAGCTCTATATTTTTTTTTTTTAATATGACTGACTTCTGAACTCTTGCTTATTTAAGACCTCGAGGACTCGAAAAAGGAAAAATATGCGTAGCCATGTGACAAAGCAAGTGCGCCAAAGGAGGATTTGTTCAGTTTTGGGAAGATCAGCAGCAGTGATTCACCCTCTTGGCTGGTCTGGACTGCTATATGGTCAACTGATTCCCCCAGGGAGGAAGAAAGGATGAAAGTCCCACACTGCTCTGTGGTCACACAGGGAGCAGTGACCTGTGCCAGGGCAGCTCCAGCCCATGCATCCACTGCAAAGAAAACTTCGGCCTTAACCATCAGTATTGTTGTTGTAGGGGATTCAAGTCAGGCAATCCAAATGTAGCTTTTAGTGGTTCAGTGAAGGAGAGTGAAAACTTTGAAACAAGAGAACTCATCATCCAGAGACTGAATAAACAAAAGCATATTTAGACAACTGTGTGCTATTCAACACTTTACATCATGCAAAGAAGAGAGTCCCTCCTCTTTTCAAGCCCCCACACAAATCTTGCCATAGATTTTTCAGGCTGATCTGAGAGATTTGTTGTTTTCAAAGTTAAAACAACATCAGTTACCAGGTCTAGATGAGTTGAAAGGAGTTACAATGTCCTTTGTATACCCTGCCCTCCTCATCCAGCTTTGAAATCTATGAAAGCAAAGCAAACTATGTAATAAATGTTGGTGTTTTTTTCCCAATAATTGTTCAGGTGGTTAATGCTTTGTAGGGACTTACTGATTTATTGGAATTTTTGATCCTTGAAAGGATCAGTAGGTTAGACTTTTTCTGAGGAACACCCACTGTAATAGAATCTGAAGTGACATTAAGCAGAAAAAAACTCTCACTGGCATGTATTATAATTGATAAAACATCTGATCTGCTTTTTACTCTTTAAACTAGTTATTTATATTTATGTCTTTTGTCTTTCTTACCGATTCCATAGTGAATCTCTTGAAGAAAAACTTGAAAGCCTGGATGCTGAAGATCTCATGTCTCATCTGTCACGACCAGAAACCTACCTAGATGAGGATAAAAGATCAGGTAAATAAAACTGACCAAAGCTGTGGGACTGACAAAGTTGCTTATTTAAACAGGTAGTTTGGAACAATGTTTGTTAATTCTTCAGTGATGGAAATTTATCTTACATGTTTGATTGCTGCATTTGATATTGTGAGTTTCACTGTGGTAAACAGATCCATTAGAAATTCCCTGAAAAAAAAACACCTTGTTAAAAATTTCTAGAGGAGAGCTTCATTTAGCTAGCTGGGAAAACTCTGTCTAACTCAATGTAGCAACTACTCAGTCAGCTGCACTGAGTGCAGTGCTGGTAACATTGCCTTGTCCAAGTTGTCTGACTCTTCAGAAGACCCTGTTTTCTGATATAACTTCAGTCTAACCACTCGAGCTGAAAATTTCAATGTCAGGCGTATGCACCAGACTGATCTTTTTTGGTAGATGGAGATAAGATCTGAAGGAGAAAGAGACTGGGAACAAGAAGTGTTCTGACAGGGAGTAATCCTGTGTGTAGGAGAGGGCAGGAGGCTGTGGGGAGACAGTCATAGCAGGACATGGACAAGTGGTCTCAGTTTTTCATCAGGTTTTTCTGCCATTACATTGTATTCTCTTTCCAGTTTAAGACTTGTGTTGCTGTGGAGAAAGGAGCATGCTAGACATACTGCAGAGCCCTGAGCAGGTGAGTAGGGTTGGCACATACCTTTCACTTTGGGACATTCTGGGATGATCTTTATGTTTGGTCCAAAGGGACAAGCTGGAAAAAGATTTGCAGGGGCTTGAAGCCTGAGTGGTGGGAAGGAGGATGCTACACAGAAGCCATTGCCATGAGATGATAAAGCAGGGAGGCTGGGACAAGCCCCGTGAGACAGAGAGATGTGCGCTGTGTGAGCTTGCACATGGGAGAGGTGACAAGGACCCATAAGGGTGAGATCAGAGTCAAACAGAGGGCCCCAGGCAGCAAGGGAGTGGGAGAGAGGCCATCCCCAGATTACACCCTTTGATTAACCAGTCTGCCCATTTTCATTTGAGCACATCACTTTATTACTTGATTCCATGAGGAAAAACACAAATCCTTCTCCATGAGTATTTTTTTTAACCTTCTGTCTAAGAGAAGCCTTGTTATGCCTGTTGACCTATTTCCCCAGAGACTGCTGTAGTTTGTTTATGAGGTTTGTCCTGTTTGTTTTGTGTTTCCAGATATGTTGTGTGGGTCTGGAGGTTTTCCAACCCTTAGCATTAAAAATAACATAGAATAATCCCTGTCTCCAAGACATATGAGATTCAATTAAAAGTTGCGACATACGAGTTTTTGGATGGGATGTTAGTATCTCTCTTTTTCCTTCTGTTTCTGAACCTTTAGGATACTTTCAAGTGATGTTGTCAAGAGCTCTTTTATTATTAAAAGGGTTAGACATTTTTTCAAGTAGATTTCAGATTTTTGCATGCTGGCTGGAAAGGATCTGAGATTTTACCAGGTATGCCACCAGCTTGACATCACAGGAGGATAAATGGTTACAGGCTCTGCTCATAAAGAGGAGGTGTGTCCTTTGTTTTGAAGTGTGCAAGAGGAGGAGTATCTGTCTCAAATCAAGAATATTATGCTTGAATATTGTGTTACATGCAGAAAAAAAAAGTTGTGAGAAGGTGGCTCTGGCATTATGCTGTGTTTTTGTGCATTGGGAAAGGCCTCTCCTGGCAGACAACTGAGTATCCCCATCTTACAGCAAACCCATAGCCACTGGCAACCCTGGATGTGACTCAACCCATGATGACATGTCTGCTGGTTCTTTAATTTTACTCTTCCTTTTAATTATATTATTAATCTCCTCAGGCAAAAAAAAGTCACCATCATCATAGTTTATGTTATTCAAATCAAAGCAAGAAATAAAAAAATATATAATGGCTCATTACTTTCTAGATTGGAAGCTGACCTAAGTTTACAAATAACTACGATTGATATTGGACTAAATTTAAAAATGGATGGCAATTCATTTTCATGAGTCTAAAAAGTCACAGAATCTCTTTATGTCTGCTATAATGTTACTGAATATTATTTAATTGCTCATTTGCTATGAGTGGTGTTATGAACATTTTTGGTTAGATCTCAGTGGTTTGGAATGGTTATATTCTCTTTCTGGGAAGAGAAAATATAATCATTTATACTCATTTTGGGGCCTCTTGATACAAGAGCAATCAGCAAATAGATTAAATATCAAAGAAATCCAGAAAAATATTTATAAAGAACTCAAGTTGGTTGAAGTTATCATCATTGATTGATGAGAAACAACACTGAGGAGGAAACATATATGGCTCTCCTAAAGAGGGGAATGGCGGCCCAGTGATGAAAATGCTCATGTGAGTTCAACACTGACTCAATGGCCTTGGACAATTTATTAGGACTTCATTCAGATGGCAAATTCCTCAAGCCATACACCCATTAGTCATTTATCTGGGTAGAGTCTTTTGAGGCTAAATACAGCTTTTCTGAAACCCTTGACCCAATGACAGTAGTAGAATTTGGGGTGTGTCAAGGTAGCATTTTGACTCTTCTTCTCACCTCCCAAAAAAACCAAAGCCCATGCTCCCTGACCATCCTTGGCAATGTGGAGATAATATTTCCAGCTTGGAGGAAAATTCTTATAAAACAGTATGTGAGTGGGAGCAAGGAGTGAATATGAAATAAAAAAGCCCAGAACATATAGAGAACAATGAAAACTGGAGAAATATGATTGCCTTTCACCCAGGAACACCCACACCTGAAAAGATAAAGTCTAGTGGGGCTTAAGTAAGGAGGGGGCCTAACTGAGAACAGGGTGACATTAATGGCAGCTGGGTGACACTCAACACAATACAGTAATACAATAGCAGATACTATTAGTCCTTAGAGGAGGAAAGCATTTGTTCTTGTGACTAGTTATAAATACATACAATTATATTGCATTAATTGGTACAATCTAAGTGCTTGACTAATCCTAATGCTTAACGAATAAGTATAATGAGTTGAATCCCTGTGTTTTTAAAGTTTCAGAACAGGGTAAATGTTGCGGAAAGCTAATGGATTCTCAGGAAGAGAATATAAAAATTGCCAATATATTGGATTATAATCAAGAAAAAATTATGCAAGGATTTTGCAGAGTAGAGGAAAGTATCAGGAAATATTTTTTACACTCTTTAATTACCTGCATTTGATATTGCTTAAACTGTGTGATTTCATGCGTAAGTCATTTAATGACCTATTTTATCTTGCTTTTTGTTTTAGAGGATTTTTTTCTTTCATAACAGACTATAGCAGACTATATGATAGCAATAATATAAATCCATATTTTCCACGTCTAATGACTATTTTAGGGCAAATACTAGCCAGCCAATTTTCTCACATGCCCGAACTAGAGTTAGCCTAACTAGAACAACTGAAACAAGCAAAAGTTAATATTGTTTCTACAGTCACTGGTATAACAACAATAGTAGTTGTGCACCACCATGCTGAAAATCAACTCCCTTTATGTCCAAACAATAGCATGAATCACAGAAATCTGACCTTGATATACAAATGTGATCATGTAGTAATTATAGCTCTTGTGCTTTCTGTATAAACAGACTATTTCATCTGGAAATGCTGTAGGGTACTGCTTCATTCTGCAATTTGCAGCTAATGACTGCACAGAAAGCTTTTATAACCCCAAAAGCTCTAAAATAAAGCAGGTAGAAAAAAAATCTTATTTCCTGCAAATGAAAAAAATAAACTGGTTATTTGAACAGCAGTGAATTAAGTCATTGTTCTATCTGTGTTCTGTTGAAAAGCAGATATTGCAAATCTAAAGATTGTCCTCAAAATCACATTTTGCAAAGGTTATTAAAGATACTTTCATGGCCAAATATGGAACTAAATTACTCAGTCCAAGTAGTAACTGACATGTTCTTTAACAACAGTGAGGTTAACAAAAATATCTTTCATTTCATGCCAAAATCTGCTTGTTCTTTTTGTGTCTGTATTGGTATCATCCAAACAGGATGTGACAAACATATGTTCTTTGGCTTTGCCCTAATCCATGATTTGGATAACACTATTAAGATGTGGTCTACCAAACTTCAGGGAAGCAAATCTGAGGATATTTGTCTTTGGACTTGATTTTAGTATGTCCTAAGAACTAGAAGCTCCATCCTGACCTCATGAATTAGCTGTATGTGTTGTAAGTGCTTTCATAAAAATATACGATAAAAATACTACCGTGCTTATAGACATGGGCTGAATCCTGAAAGAAAATAATAATGGAAAATTAACCCAGTGCAGATCCCAGGAGTGACCCTGAAGGGCTGAGTGACATCCTCTTGATCATGAGTCCCCACTTATGAGGGGGGGAATGTCAGTTGCTCAGGTTTTAGTCTATTCAATCATTGTAGTGATGACTTTGGAGAATTCTGACTTCTTAATCAAAATTTTGTTTAGTGCCACAAGTGCTACCAAAGTCCATAAGTAATACATAAGTAGTGTAGATTTTTCTTTTCCCCAGGAAAATTTAAAACCTGAAAAAATAACAAGATAACTTTCTTGAAATAAAATATATTTTCCTTAATTCCATCCTGATTGGCATGCAATGAGTAATGAAAAAGTAATAAATTGCATTACTTATCTCTTATTCTTTATAAGTAATACCTGGAATTAACAGTTCCAGTGTTTTCATTGGATTGATGTCAGGCTGAGAGGGTTATTAATCCTCAGGTCATTACACCAAACTTTAAAATATATTGTGAAAGTATGAGATTTCTTCTATTCATCTTGAAATACCCTTGTGTTTGAATATGTATGGAAAATCAACTTAAA
The DNA here is from genome assembly GCA_013389925.1 of Aegithalos caudatus. NCBI lineage: Eukaryota > Metazoa > Chordata > Aves > Passeriformes > Aegithalidae > Aegithalos > Aegithalos caudatus. The sequence goes on from WEIU01010315.1 coordinate 74,004, forward strand.
AATTCAGGCCTTTTCTTGCATGGTACTTTTAGAAATAGCAACTGATTAAAAAAGAACCTAGTTTTAGGAGATGGTTATTACTGTTAGAATGAAAATTAGTTCTCTGTCTCATGTGATATAATTGTCGTGTGATTATGAAATGATCATGGGTGGGCTATGCAAGTGCTACAGAATAGTGGTTTGGAATTCATGCTGCAAAACATAATTCTAAGACTGAACTTTTTTTTACTGTATCCCCAACATGGGATTTTATAGCACATTGCCAGAGAGGGCCAGAGGGCTCAAAGGTACTTGTTGGGTCGTTTTCTGCAGTCTTGTTCAGAGGTGAATTTTCTTTAAGACTCAGATATATGACAAAGATTTGTGTAAGTATTTAGACTGAATGACTTTCTAGTCTTTGAAGCCTTTCTTTTATTTGTCTAAGGGCTTCAGAATGGTGGTATTGTGAGTTAAATCTCCTTGTATCCACTTAAGAGTGACCTTTTTATCATTTACGACTATATCCATCAGTTGTTTCTTGGGCTCAGGGAAGCATTTTCATTTTGTGGAGGCAGCACCTAATCAGAGTGTCTGCTGCCCAGCTTCAGACCTCTGGAGGCCTTTCACTGATCTTGTCAAGGGTATTTTTTTAAATTTGATGACAAGGTTGCCATTGGTGGTCCAAGATTCTGAGTTACTTATAATCCACTTCTGGAAACAGTGAGGGGGTAATAACACACAAGAGTGCTTCCCACCTTCCCTGTGTGCTTAGTCTCTGTTTCATTATTTACTCAGTACAAAGTTTATAGCAAAATACCCTGTGCATGGTATATAGATTATAGATTAATAATATAATGTGAATATGACATCAAACCCTCCTGTCAGTGCCCTAACTTGTTCTCAATAGCCACAGACTGTGGGCTGAATTCAAGATCAGTAGTCATTTGCTGGCTGAGTTTTTAGGAAGGAGTCATTATTACAATTAGAAACTAGACCTGGTACATCTGTGTTAAAGATCAAATTGTCTCTGCACAAAAAGTTGGGTGTGTTTGAACATTCCATGTCCTTCCTACAGCAGCTTTTCTACTCTCAGTTGGCAGCACTCAGGCAAAGCAAGCACCACACCTCCTACTTCCAGCCTCCATCGATTAGTCAGGCACTCATGAGGTCATGCATTGTCCTGCTGTCTGAACACCTCACAGAACACCTCAATATATTTGATATGCATTTGTAGGATGGCTGCAGCAGACTGAAGACAAGACTGTCAGGCTCCAGTTTGTGACAACCCCGCTTTTCTTGATACAGCTCTGTCCTTCACAGTGTCATGTTTGTCATTCCTTCCTCTTTGACATGCACCAAGCAGCACCACTCTTCTACTTAACAGCCCTGTGAAAATGTAATTTATTTTGGCTCAGTAATACTGCTAGCCGTCCTGTCCTTCAGTAGAGTGCAGAACTATCAAAGTGTCTGTAGAGAATTTCCCAAAATACAAGGCACATAGAATCCTCAATATAGGCTTAGAAAGATGTTCCTAAGTGATCTCTTCAGTTCTGTATCTACCCATACAGTGAGTCATGCCCAGATCCATGAGCATGGATATTTATGTCTTTGAAATCATATGTCCTATCTACATAGAAAAATGAGATAAACTCAAAAGTTAGTGACAGAACAGAACCTTTACAACTTAACCCAAACTCAGTCCATGTAAATGGGATTCTTTACCTCCTCTTTAGTGAGCTCTGACTCAACTTTTAGACTGTAAAAGTGGGATGTATCTGACAAAGTGTCTTTGCCTCGTCTGTTCACTCCAGACTCCTTTCATCGTGACTGATGATATGGTCAACACAGACAACTGCAAGTAGGTTGCATCTCACCTCATCCTACAAAAGTAGAAGTTTAAAACAGAGATAATAAAGTAGATGTCTATAAAATCAGATGAATCACATGCTAAGCTGCTTCTTTCATCCTACTGATTAAAAGAGAGATTAGGGTGCTGATTCCAGAGGTAAACACCTACTCCAAAGATACTGCATGCCAAAGGGCACTGCAGCAGGGCCTTTTTATTTCTGGCTGAACTGTACCACAGGCAGGTATAAAACTGTACTTCTAATTCTACAGTCAGGAGGATACATTAGGAGGAAGAAAACAAATTTAAAAAACCCCCAACCTTTCAATGGAAAATGATACAAAAAAGTTGCTGCACTGCCAAGGATGCTGACATATTTTCCAGTGGCTATCTACTGAGAAGTTGTACTGATCTTTCAGAATTTGTTTGATAGAAGTTACACAGAAACCCACAATAAAATTACATGTGGTAATGTAAATTTTATTTTTTTTCCCAAAATCTGAAAAATAACCACTCTTTTCCGTTTCATTTGTATTAGTTTCCCGTTCAATCTCGTGTAAGAGCATGAATTTATACCAAGACAGAAGTAAGCAAATCATACAGTTTTCAAGCAGGTGGGAAAGCATTGAGAATTACTGTCTCCAAGCCTTGAAGGTAGTTAAAAATGAGGAATAAATAACACCTTCTATTCATCTCCTCTTTAATAAAATGCTTAATAAAAAATTAATGTTACCAGTGCATTAATTAGTTAAACTGAATAATGAGTTCCTAATATCTCTGCAAGTGACAGTGAGATGAGTATTTGGAATGCACTCAGATGGGGTTGACTCATATTATAGAAGCAGAGATGTACATGGTGGGTATCTGGAGGTTTCTTCTGCTCTTCTGCATCTGTGGAGCTGATCTGCCTTTTCCATGAATACTTAGTTACTTATTTACTGAAAGAGAGAAAGAAAGAGAGAGAGAAGAAAGAGACAGAAGAGAGAGACAGAGAGAGAGAGAGAGAGAGAGAAAGAAAGAAAGAAAGAAAGAAAGAAAGAAAGAAAGAAAGAAAGAAAGAAAGGAAGAAAGGAAGAAAGCTATTTCAAGGGCAATTATCTAGATGAGCTAGAGAAACCTGGGATGACTAAGTCCCCAGTCTCTGGAGAATTTGCTCTGAGCTCTTTGATGAATTTTAAAATGGTATTACATTCTAGGTTTTAATAACATAGCCTTTCTCCTCTTTTTCTGGCTCTAGGCAACTGTTGTTAAGTCCATTTTTTACAAAAGCCTAAGAAGAAGGAATTACCAAGGCCAAGTCTGTAACACCAGCACTGCAGATGTGCTGGGCTGCAGAGAGCAGGCGGGAGGGAGGTGTGTGCATTACCTTCGAGGAGGGCCTCTTGATCTGTCCTGCTACGGGTCTGTTTCACTTTCAGTTCAGCAAATCAATTGAAGGGGAAAGAGTTTTCAGTATCTCTACCATGATCAGTGACAATTTATGCAGCTTTGGTTTCCTTCATCTGATATATTAATGAACCGAGTCTGGATCTTGACAAAACCAGAGACATCTCTGATTAGAAAAACCACCAGCACCAGCGGGGATTGTCGGTCCCCATCACTGGCTTACAGTTTTAAGTTGGTTCCTTTGGTGGGCAGTTCTTGAAGTGTAAATGTTTTGCTGCTTGTGGTTGGAGTGACAAGCAAATCTGGGAGTGAAATACCAAGTGGAGGTAGATTTAGAGGGCCTTAGACGCTGAGGAAATTGAAAAGCCTGAGTCAGAGCCCATGTGTGTCTTTAGCCAACATCTGAAGGGCTGGACACTTAAATCTGGATTTATAGGAGAAGACACAGGAAGAAGGAGGCACCTAAACCACCTAACAGGGAGCCTGAGATGTGCAGCTGGGCTTTGAGCACAGCCTTAGGAATGTCAGCACAACTCAGAAATGTCAGTCTATGCAGCAGACCTGTAATCATGAATCTGCCCCTGAATGCGAGAACTGCAGTCAGCCCTCCTTATCCTGTAAAAATGCAATGCCCCTGCAACACTTGAGAAGTTTGTGGCATTGTGTAGCAGGAAGGTTCTGTGTTCATTCCCCTCCCCTGCCTGAGTGGGACCAGAATTTCCAGCCAGTTCCTGTTCTTTCCCACAAACCCCTAAGATCACTCTGCAAGGCCTAGAAACTGTTAATAGTTGCAAAACAATCAAGTTAAATCTTCCTTTGTGAAACACAAAACCAACACCATAGAGCCCTGTGAACATATCTCAGATTTTTTTTCCAGGGAACATCTGATCCAATTTAATTCAGTAAGTCCCTTTCCAGCCATTAATCTCCAGCCAAATTTTGTTTTTCATTTTATTGAACATTATGATTTACTGCACAGCTCTCTGTTCATTATTACTTAGAGAAGCAGTTGTTCAGATTCTCTTTCTCTTCATCTCCTGATTAGGAAAATACTGTGCAGATGTGAACAGAAGTAGGAATATTCTCCTGTAAGAGAACTCTTCCCCAATTAAACATGGTGTCTGTGAGGGAAGTTATGATCTTGCAAATAGTTTCTGCTTCTAAGACAGACTTAACAGCACAAATGAGGCCAGCTTTCCTTACATTGGGTCTACTGTTTGCTGCAAAAACAGTGTTGTAACTGACACAATTAATATTGCACAAATATCCTGAGAGGGCTTAAAAATGTTGAAATCCCACATGTATATATCCTTCAGTACTGAAAAGAACCTGAGTGCATTCCAGAATGAATCTGCTTCTTTTCTGGAGAAAAAAAAAATAAAATCTTGTTTGTTTGTGTCATGCACAAGAAAGGGCAAAGCAAGCAGAAACATATTTTCTTATGATAACTACTGTTGAAACCAGAGGGTGTTGTCAGTGTTCACACAGATGCTGCCTGGTCACTGTGGTGTTCCTCCTCCCTTGCATTCCGTCTGTGGGAACCAGAGCAAAGCCTGCTGCAGTTTGCTTCTGGAGTGGGAGCTGGCTGGTACTGCTCAGTTCTGGTGCTCATGACCACCACTCATCTCCTGCTAAACCTGGTAAACTCATATTTGCAGATGGCTGGAGGTGCTAAGGAGCAAAAGCACAAACCTGTCCTTTCTGGGCATCCCCTTTTCTCTCCCATCTAAGCTCCCACTTTGAAGGGAGCCTAGTATCTTTACACAAGACTCAAATTGACTTGTCTTCAACAGCCTGGCCCACCTGATGATTTTTATTTAGAACAGGCCTTGAATGGTAAAAAAAAAATGTTCTGCAGCTCAGAGCAGAGTTACATTGTCCTGCACTGGGACATTTGAGAGGAAGCACTGAACTCTTGTCTAGCAAAACCCTTACTAGACTAAAATAATTGACCTCCCTTTCAAAAGGACATTGAGATAATCTAATACAATCTATCTAATTTGTTATGAACTAAAGTGCTGAATTCTAGGCAACCGTCTTTTGAAAATTACTAATTAAGATTTTACCTTCAATGGCCAGCTTTAGCAAACAGGGTCCTCTCAAAACATTACCACTGTACTATCAGCCAGCACTAGTATGGAAGCAATACTGATGCCAGGATGTTATTATGTCCAGGAAACACTTCTTGCATTAACATGGTGGTTTAATAGCTTGTGATAATGCAAGGAGAGAGAATTTAACTCCTGGGACAAATAACAACTGAACTGTTATTGCTCCTAAAGCCACATTGGCACACATAGGTTTGCATGAATTTATACCAAGAACCAAGAGGATTTGGGAACTCTGAAACCCCTAATGGGCAGCCTGGAGGGGCAAATGCTGTGGAAGCTTTTCTTCCTGGGTTGCAGTGAGCACATCATTACACTCCTGTGGAAATTCTCTTTCGGCCTCATAGTAGCTGTGGCTCTTCCCTTTGGGAGGAGGTAGTTAGGGGTTTCAAACAGTATTTTTTTTCCTAGAAATTTGCCTATTTTTACAAAATGTATAGGAGCTCTTGAGACCTCTGTTTCTCCATCTGTCTTGGTTGGGGGGGGTAAAAGTCTTGGGGAGACTCATACACACAGACTGCAATTGCCTCGGTCTCACTTGTAGACAGGCTAGAGATACCACTGAGTTCTCAGTGACTTATTATCTAAACCCTATTTAAATAATATGAATTCCTATGATATAAGTTCCCTTTTTTCCCCAGGATGTAAATTGCCACATGGATAAGGTTCCCTTAAATGGTAAGGTGTCTTTCAGCACCAACATAATGGAAAAATGTTGTCTAAGATTCCTTGTTTTCCTTAGGGTCAGGCTAAACCTGGTCTTCCTGATTAGAGTCATGTTTCTTCTTGTGCCTTGTCTTGCTTATGGTGTAAATATGTGGTGGGGTTTACTTGTAAGTCTGACCCTCTTGCTCAGGCTGTGTCTATTGGAGGACTCTGCTTAGGGCACAGCTGATGTGACTCACAGGACACAGGCCTATTGCACATCCCAGACTTGAGAAGGAGATACATGTGTCAGCCACTTGTGGCTGTTTGGGAAATCAAAGTGTCTTAAAATGGGCCGAGGTAGTGTTAGAAATGATCCTAGAGGGAAGGATGTTTCTTGCTGGAGAGGAACCTTACAGGCAGGCTGTCCTCTGTGCTTGAAGGCAATGGAGGGGATGAAGTGTAGGAGTTTATGAAATACCCTGTGCAGACATGTATATACACCCTATAGGGGAAACAGCCTAATTACTGCTCTGAGCTTGCAGGGAACTCTGAGAAGAAAAGCATAAATCTCAACCTCCAAGAGGCTTCTGTAATTCAGACCAGGTGTCAGGTAGGCTGTTGTACAGCACCAGCACAACATGACTTACAATCACCTTTTTATCCTTGTTCCTCTGCTACTGATGCACTTTAAGTCTAATATTCTCAATAGTAAAGAAACTTGTTTCCACTGAGTCAAATCCCATTTGTCTAGGTGGTGAGAATAAATACCAGCTGTAGATCATCTTGGGTACTAGATTTTTAACCCCATCCTGGTCAATACAGAAATATGACAGATCATTCTCTACACAGCTTCAAAAACACAGAAAATAAAAATTACAAAGTTTAAATGACCTGTGAGATCTGGGATTATGGCTAAGGCCTATATTACCATTGATTAAATCTGGAATCAGATTCATTTAGGACACATGTAACATTAGAATTATACCTTGCTAGTTGATAATAATTCAAAAGCTCTATACTTAATGTAGAATTATGGTACCCTTTAGTTTTAAATACCTTAATTATTTTAAAATATCTTCAGAAATTATTCTACTGAGGTAGAGATCCTCTTTGTTCATGAATATAGATAACTACTGAATTGTAGGAATTTTTGATCCTGACAAGCTTTGCTAAGTACTCAGCTACTAATTATGAACAGGAATAAAAGGACACCTGCTGAAATAATTATTAAAGGATGTGTGACTACAACCTACCTCTTATCAGATGGATGGAGCCAGTATCCTACATCAGCAGAGAATGCAGTCTTCCACATTTTATGACAAATATGTTATGTAAATAATTACATCAATAGGCATATTAATGTGTGTGAATACTGAAGTGCTTGGATTTTAATGCAGGAGCAAAGTAGCAATATAGCAACCTTGCTAAATTAAATAAATAAATCACTAGAGTTACACAGTGCTGGCACAAATCTTATTTACTTACAAATGAATCTGTAATATTTCCACAAAATTCAGTGTGTAACACTACTGCAAATCAGATAGGAAACTAGGATTGCACCCTCACTGTTAATAATTTAAAAACTGTAAATTCAGGACAAAATTCCTTCCATGACTGCCTTTTCATTTTTGTCTAACAATCTCTTGTACCTATAAGAGCCTTTTTTAGATGGATGCCTAAAATGTTTATTACTTTAAGCAGGAAAAAGCCTGCAAAGCGTGTTGCAAATATCTGCAGGACAAGAATATCCTAAGCATGAGCTCTGAAAGTTCCGAAAATCCTCCAGATGAGATCCTGGAATGCTGGGGCCATTATCTGTGGAAATAACACTGCATGTCCTCCCTGATAAACTCTTGCACCTTCCATGTGTCAGCCACTGCTGGAGACAAGATCCTGAAGTGTTGGCTTGGATGGTTTTATGTTGCAATGTAGAATCATAGCACTGTGCTAAGGGCTTGTTAGGCTGAATCCAGATACTAAGGCTTGTCCTAGTGCCTGAAAGGCGGTGCCTGCTGCCTCTCTGGCTGGCAGGTCTGGCCAGGACAGAATTGCTCTCTATGCACTTGGCCAGTTGCTATAAAAAGGACATGAAGCTGTGCCAGGCTTGGCAGGAGACATCTCCCTCTCCTTGCCCCAGTAGTTCTGAGGAGCACATCAGCTGTGGGCTCTGCATTTCCCATGTACACGCTCCCTTCTGGCTGCTGAAGAGATGAACTAAGGGAAACTGGGAGCCAGCCATGCTGCTCGTGCTGCTGCTCTGGTACTGCCATGCAGTGACTTGCCCATGGTTACATCATAACTCAGAGACAGAAGGTGGCAATCCCAGGGGTGTAGTTCAGCCCCTAAGAGCTGATTTATTTTCTCCCCAGACTGGAGAAGAGATATGGAGGAAAGTGTGGGGTTGCAGGTCCTCCCAGGACCTGGGGGCACAACTCAATTTTTAATTGGAATCCAGTCCCATCTGTGTGCCACCAGGCTACAGCTTCTGTCTCTGTAGCCATGAGAGAAGACTTGGCAAGGCCTTATTTACCCTTTCTCCAAATGAGTTTAACTTTTCAATCCTAAGGCCACACTCCAAAAGCCATTTGCTTTCCTAGATCAGGGCCATTCTGGTGACTGTACAGATACAGTATTTTTACCTGTTGAATTACAAGTGAGGCTTGTAGTTGGATGAGGAAGACTAGTTGCACTTGTTATTTTTGTTCCTAATGAACACTTAGGAGCATGTATATGTGTAGCCAAGGAGAGGCTCTCCTAACCACGGACTGAGGATGCACTGGATCAGATGGCAATTAAAAGCCCATGGCCTTAGGGAGTCACAAACTACTGGCAGAATGTCTCACAGACTTCTTCTCCCTTGGGGAAACATTGCAATCTTCAGTTTTATTGGCTTCTATAAGCCCAAGACTCTTTAAAACTGGATATTAGCATAGCCCTACAGCTCTGGGATAGCAAGTGTTGAGGCACCATGCAGGTGTTGGGATCTTTATCCCTGCATGCACACCTCCTTTCTCCAGTCTTTCCTCTCTGTACAAGAAATCCAGGTTTGAGGGATAGGGGAACTCTAATGAAGCATTTTACCACCCCAAACAGAGTTGATCCTTGTGCCATGCCCTGTGGAGCCTGGCTCTCCTGTCCCATGCTACCTGCCTCAACCCTTCCCCCAGGGATCATGCAGCAGTCTCAGGCACTCCCAGCTTCACAGCAAAGTTTCTCCAATTTCTTTGTTATTTTTTCTCTGTCTTTATTTATGAAAGTGGTGTGCCAAAAGAGTATTCCCCTCATGGTCACCCCTTTTCTCTCTGTTTTGTTTCCCATCGGGTGTTTTGCTCTGACACACCAAGTAAAGACACAAAACATGAGGTGAGAAAATCTGGCTCTGGCTGTAGAGCATTGTCCAGAAGAGAAGTTCCTAGATATAAAATCAGCTTTTCCCCCCCTCTCCGTGAGACCTTGCTGCGGGATGTTCAGGGCTTCCTGCCGCAGCCCCAGGGTGGCCAGCAGCCCCCAGCCGGGACTTCGCTCTCTCCGACACAATTACAGCCTGCAAATGTTTAAAGGCAGTTTCTTTTGAGTGAGCCACATGCTTCAAATTGTTATGTGGTTAACCACTGAGAACAAACCCCCACACAAATACCTAAGGATCAACTTGCTCAAGCCAGGGTAGTAGCACTGGGGGCAGCAGAGGAGAGGGGAGACTTCCTCATTTTGCTTTTGATGAGAAGAAGAAGATAGAGTTATCATCTGACTTTCCTGAAGCGCCAGCAGCCGCCGTGTCACAGTGTGTGCTGGGTGATGCTGTTGGCACATTTGTGTGCTGATGAAAGGAGCCTTGTTCAGCAGCTGTGGCCATGCACACCACGGGCCACATCCTCCGCGGGTGTAAATCAGCTCCTCTGGTGAATAGGAACTGAAAATGCAACCCCCTCTCTCTGCATGATGTGCAAGTGCCAAGCTGGGGGAAGACTTCTGCGCTTTGACATTGTCCTATCCCATGTCCCTTAACTCTTATAAAAGCTGAATACTTTTCTGCTGACTCACAGAGACAGATGGATTTTGTTAACTCCAGTCGAGATAGAGGAAGATGCACTAAAAGCATCGCTTGGCAAGGCTGAACCCAGCTTTGGAGTTCAGGGGGGGACTGAGCAAGGATCACATCTCACCCTATTCAGCATGGATGGAGCTTGGCTCCTGGGTGCCACGTGGGAGGAGTGATGTGTGGTCTAGGCTGAGGCCTGCTGCTAATCTGTGTCTGAAATAATGACTCAGGCTGTCATTCCATCACCCTCCTTGTGCCCTCTCTAAAGCTCTGCAGCTCCCCAAAGCCCAGGAAAGAGACTTTGAGACAACAACAATAGGAAAAGAAACACCCCAAAACAAGCACAGAACTCAAATCCCCTTAGTAATTCCACTGCATCTGCTTAAATCTTCTTAAATTACAGAGGATTTTAGTGAAGTAAATTAACTTCCCTTTGCTTGTGTTTCCTTGTGTTTTTGAAAACTATGAAACTCTTGAGGAGCAAATTGTCTTACAAACTCATGGAGGGAGTTTCCAATCATGACTGCAGAGCTGTTCATGTAGTGTTCCTGAGAGTGGACCCAAATGGAGATACAGATAATTGTTTTGCCATGGACCAACTTTAAGATCTACCTTAACTTTATTTCATTTCTAAAATGGCAGATTAAGGGCTCACAGCTAGTTTTGATAATCTGGGGGGAGAGGGGGAGATGCAATCCAAACATGGTCTGCTTTCCCAGGTGTGAAACAAAATTGAATTCTCTGCTTTTTGAGGAAAACTGTGTGAAAAGGAAGGGTTAGGGTTAAAAATTTTTGAATGTAGGGGACGTTTTTGGTGAAAGTGGTTTAGTTCCTCTGGTCCATTTATCATTTGAGCAGTGAAACATCACTCTGCTTATGAAGTTAGCTCTGCAGGACTCTGTACCTGTCAAAATTGTTTATCCATACTTGCCAACAACAGCAAGAAAGGCAGGAGGACTGGCAGTGGTGATGGTGAGTGAGTTGGACACATGGAGTGAGGGCGCATGAGTTGAACCTCCTCACTGATGCAGAAAAAGAAGATGAGTGAGGGAAAGAACATTAAAGCATGAAGTGTCTAATCTTAGAGGGTTTAATGGTGCGGTTCATTACAAAAAAAGAGGAATTTGCAGAATTTCTTCATGGGCAACTGAGTTGGTAGGTCCTGGTGGCCAGTTAGTCCTCATACTGCTGAAGGCTCAGGAGTAAATGCCAGCAGAAGCAGCTACTGGGGGACATTGGGACATTGACATTATTGACCGTGGGATTGGGAATATTGCACTTAGATGATTGAAAATTAATGTGACAATCACTTATTAAGGAATTATCAAGGAACTACTGATTGCTTAATATTCTTATATGAAAATACATAAAAAAATCTCAGTCTAAATCCAACAGAGCCTTAATCCTATGTGAGGGCTACTAGGAAAAAAAAAAAAAAAAAAGGAAAAGAGAGGGGGGCGGGCAGAGAATTCAGGTTTATAAAAAGAAACCCGTACACAATGAGCTGAAGGTTGTGCTTCTGCACTTCCTGCTCTGGGTGTGAGCAGAAGAGGAAATTCCAAAATACCACCAGAAAAACTATTCCTACAGCATTCCCAACCTGGCTGAAACCAGAAAAGTTCTGACAGCCCTGCAAAAAGGCGGCAAAAATCCCAAAACTGACCCAGTCTCAAGGATCTTGCTTGTAGGAACGCCAACAAAATTTCCAAAGCTAGGAGATTTGGGTGGACCTAGATGAGTCGTTATATTTCCCTGACTTCTCATCTGTATTCTCTGCAGTTCATGGATCATTGATGACATTTGACTCTTCTGCCAGCTTTGAGAGGAGCTACAGCCTGTTTGATCATATTCATGACCAGAGACCATTAAATTGCATGGTAACTCCAAGGCAGGGCACCACGGTCCAGTCTAACTCAGGGGAGGAGCTCCTTGGCCCCCCTTTCATTTTTTGACAGCCCACTAGAATGAGAGTACATCCCACATACACAGCAAGGACTGACCTTTCCATGCATAAAATGCCACCAGATTCAGTGTTGCCCCATGTCAATAATTAAAACTGAATTCCTGGAGGTTCCCAGGCAGACAAGACATTAGTTTTGTCTGGCTCCTCCAGAAAACGTTCCACTTTTAGCAGAGAAAACCTGAAGATGAGCCGTGGGATCATGTTCAAAGGGTTGTACAGATAGCTGGCACACCAGGCAGCTAGTTTAAAACCCCAAATCTGAAAGATTTGCAAAGAACTTGGAAAATGGCTCTTTTCCTTTATTTGTATAAGAAGGAAAGCATTCTGTCCTATTAACCCCCCCCCAAATTTAAATGTCAAAGTCTCTTGTTTGACATGCAGTTCTGTACACTAGAATTCAGGACTTTTTCAGTAGTCTAAGAAAAAACAGTAAAATTACTATAAAAATTAAAATAACTGGTTATTAAAAGTTGGTTTTCCTATAGATGTTTCCCTACATCTAAGCAATTCCTGAAACAAGTTTTTCCCCTACAATTAGAGAATCAAACCCTGGACTGGCTCCAATGAGCAGCTTAGGAATGTTCAGCACAACCACAGCCTCCAGCCATGGGATAGAACAAAAGTTACAACAGTGATGATGCTTTATCTTCCACAACTTACTCCAGCAACATGTCCATGGATGCCAATAATGAAATCTGTTTGAGAAGCCTGACAGGAAGATTTTTTTCTTTTCAAATTCTGAGTCACGAATCTTGAGACTGGTAAATTCATTTCATTTGTGACTGTGGTTTAGCTAAAACCACCTAAGGCTGATAATGTCATCATGAACTCTCACATCCAAAACCGAAGCTCAAACCTTAGCTAAGCCCCATGTCTGAATGCAGCTTTCCAGCTCATTCAGAGCAGCACAGCACTCAGCATTTTCCCTCCAACAACAGAAAGCCCCTTTCTGGCCTCCCGGAACTGCTGCATGGAATACCCTGTCACTCCTACAGCAAACTTATTTAAGAGACAATAGGGCAAATAGCTGGCGCACGGATTTTCCTTATAACTTAAATCTAGATCCAAAATAAAATGTAAAAAGCTAATGAAACATGCACAGATAATCAGAAAATGCTCAGTTTTCTTTTAAAATTATTTTTTACTGAGAGTGAGACATAACAATTTATGATGAGGGCCCCATTCTGCAAGTCCTTTCTTACATGAGCTCTTTTTGAAGTCACTGAAGTTTACGTGAGTAAGAGTTTCTTACGTGAGAAAGGACTCACAGAATCCGGCCTTACCCATTTTGCTACAAAGTTTACCCAGGCATTATCTGGGCTGTGGAGCAGCGTGTGCATTTTCAGGAACGAAAAACAGACTTCAGTTGTTTTTTTTGGAAAAAAGCTCTGACTTCACCCATCTGCTTTTCGCAGTTTGCTCCACAGCCACAGTGAATGGAGGGGCTCAGCCTTTGTCCCTGTCTCTGAGCTGCTCCTTTGCAGCCACGCTCAGCCCCCACGCGCCGTAACTCACCAGGACGTGTGCAGTCTGAATTCCCATTCCAGAGTTGGTCCTCAAGCCTAAGGCCATTATTCCATCTCAGACTAAAACATATTCTCTTATGGGCAGCAGAAAAATAGCATGTTTCTTCAGGTTTTCTTGCCAGAAAATGATGAAATAAAGAGTAATAAAATAATAGTAATAAAAAGGAAATCCAATGTATGGCAATCCTCAGAGTCCTGGAGTCTGAGAGTGTTGATCAGCATCCATAAATGTCCTGACCGGTGAGGAGACACAGGCACTACAACTGGAAAGAGAGCAGGAAGGAAAACCTACCATGTGAGCAAAGTTAAAAAAAAAAGAGGGGGGTGGGGTGGGGGGAAGAGAGAAAGAGAAAAAGGTCTGCTCAGTGGACAGCACTTGGGCTGATAGCAGGGATTTCAGGAAATCCAAACACTCAGACAGGAAATCTGAACACTGGATAAACATGCCATAATCTCCACAGATACAGTTAACGTGCAGCGTCCCTGTTAACCCCTTGCCTGCCCGTGGCTGAGCCTGAAATCAGATCTGCAGTCTGAGACGCCTGGAAACATGAGCTGCCCGGGGGGCTCCACAGCCTGAGCGCTCAGAGGTCTGAGCAGCAGCCCTGCATTCAGCTCTGCCCTCGCCTTTTTAACTCCATTGGCTTCTACATAGCTCTGCTTTAGTGAAAAGGTGCTTAATTTTCCTCCTCTGAGAAGGAGATGCACCCTGGGCCCTGCAGCAATCTGCCAAACTCCTGTGTGCTGCTGGCTGTGGATACCTGGTAGTCCTGAGGTAGATTTACCTGGTTATTTTTCCACTTCTTTTGCTGTAACACAAGATTTATATGACTGTCTGTGGGATATTTCCCAAATATTGTGGGATATTTGATGGTTTACTCCAGGCTGATACCTTGGGGACCCCCTGCTTCCTCCCCTAGAAATTGTAGGGACAGGCTACTTAAAGCATCTGGGGAGTTTGGAGACTCCCTTTATGCTATTTTGTCAAGGAATCTAGTTCCATGGCAGAGGGGCTGGAACTAGATAACCTCTAAGGACCCTTCCAACCTAAACCATCCTATGATTCTATGAATTGAGGAGCAGACTCTGCAGTCCCTAGCAAAATTAAGATGAAGCCTGTTTGGTTGGTTATTTTTAAAATATACACTTTGCTCTTTGTGTCTCACGGTTCACTTGTCATCATAAAAATATGACTTTTAGGCTTCTTAATTTATTTATTTTATATGATCTGTCTTGGTTACACTATTAATATAAAGCTCTTAGCTAGTTACAAAGGCAAGGAGAAGCAATAATATTGCATAGAGCTGACCCCTTCCTCCCATAGATGTAATTAATAAAGTGAAGTTTACATGAGAGTTGCCAAATTTAAATTCATATTATTACAAGCACATACACACACACACACAAACAAAATTAAGTCCCTACATGTTTGCAGAATGGAGTCTTCACTGTATTTTCTGGAGGAGGACATTTGCAGGCTTCTCTGCTTTCCAGAGGTTATGGACTCGTAAGGCAAGGGCACACTTCCAAAAATGCTTCGTCTTTCCAAAAATTGACTTTTTGGGACAGTCCTGTGTAAAGCATGTTAGAAAGAAAACATCATGTCTTTAGATTTTCTGATTCACCTCAGACTTCATAGAAATAATAAAAAAATATGATAAGAATTAGGACCTTGAATTTCGCTTGCTGGTGGAAGTAATTAGACACAGAGGTAATATCCACTGACTGGTGCCCTCACTTAAGGCATTGGCAATTATCTCATCTGAAATGGTCCTAATGTGAGTCCCACATGCAATATTAACCTGTATCATTATATTAAGTTTCCTGCTAGGAAAAATAGGAGCATAATAGGAAAAGGCTTCCTTCAGCACCTTCTACTACCTGCAGTGTGTTTCTGCTTATTATTTCAAAGACAGAAGCTCTGGCAAACCAGCATTGGTTACAGAATTCCCTGGAGATGGCCAGGCTTGGACATCATACCTGGACTATGGAGTTAGGTTGTGTTGGCTGCAGGGAGCCTGGCAGCAAAACTGGGGTGGAAAATCAGGCTTTGGGGGCATCCCTTCATCAGGAACTCTCATCTGGTCTCCAACCTGACTCAGAAAACATCTTTCAAGTTGGGTCCTCATGTTCCCAGTCATTCTTCTACTGCTTTGTGGAAAGCATGAGACTGGTCATGGGGGTCAGTCCCTGTGAGCGTGGCTGGAGCTCTGGTGGCTGCATCTGTGCAAAGACCTGGTGGAACAAGGACTTGACTTTAGAGGCATGAAGTCATCTGCCTTGCCTAGCACATGCTGCATGAAACAAGGACCAAATGGTTGCTTGATGATGTCAGGAGGAAACTGGTGGAAAAACAGGGAAAAATTAAAACATGTCAGGGTTGAACTTTTTTTTCTTTTTTTTTTTTTCTTGTTCCATATGCTTTGCCAGTGAGCTATTTCAGTTATTCACGTTTTTTTTTTTTCCATAGAAGTTCTTCTGTTGTCATAGTATTTTTCACCTTTACTTTTCTTCTATTTTCCCCTTAGTTCCATTCTTTCCAGTAGCAAAAGGAAAGCAAAAAATAGAGAAAAGGTATAAAGTGCAGTCTTTTCAGTATAACTGGAAAAAAAAAAAAACTTAAAAAGAGAGAAAGTAGTCATAATACTTCCAAATATGCATTTTGACCAAAAAAAAAAAAAAAAAGCCTTTTAACATTGAGAGACTTTTCATTTGAAAATGTTCAAGCAGCACTAGAAAAAAACGGAGCTGGGGGAAGTGGGATATAATTTATTACCACTAACATCTGCTGTAAATCAGTTAGAGGTAGGCAAACATTCCCTACCAGGGCAGAGTTAGGTCAAGGTGAGAAGGGATAAAGCAATAATTAAAAAGACTTGTGTCCTCCAGCTACCTTCAATAGGCTGTAAGCAGAAGAGCAAGTGCTTGCTGCAAAACTCGATTTCTGTGTAGAAAAATTTGAAAAGGGTGGGGGGGAGAGTAATTCATCTTCTATGGAAAGCTAACAGTTTATAACAAATCTCCAACAATTTCCAGAAAGAACCACTATATATATATATATATATATATATACACACACACACACACTTTTCTGTTTTTCCAGTTAAAAATAAGTAGGAAAAAAGGTTGTACTTATTATGAAAAGTTAAATTTTATGAGACATTTGTGTTGAAATACTCTACAAAAAGATATTATTGTCCATCTTTGGAAAAAGGGAGAACAGGGACAGCAATGAAGCTGGCAATAATAAACTTTACAGAAATATTCCAGCAGAATTGAGGTAGAAAGAAATTTTCAAACTCAGGCAAGCAGAGTTAGCAAAGCTAAAGAGTGGGTAAAGATTCCTGGAAGGGCACAGCAGCTGCAAAAAGTCCCCCATCACCTTAGGAAAAAATAGGCAAATAGCCTTACTCAGTACAGATGTGAAGATGTTTGCTTTTTAATTGGGAAAATCCCTCAAACACATCCACCCTTGATGTACCCACAGCAGCTGAGCTTTCTGATCACTTGCTCTATATCCCCAGGTTATAGCTTTGTGTTTTCCTAGAACTGATAACAAAATTGTCACTTCTTCTACAGAGAACACTATGGCTACTGAATTAAGGCAATTCAGTTAATTAAAGATTAAAAGGGTTTTAGATATGCATGTGAAAGATAAAGCACATGGAATCATTATTGAGATCATGAGCAAAATGCTCAAGAAAGTTATTGTCAACCTATGAAGCCCCAAGCTGTGTTACTTTCCATGCTTCAATTATGAGCTCTAGCATTATAATAGTTAGGATTTTTTTTTAAATTTTTTCATTATAAATTTGAAAAAAAGATCAGTTCTTTACCACCCTACTTATTTGATTTGGAGAAGATTTCAACAGAATAATTTAAAAATTTGGAGAAAGAAATTGCAAGTCCCAGTTTTGCCATTCTCCACCCTTCAGTCACCTGGATGTTTTTACATGATTGAAAAAATTACATATATTTATTGTGAATATATTTATTCACATGAAACTAATGTATTTTCCCTTTAGAGCATAGCCAGCCCTGTGTCTCAGCCTACCCAGACCTCTCTCTCTCTAGCTACCAGAAACTGGATGCCAGAGAAATACTGTGACACACTAAACCATGTCCCCTAATCACACTGTGACTCTAGCTGGATTTACTACAGCGCATACTAAAACTTTGCAAACATTAGAGAAAATGAGTAGAAAACATTATCCAAAAGGATTTCATAAACACTGACACAACTTACCATAAGCTATAAACACTATATTTCTTGAAAACTTCTGTAATTAACTTTAGAGACTTCTTGCTGCGCCACAAAATATATCTCTTTGTGCAATGGCTTTCAATTTTAACATTTCCTTGGAGATCCCTGCCATTTTTATTACTGGTCCTGCTCCTTCCTAAATGAGCAGCCAGGGAGGTTTACTTTTGAAATCAGCATCCCTGCTGGCAATGTTGCACTAGGGAAAGCACCAAGCCCCCTCCATCCAGCAGCAAACCATGTTCTCTTGCATTACACAAGGAACATTGCCACTTTCCCCACTGTTCATTCAGTGAAATACAGCAGAAGCTGTGTTCTAGCAGGTTTAACAACATGTTTGTACATTTATTAAGCAAATAGCACCTCTTGACTTTATGAAAAGGTCCAGGCATTGGAAACTGCCTTGACAAGAAGCACTTGACCCTTAGTAGTACCTACAGGCTGCACTAATGCACAAGAGCTTGTACATCTTTCATTTTCAACTGTTTTAAGCTTTTTTTTTTTAAATAATAAAAAGCCCAAACTCCGAATCATTTCCTTTTTTGACTGTCCTTCATTGTTCCTTATTACAATGGCAAAAATGGGGAGTATTTTCCTAGTCCTTCCCCCCACCTCGTCCACCGTTTTCTTTCCAGTATGGCATGTGAAGGGAGAAAACCAAAGTCATATACAAACATCTGTTTTTTACCAACTCAGCTCCAAAAATGCTGCATAAAAATGTACAGTAAATGGTACTAAAGAGAGCAGATGTCATGTGGAGAGGTCCCCATGGTGTCAGAGTAGCCGAGGCCTTCATCTTTTCCCGAAAATGTGTGGACAGTCCAGATAACGTTGAGAGACAACTATAAGTTGAATTACTCACCATAGACTCAAGTTGCAACAAAAATGTTGTGTGTAGAAATCTGTCTCTCTATACATTGTTCTCTTTAGGTTTCTGGGATGTTAGTTGTGCTGAAAGGGCTTGGGTGGGAAGAACACCTTGGAAGTGTGAGTATCACATCGGGCTTATTCTTCAATTGTCACTAAAGTTTTACTTGGTTTCCTTTTTAAAAATGGTTGAAAAAGATACCTCCTCAGTGTGGTGTCACTGGTTTGTTACAGAAAAGTTAAATGAAAAACAGAAGTCAAGAATTCCAGACATTAACAAGAAGTATGACAAACCCCAGTTGATCAGCAGATTTGTTTAGCAATTAGAGGATTTTTTAAAAAAAGAGACTTAAGCTTCTCATGATCTGGGTCTTTAGAAGTCATATGAGCAAATATTTTAAGCTATTTTTACAAATGAAGATTAAATTTATACATAAAATAAGTGCTATATTTCTTGTCAATCCCTTATCACAAGGAGCTGAGCATTTAAAGTATGGATGGGTGCCATGAGACTTGTCATAGACATGTGAGAGTCAACACTGTTATAAATGCTTCAAGCATCACATGCTGTAAGCACTGAATATTTGGATGCAACATAGGCTGTGAGCGTGAGTTGTTGGCATGGAGAACTTCAGAGTGGTCTAGAAAATTAAAGGCCACTGGGAAAATAATTTTGTTTCTAATTGTATTCACAACTTTTCGAAATGGGTGATGGCCATCATGGAAACATGTCTACAAAGAGGAAGATAAACTCAAATCCATTTTTTTCCATGACTGTAATTGATTAGATATTTAGATTTTTATGCTTATGCATATGCATGTGTGTGTGTCATCAAAATCCCAATCCTAGAATGCTGATGAGGAAACACGACTGAGAAACAAAGCCAAAGGCTAAAATAGAAGTCCGCTGTGTTTTGGCCCTGATGTATGTAGATGAGAAGGAGATGGCCCAGCAGAATGTTGGGACTGCTGCAGAAAGATGTGACATTTGCAGAGAGAAAACCAGGCCAGAATGGGTGGTCGAGTGGCCTCTATTAAACCCAGTGAGTCAGAAAATGCTATGTCCCATTCTTAGAAGGGCTGCAGTGCCTGTCCTCTGCTACCAATGCACTTGGGACCAGCACCAGAGAGGTTTGTGAGGAGAAATAGGGATTAGAGAAGAGATTCACTATTGTCACAGAGACTGCAGCACTTCCCCAAAAAGGAATGGGCTCTGCAGATGTCTCATTTCCATATTTCTCCTCATCACATCACTGTTCTGGCTTACACTCTGGTTATAGGCTTCTCTTTGGGAAAAGCTCCTTCATCTCTTGTGGGAGGTGGTGGCTGCCTTCATCCCACTCTCACTTGCTGTGAATCCCTCTGCAAGTGTTCACCAGTTGAAACACTCATCCTGGCTCAGCCAGGATCTCTCATTTATGCTCTACCATGTTATCATTGGAGGTTTCAAACACAGCGTCTCTTTGAGGTCTACAAAGCACTTCCATGGAGGAAGATCATACAACACCATGCATTAATTAATCCCCTTTCTGAATGACTCTTCTTGGGCTAAATATCTTGTAATTTCAAATACCTTGTAATTTCAGCACACACTGCCTCACCAGCTTTGCACTTCAGAGGGTGGTACCCATATTCCCTGGTGTTCAGGGCAACCACAAAGTAGTGCTCACGTGGTTCTTTCCATGCAAACAATTCTGACTTTTCCTCTTGTGGAGGTCAGGTGAGAGATCTGCCACTCAATCTTTGGTTACTCAGTGACTAAAGGCCAGAAGTCTATAACCTATTCCAAACACCTTAACACCTTCTGACTGGCCTTTCTGCTGCCTGGGGCCCAGACCACACTCTGCCCCAGTGGCTTGCCCCTTCTGATCCCTATCCAGTCCTAGGAGGCAGATGAAATTGTTAATGAAGTTAAATTAAACAGGTTCATGGCTAATGCCAAGTTCAAGCTCTTATGCTGGCCTTGGTCAAATCGCCCAAACTTCACTTAAAGTGACAAATACAAGGGCACAGCTAAACTGCTAGTTGTGTTTTGTCTTAATTCCAACCTGAAGCAGGATGAAAGGATGTGAAGTAACCCTACTCCACTCCACTCAAACATTGCCCTGTACCTTCTGCTTAGACGAGACATAGCCTGGGTCTCTCTGACCACACTTTTTAGATTGATGAACTGTGCTTCAGTTTGGGGTCCATTTTCATGCTAGGTGTTTTATGTTGGTTACATTTGCACTGTCTGTAAATTGTGCATCTCAATTTCCAGCTCTGTGCCTGAATTTTCTCTGTATGGTGAGCCCATGGCCTTTCTCAGACTGAACCCTGAGTGAAAGCCAATAAAGCCAATGTCTAATTGATGTAGATGATTAATAGAATAGGATATTTCAGTTGGGAAGGACTTAAAATGTTCATCCAGTCCAACTGCCTGACCACTTTGGGCCTGACCAAGCACGTTTTTAAGGGCATGCCCTCATACCTCTTTGACACTGACAAGCTTGGAGGGTTGACCTCCCCTCTTGGAAGTTTGTTCCACTATTTTGACACCCTCTGAAACATGTTGAAAGAAGGGCAAAGCAGCCTGGCGTAGAGTCTAGAGCACAAGTCCTATGAGGAGCAGTTGAGGGAATTGGGGGTATTTAACCTGGAGAAAAGGAGGCTCAGGAGAGATATTATTGCCCTCTACAACTGAAAGGGAGTTGTAGAAAGGTGTAGTTGGGGGTCAAGTCCCTTCTTCCAGGTAACAAGTGACAGGACCTGGGGAAATGACCTTAAGTTGTACCAGCTGAGATTTAGATTGGACACTGGAAAAAAATATTCACAGAAAATGTGGTTAAGCTTTGGAACAGGTTTCCAAGGGAAGTGGTTGAGTTACCATTCCTAGAGGTAATTAAAAAAAAAAAAACCCATGTAAATGTGGCACTTAGGGTTAATAGTAGTTTACCATAGTTTAGTGGTAACTTGGAAGTGACGGGTTTATAGTTGGGCTTGAAGATGTTAAAAGTCTTTTCCAACCTGAAATGCCTCTGTGATTCCATGAAATGCTTCCTAATATCAAGTCTAAACCTCCCCTGGTACAGCTTTAAACCATTCCCATGTCCTACCAATGAATCCCAGGGAGAAGAGCACACCACCTCTATCTCCCCCTCCCCTCCTCAGGAAGCTGTTGGAGAGCACAGGGTCACCCCTCAGCCTCCTCTTCTCCAAACCAGACAAGCCCAGAGCCCACAGCTGCTCTTCACAGGACACAGCTTCCAACCCTCTCACTGGCTCACTGGCTTTGAGGCCCTCCTCAGGACACATTCAAGGACCTTCAGATCTCTCTTCAGTGGTGGGTCCTAGAAATGTGCTGAAGAGTCAAATACAAGTTTGAGCCCTAGGCCAACACAGAGGCAAAAACATCTATCTGCCTCAATTTTCCATGTACAAATGGTCATAGTCACAATGTATGACGTTACAATACATTATGTGGACACAGGTTGCACAGATGCTCCAGGAATGGGATTTGTAA
Organism: Aegithalos caudatus; assembly: GCA_013389925.1. Lineage (NCBI taxonomy): Eukaryota > Metazoa > Chordata > Aves > Passeriformes > Aegithalidae > Aegithalos > Aegithalos caudatus. Next base: position 96,129 of record WEIU01010315.1, read on the forward strand.
GGCCTGTGCATGAATTTTAAGGATGGGACGATATCTCATATTTCTACCATTGTGGCTCTAGTGGTCAAATTGGATTCTTTGCTGTATAAGAAACTAGAGAAAATGTCATGCAAGGCAAACTCTGTTACATCAGTTTTCCCTGTCTTGCTTCAAGACTTCATACACATTCAGTATGAAAGCTTGGTTTTCTCAATTAAGATGTTTAGAAGAAAGCAATGTCTGGGGGAGCTCCCAATCAAATAATTTCTAAAATAAGCCTGAAATCAAGAGCCACTGCTGTTAGCTGCATGAAAAAGGAGAGGAATATGAACTTCTGTGGGAGGAGGAGCTGTACCTTAAAAAAAATGTTGCTATTGAACGCAAAGCTGGTATGGAAAGCTCAAGTAATTGGAAACACATGTTCCTGGCTGCAGGAGTACAGCACATAAACTGCAGAAGAAAAATAATAATAGAAAGGACACAGAATATTTGAAAATATAGCAAGGGAAGTCAACATTTTACAACTTGTTAATAGTGATTATACCTGAAATATTGTTTAACCATTAACCTTAAAAACACAAATGTATCTGTTGACTTTCTGTTGAACACCAACTTTAAAATAAAATAGAGATCTCAGGCATGTTGGATGATAGTATTACATAAGGGTTATATTTTAGTAAACTATCTGAACAAAGATGACTCATAATGATACAGATGAATATTTTATTTTAAACACAAAATGTTGTGAATTACTTAGCACCTAAAAATAACACGCCCCCTCTTAACTTTCAATGAACTGTGTTGACGTTGCAGGAGTTTCTAACTTTTTCAGTATAGCAAATCATCCATCTTTTGTAGTCTGTTAACAGAAATATCTCTTTTCAGGCCAAAGCTTCAAACCAAAAGCACACATAAACCCCCTCACGCCCACACTCCCTTTGGTTTGCAGCTTTTTGTTCCGCCTCTCTCCCTTCTTGGGTAGTAAAAGCCACAGGAGGAAGGAAGACTGTGAAATCTGCACAGAAAAATTAAAATTCAATGCATACTGTAAAATATGCTATAACCATACTGTAAGAGAGTGTAGATCAGTCACTTAAAACTGTGTGGGTAGAGCTGTGGCAGAGCTGCCTCTTCCCCATATTTGGTCACTCAAGTTTCTTTCTATCCCTGTTGGATATGTGAATATGTAGTTTTCACTTCTTGATTCATCCCTGATTTACCCGCCCTCTCTTCTCAGCTGGCGTGAGTTTTGCAGTTCTCAGATGTCTGTGCACTGATGCAGTTGCAGTCTAGATCAGCCCTGGTTAGCTTGGGGCTGGCATATCCTGTGTAGCAAGGGTGTCTCAGGCAATGTTGGTCATCTTTCTTAGGCCCTGTGCTCTTCAAAATCATCATAAATTACTTGAATGAAGAACTGGAAGGGATACTAAGCAAGTTTGCAGATGATACAAAATTGGAAGGAGCCATTGACTCCCTCAAGGGCAGGGAGACTCTGCAGAGAGACCTCAACCAGAGGACTGGGAAATCACCAACCATATGAAGTTCAACGAGGGAAAGTTCCGGATTCTGCACCTGGGATAGGGCAATCCTGGATGTGTTTATAGACTGAGGAATGGGAGACTGGAAAAAACACCACAGAAAGGGACCTGGGATCTTGGTCTGTAGACAGCTGAACAGGAGCCAGCAGAGCCCTGAGAGCCAGCCCTGTCCTGGGGGACATCAGGGACAGCATCACCAGCTGGGCAAGGGAGGGGATTGTCCTGCTCTGCTCTGCTCTGGGACAGCCTCACCTGCAGTCCTGTGTGCAGTTTTGGGTGACACAATGTGAGAAAGACAGTAAGTGTTAGAGAGTGTCCAAAGGAGGGCAACAAAGATGGTGAAGGGCCTTGAGGAGAACCATATGAGTGGCTGAGGTCACTTGGTCTGTCCAGCCTGGAGAAGAGGAGACTGAGGGGAGACCTCATTCCTTGTGAGGGGAAGCAGAGGGGAGGACACTGATCCCTTTTCTGTGGTGACCTGTGACAGAGCCTGAGGAAGTGGCCTGAAGTTGTGCCAGAGGAGGCTTAAGGAAAGTTTAGTTTAGACATTAGAAAAGTTTCTTCAGCCAGAGGCAGAGGGTGGTTGGGCACTGGAACAAGCTCTCCAGGAAAGTGGTCACAGCCCCAAGGCTTATAGAATTCAAGAAGTGTTTGGACAANCCTTGTGAGGGGAAGCAGAGGGGAGGACACTGATCCCTTTTCTGTGGTGACCTGTGACAGAGCCTGAGGAAGTGGCCTGAAGTTGTGCCAGAGGAGGCTTAAGGAAAGTTTAGTTTAGACATTAGAAAAGTTTCTTCAGCCAGAGGCAGAGGGTGGTTGGGCACTGGAACAAGCTCTCCAGGAAAGTGGTCACAGCCCCAAGGCTTATAGAATTCAAGAAGTGTTTGGACAATGCTCTCAGGCACATGGTGTGACTCTTGGGGATTGTGCTGTTCAGGGCCAGGAGCTGGACTCCATGATCTTTGTGGGTCTCCAACTCCAACTCAATTCTGTGATTTTGTGGTGTATATTGGCTTTTCTCACAAAGATGTGAAAATATATGTCAGAAAAGCCATATTCAAACTGTCATATTTCAAGCCACTGTCAAATTTCAAGTTCTTCTAATGGAGGAGTTAATTTTCATGTACAAGGCCTCCACAGTGCTGTAAAGTGGGGGGTGGGGGGAGGAGGTGGAAAAGGAGCTTTCCCTGCAAATTCATTATCTTGGATGACTCAGGCCTTTAAAGTTCCAGAAAGAAATAATTATTTAAAATAGATCAGCCTGAGACAGACAGCTAAGGTAGAAGTTGTGGCAGAAATAGCTACAGCATAGTGAGCTAAATTTCTCAGGGGTTTCTTATGGCTGAGGCTATTTCAGTAATCAATTATACTACTTGCAAAATCTAGTGATCCAAAGGCCCTGAAATCAACAGGAAATGTTTTTTGGTCTTCAGGTCAGACTTCTAAATCATTCAGTGCTGTATGTATTTGTGGGGAATACAACATACGTGGTCCACTGATAGCCAGTTCTAATACTGCATCTCAAGATTGGCATAACCTTGCATTTCATAAATTTCATTTCCTCCCTTTGCCAATGTCTCTTGGCTTCTGATCATCATGGGCCATCTTAAATGTATGGTTTAATGGTTTTTCTTCTGGTAAATGCCAGGTAAATTTTCTCATCTGTGGGAAAAAAAGGAAGGGTTCCTTCAGAAGATAGACAGAAACAGATGTTGTATGCTGTGGGATCTTGAAAAGCCAGAACAATGACCAGAGTATATTATTCTAGTAAGACTAGAAACTTATTTCCACACCTACAGGTGTTTTCCAGCTTTTCTGTGATGAGCTCCACGTCTCAATAAAGGAATTGCCTCATGGGCACTTATCCTCCAAGTCATTGTGTAACATCCCTGTGGCAATTTACATTACATGGAAAACCATACTGAAAAAGCATTTGTGCCTCTTTTTAAGAGGTCTTTAGAGGAATATTGGTATTGAACTTCCTGTAAAAGTTGACCATGGTTTCTGCTTTTGCTGTTTATCTCATCTCTTCTCCTTCCCTTGGCTCTGTTCCTTTCACATGAAGTCCAGGATACAAGTCAGCATACTGCAGGCACAGTGAGCTCACCACTGTGCCCTGGATCACAGCTGAGGAATCTCCATCCCAAACCCTTTCTAGGGTGAAATTTCACTATGACATGCAAAATGCTAACAGGATCACAGATCTTATTTAAAAGCAAAATAAAAGAAAGGCAAATCAACACCCACAGTGATTACTTCAGAGAGAGTTTTATGGCCAAGGATAACACCTCTCCCTGATGCATTCTGCTGTATTTTTCCAGGGTCATTTGCCTTGATTTTGCAGAAACAACAGGATGGCACTGGGACCTGAACTCTGACTCTCTGCTGTTTCTGCTGTTCTGGATGCTGACACTGCTCTTTCACAACAGCTGAGTTAGATCCAGATGGACATGTGAGTTATCTTTTCTCTAAAGAAGAAACATCAACTAAACCCCTGACACTTTATATAGTTGAGAAGTTGCTTCTGTCATTTCTAAGCATGAAAGATTATAGACTATTAACATAGTCTAATTGCTTATGGAAATACCAGTTTGTTTCTTGTTAAAGTAACAGATTCACATCCATTCCCATTAATTTTAAATACATGATTTTCATCACTTTCACATAAAGAATGTACAAAGAAAAATATTTTTAATTGGACTTGTAGAGATGTTCATGTTTGAAATTTCAAAATTGAAAGGAAGGTACAGTTGACATTATGTATAACTGCCCAGGAAAAGTATTTCTATACATAGAATGGTATAAAACTTGTGAACATTATTTCCTACTTACAGCAAAGGTGAATCTTAAAAGGCTGGTCTATTCTAAAAGGCCGGACATCTGCTCATATCATGCCATGGAGGACAAACAGGGATGATAAAATGACAGTGATTAAAGGTAGAAATACACATAATAACAGCAGGAAATTCCTTTTAACTGGTACCTATCTCAGATTTCCAGCTACTTAATGCCAGATTTTATTGTCAGATTGTTAATATTTGTTTATATTTCAAATAAGAGGGTTTTTTTTTGTACCAGTCAAAACCTGCATTTTTGTTGTTCACATAAAGCAAAACCAGAAAATTGAATTGCTGGGGAGCAAGCTAGTCAAATGTCTGACATTTGGGACACTCTTTCTAATTTAGAGAACTATAATGTTGTCATAATAATAATTAATAATATGAGGAGGGGTCATCTGAGTATTCTTGACCTAAGAAATGTGGTGACAACTGCAGTAGAAGGAGGTCACAGAAAACAGGACAAAAGAAGGAAGCCATGGGTAGTCTTCACTTCAGATAACCTATGACTTAAGTGACTGAGTCCTTGTCTGAGCTTCTCCTTTCTAGGAGCTCCTGATGCTCAAGAGAGGGTGTGACATAATGCATCAGCTGATGGCAGTTTTAACTCCAGAGCTCTGGAGGAGATTGGCCAACATCCAAGACTCAGGAGCCTCTCAAACACGTCACATGCTGATAGCAAGATTGCAGTGGTGAAATATTCCTCTTATGTCCATAGGCAGGATGCAATATATGCATTACTCACATAAGGTACTGCACCATGTTCACAGCTTTTCCCTGAGCTCACTGCTAGAGCTGAAGCATTAAAGTGAACATTTGCACATAGTGAAATCTTGAGTTGTTCCAATGTCAGTGAAGGCTGGGGAGACACTTTGCTGTAGTCAAGCATGCTGAGCAATGTCTGATTTTAATACAAGCCAAAGCTCTCCTCAGCATGAGTGAAGGTTGCAGTGTTTCCTCACATTGTGCTCATTCTCTAGGGATGTCTGGGTCATCTGTTGTGTGTACATAGACATTGTCCCTCACCCATCAGGGCTCCAGCAGCTGCTCATTGGTGTTCAGAAATGCAACCAAGGCCGCAAGACAGCAGGACCCCATTCTGGGAGGCTGAACCAGAAAGCTGGAATTACAGCACCTGGATCTTGGCCAGAAACACCAGGGTGACAAAACGAACCCTCCAAATGAGCTACTGAGACCTTATGTGGCAGTCACCAGCAGGATGTTTGTTTTCCATCTCCTCCATGGGACTGCACATCCAGATGCAGTTTCCCATCCTAAAGCTGTGCTGGGACTTTTGTTCAGGAATGACTCAGAGGAAATGGTGCCTCTCAATGGTGGCACTCCTTCAATGGCAAATCACTGTGTGACTCCCCCCAGTCTGGGGGTTTTCCTTAGAGATCTTAGAGCTCATTCTGTAACCTTCCTTCCCAATGGCTGGGTGGATGGAAGAGCAGGAGCTGTGGGATGGCAGCACAAAGAGCATCAGCATTGCAGGCAGGGCACTGTGTGAGCCTGCTTGTCGCCCCAGGCCTGCTCCAGCAAACCAATACACATATGCTTAACTCTACACTTCTGAGGCATAATCCCATTAATTTAAATGGGATTACTCATGGGCTTAAATATCTGCAGGATCAGCAGTGAGGTCTGTTGCTGCAGCTGCTGGGTGCAGTACAATTGATGGTGTAACAAGGGTTTTTCTCATTCTATACCCAAGGGCTGCCTTGCTGAACATCAGCACTGCTCATAGCCTCAAGCTTGAAAAATGAGCCCTTCTTCAATGCAAAGGTCTCCTGGGTTTTAGGTTTGCTTCATCTTCCTTTACCCGCAAAACATTCTTTCCTAAATTGAGTTCTCCTATGGTTTCTGCCCCTTCTTCATTGTCCCCAGGCTGCATGAAAGATTTTTGTCTCTACCACTGCTTGTGGATCAGTGGATCACCTTAACTGCCTTGATCAGTACAGTACAGTGAAACACACACAAGTACACACCCACCCACCCCCGCTTATCTTCTCTAAACAAGCATATTTCCTCCTACTTAACATTTCTGCTAATCTCCACCATCCTGCTAGAGCAGGCTGCCTCTGAAAAAAAAATAGCTTCTCTACTTGCCCTCAGGTCATTCTTGTCATTGTATCCTACTATCAGCCCAGGGGTAAATCCAGTCTGCAAGAGAAAAGTTAGTTAAAGCTAAGGATGAAAATACGACCTAAAAGTACTTTCCCCCACCCTTTACTTTTTTTATATGGATGGAAATTTTATTTTCTATGTGGTAGCTGCTTTTCTATCTGAAATCATCTGGCCACGTGTTTTAAATGAATCAGTAAAGCTGTGAAGTTAGTGACTTTATTTTAACAAATAGCTTAATGAATTAATCAATCAATAGCTTGCTTTTAAGGGCTCATGCACAATATTAGTACATATAAGTAAGTCTAACACATAGAATCAGGAGAGGCGGTCTCTGAGGGAAAGTGAATTGCTTTTGTTAAACTGCATGTATTTTAACATTTTGGACTTAGAAAAAAATAATTCTCCCACTGGAGACCTTTTATGCCAAGTTTGAGCCTGGAGCAACTTTTTATGGCTCAGTTGCAGTAACCCCTTGAATATGGGGGTTTATAATGGAAAGTCTGACGAGCTCCCAGCTAAAGCACTTCTAACAGATGTTTCTGTAATGAAAGGGCTGTGCATAACAGGCAACAGAGAGCAAACTGTATTTTGTATTTTGCAAAGATTACAGATGATTGTGCACAATTTATAAAGCAATGGTGGCTTTAACCCAAAGTTGTATGCTCATACCAGGCTGTGCCCTGTGTGTGTGCATACATTAACAGCAGAGTGTTTCACTAACAGAACCAGCTGTTGAATGTAACTTTTGTATAGATTTTAAAATACAGGTCACTTTGCTCTTCTGAACAGTGATTTGGTAGTGATGATGGTGACAGCTATGCTTTCATTCAGAGTGTGCTGAAGATGGATGGTCAGTACTCCATTTAGCTGGTCTGAGTAGAAACCAAATTGTCTGTGGCTCAGGGGAATTGATTTGACACTTTGGGACTTTCTTCTCTACACTGTGCCCTCTCCAGCAATCATAGATGTGGCAGAGTGGATCTCCTGGTCTCCTTCTCCAAGGGTTTAATGATGGGTACAAGCTGAGTGCCCAGGGTGTGCTGCACTGGTTTGTCCCCATCTGGTTTGTGGGCCCTGGGGACAGTTCAGATTTGGGCAGATTGGGAGACTGGGGATTAAACTGGGAATAGAATCAGGAAGTTGTGTCCTCACAGCACATTCTAACCTCAGAGACCCAGATGTCTTGGCCCTTGGTCACTGGAATGTTGGTCTGTCTTAAAACAGAATTATTAAGAGAAAAAAAAAANCTCTCTAGAAAAGGAGGTTTTATATCTGGAAACAATACCAGAGGGTATTTTTTGGTTTTGTTCTAATCTTCCTGTCAGTGCTCATTAAGTGGAGTGCAGAGTCACTGGACCATCATCTGAGGGTGTGGTTGATGGTGCTGTGGAGACCTTGAGAGGCAGATGCAAGGCTTGCAGAGCCTTCCTAGGCAGGATGCAAATGGCATTTTTATGTCACACACACATTGATTTGTTCCAAATGCCTTCTTTTTTATGATTGTGTTTTGCCAGTCTGAATTCCTTTTGGGTGAGCAGCAGCAACAATGTGTAATTAACGTTCTCCTGGTTAAAGCTCTGTTAATGTGCTGTACCCAGAAAAATGTGGTCCCTGGGGCTGTATTCATCACTGCCTTGCAGGTAGTTTGGAGTAACTGTGTTCCCTATGTGAAAGCTTCACTTTTCTCCATCAGTGCATGAGGCATCTGTTAGTACTAAATGACTGAGAGGAAACTGCTTACAGCATTCTTCAAGCGACAGCAGAGGAGAAAAAACCCCGGACTGACTTTATCAATTTGCATTTGATACAGCATGTTATTTTTAGGGCTTAGTTAACATGAAAGCATGTGGGTTCAGGCGTGCTGGAGTGGGCTCCTCCCTACCATTACATTTTGTGCTGCAGTGGACCTGAAAGGATTCCAGCTGCCCATTGTAACAAAGCCACTCCTCCCTCTCAGGGCAGCTTGTGGCATCAGTGCATTATCCTCTAAGCTAAATTGTTCACTTGTAAGTGTCTGGCCAAGTGGTTTTAACTTCTCAGTTTTATGCTCCGTGGAAATGGTTTGGCTACTCTTCCATTTTCCTGACTTTCTGTCTTTGCTTTTAGTTTGTCATGGTTCCTCTTCCCAAATGCCACCTTTGATGTATCAGAAAGGTGATGTATCTGAAAGGGTGCTCCAGCTGTCACAGGCTCCTGAGGAGAGCACAGCCTGCCCTGGAGCAGGAGCTTCCTCATTACCCATCTGTCTCTTGGACATGGATTCTCTAGTTATGAGAAGCTCAACGTTTTCACCAGCCCACTCTTATCTTTCTGTTCTGGAGCCACCAAGAAGCAACAGATAGCTTTTCTCCGAGTGAACCCAATAAATTTGTCATAACGGATTCAAATGGGAGAAAGTTATGTTTATCTTAATGGAAAGACAAATAAGATAGGAAAGCAAAACTGGAGCAGTGCAGTGCAGGAGAGGTCTCCAGAGAGCATTCCCTTCAGCTTACCCCTCATCAGTCACTGTGGCTTAAAGGGATAAACATTTTATGCCTTCTTTTCGCCTACGCCACAGCCGTCTCATCTGTTGGTAAATTTGGGCCTGTGCTATTCTATCCTTAGCAGACCCCTAATAATCCTCCTCTGGAGGACCTGTTTTGATTTTTAAAGGAATTAGATTTGGAGGGCAATAAGCTCTAATCAAAAGTTCACTGCTCAGGCTTAGGAACTGCTGATCTCTGATGTGCCTGCCAAAGCTGACTTTGGGCAAGGCACAAACATCCACATTTTAGTTGCCAAAAAAACCAATGTCTGTTTTGGACTGAAACTTTCAGTAGCTCTGTTTCCATAACTGAAGATGCATATAGCTAAATTTAAGCCCACGAAAATATTATCATTAAAATAATTTGATGCTATATATGTTACTTTAATGGGAAAGTCTTGACAGCACATTGTACTTATTCTTAAGTGACTGATAGTTGCATTCACCCCAAGTGATCAATACTAGGTCAAATCTGACCTCTGTCAGTGAGTGATTTTCCCTACTTACATATGAATATTATAGATTTGTTTCCCCCAGTGCAATGCATTTCCCCACACTCAGTATTTTAATCTCCTCTTCCACTGTCTGGCTTCTTGGCAGAAGGCTGTGGAGGTTACCAGAGGAGCCTGAGTGAACTCATCCATCCATTTGCTGACCATTTGAAATGCTGGATGTCTTCTTGTTATTTATCCTTTTCTTTCACTGAAGCTCATATATGAACAGTAAATTAGCTGAGAGTGCCCAGTGACATACTCTGAAACTTTAAATTTATGTGTGCATATATAAAAACCTCTATAAAAATGTATGAGGGTATTGCAGGAGTTGAGGGTGTGTTGCTGCATTTGGTCTGTACAAAGGGAATCTAAGGTGCAGAGTGGTAGGGAATCAAACCTTTTAGTGCCCAACCTTTTAGAGAATGAGTGATAATGATAGATTTTAATCGGCAGCAGCATCTTGTTTTGTGATAGCATTAGCTTCAACAATTTATTGTCTTGATGCAGTTCATGGTAGCAAAGTGGTTATGAAAAAATGAGGAGCAAGGGTTAATTTCTGGCTGCCTTTAAGATGATGGCAGAACTCCCGATGACTTCAAAGGGTGAAGATCTCACCTCAGGTTTCAGCTGGTGTAAGTTGACATTCCTCCATATACTTCAATAAAATCAATGAAGCCCTGATGATTTATTGCAAGCGAGAATCCAGCCCTAAGGCCATTAAGGACTGTAATGTATAAAGCTATAATTGTGGAACCATAATTCCATCAAGAGCTTCTGGCTATATCATAGACCAGAGTTAAGTGAATTGTACAAATAAGTGTAATGGTCTTGCAGTGCAGTGGAAATACCTCTCTCTAGGTAGAACTATTAGCACAAAGATATTAAAATATATTGTATCCAATCACAGCAATAACTGGAAAAGAAATATTAACTACAGCTGTGAGATTTCCAGGGCACAGAATCATGCATTTTGCAGCAGCCACTTCAAAACTGTGGAGGGTTCCCTGCACTGCCGTGATAACTCAAAGCATAAAATCTCCTCTTGATTTTTATTTTATTTGTCATTATCAATCAGCTTTGATAGTATAGCTCAAATTTCAATGCTGGATGCATCCAGATAGCACATAAGTGTTTGGCCTTGTATAACACAGCAATGTAAAGATGGGAGCTAATGGCCTCCAGTAACACCAGGAGAGATTTAATTAGATATTATTTTAAAAAAATCACAGAAAAGGTTGTAAAGCATTGGATCAGACTGCTGATGAAAGTGGTGAAGTCACCATCCCTGGAAGTGTTCAAAAGGTGTGGATATGGCACTTAAGGACATGATTTAATCATGGACATGGCAGTGGTTCTAGGTTGATGATTGGACCTGATGATCTTAAATGTCTTTTCCAAACTTAATGATTCATTATTCTAAAGCAATAGCTGTGTGTGCATGATAATGTGCCTGAATGGCAGGAGTGGATGGAGTCCCACACAGGGAAGAAGTCTCTGTTGGTGTTTGGACAGAGGAGTATAGATTGCATAGGATGAAACTGATAATCTACTCTTTTACCATTTTTCAGCCCTCTTTCTCCATTCTATTTATAAATCTATACTTGGATAATTAGTCTCCCAATTAGATAAAGTCATACACAAATAAATACTCAGTCATCCTGTTCTTGCAAATACAAACTGGGTATATAAAGATGTATGTGCACCAGTCGGTCTTCCTTCATTTAAAATTAAAGTCTCTGCTAGTCTCTCTCCAGGCTTTTGGGTCTCTGAAGTTTCAGGGAAATCCAGATGTAATTAATTTTCACTGGGAAGACGCACCTGAATCACAACCCTGAGTCTCAAGCAGTCTGGGGCTTGAGGAAACACATGGATCAAGATTCAACTTGGACTAGATGTGATAATTTTGAGGATACAGCTCTCTCTTGACTAGGAAAATCACACTTTTTGTGGGTTAGTCTCTTAAAACCAAGGCAGAGAGAGGAAGAAATAAAAATAAAAAAAAAAAAAACAAAACCAAAAAACTTTGGAAAAGTGAAGAGCTTTGAGAAAAGTATTTTACTCATTTGCTCATGTAAAAGGATTTTTCAAATTACATACTCAGCTGTTGGGCATGAGATATCACTCATAGCTCCAGGTATTTGTTGAAAAGTGACTTCAGATTCAAGCCTCCCTTGTGCCACAGTAAACTTTATTCTGTCTGTATTTGCTCAGTTGAAATTGTAAAGAAAATAAATGACAGATTTCCTCTGTGGAAAAGTCCTGCAGAATTTAACGTTGGTGAAATCATGGGGATCTTCAAGAATAGGGAACTGTAGAAAAAATCAGAACTACCCCCTGAAATTCAGCAGATTTCCTGTCTATTCTACAGCATTTTATATGCAATTTCCTGTTAGAATTAAAATTATTAAAAAGCCCCAAAATAGACATTAACAAGGCTGGAGTTTCCTATTAAGTTGTGAAGAACTTTTCCTTAGGGAATGTGGCAAGTTAACTGCAGCATCTGAAAACTTTGGATCTGGCATGTGGTGGACTGAGCATCAGTGAGAGCATCTGCCCTGGAAGGTCTGCAGCAGCATCCCTCAGTGCAACCCCTCTTCCATTTTCTGCAAATGAAACAACTCCACCCAGGCTCTGACTCAAAACCCAGTTCACCATAGTCCCAAATCAGTCTCTGGAAAATCTCAGTCTGAGTCTCATTGAAATCACTGAAAATGAGGCACATACTGGAAGTAAATTACTCATTTTGCAGTGCTTTGCTATGCCAGGCTTAGGCCTGATCTTAAAATGTAAGTGCAGCCTTTTTCTGCCTTCCATGGGCTCAAGGCAGGTTCTACAATGTCTCCCCTACACCAGGATACATAACATGCAATTCCACCCACTGGGTTTCTCACAGGATGCAGAAGAAGTGAGTGTACCCTGACGCTGAAGATGTATGCACAAGTGAGATAAGGATCATCTATGGGAATTTGAAGTGAGACTGTCCTAGTTTATACAGCTGAAGATCTAATCCTGGCTATCTAATAAAACAGTTAATCTTCAAAATCTTCTTGATAGACTGTGCAAAAGGAGCCAAAAACTGGCAAATTGTTCTGTTTTTAAAATACTCTAGGAATACATTTTAAATATCTGTAGATAATTCTGGGGAAGTGATTCATAGTGATGCAGGGGAACCTGAGGACACCTCAGAATAAATTGGACAGATGATAGCATACATCAGTTCCTCTTAGGAGCAGAAATCCAATTTTTATTGAATCCTAAGATAAGGAAGTGTCATGGTTTAACCCTAGACAGCAACCCAGCTGTTCACTCAATCGCCCCACCCCTAGTGGGATGGGGAGGAGAATCAGAAAAAGATAAAACCCATGGGCTGAGATTAAGAACAGTTTAATAATAAATTAAAGTTTTAAAAAATGGTAATGAGAAGAGAGGTAACAAAAAGAGAGTGAGGAATAAAACCCATGATAAAATTGCAACCACCAACTGACCAGTGCCCAGCCCATCCCTGAGCTGTGATCAGCCCTCTTCCAGCCGTCTCCCTCCAGTTTATACTCTATACTATGACATTCTAGGGTGTGGAATATTCCTTTGGCCAGTTCAGGTCACCTCTGCTGGCCATGTTCCCTCCTGGCTTCTGGTGCACCTGCTCACTGGCAGAGCCCAGGACACTGAGAAGTCCTTGGCTCAGCACCAACCAAAATATCAGCATGTTATCACCATTATTCTCATATTGAATCTGAAACACAGCACTGCACCAGCTACTAAGAAGAAAATGAACTCTATCCCAGATGAAACTAGGTTAGGAAACATCTTCTTTATATGGAAATCTTATCAGAACTGAGTGGGATCACATGCTTTAGTAACGAGTCATCAGCGAGTTCCTCTTACCCCCACATACATTGCTGCATATGCTGCCACACACTGTACAATGCTGAAATATGGTTGGTTTACTTGGCTGCCATGTGTCATCTGGTTTACTAAACAGTGATGAGGCACATGGATGCTTAATTGCAATATATATAACTTTAATAAAGCTCTAAATAAGCCCAAGGAGCAGACTCCAGATGCTAATTTTTGGGTTTAGAATAGTCTGTTTTCTAGTATAAGAAGCCATATGTATTGTTTGTGGGCCAGCTTTGTTCTGGCTTGCTGTGCAGGCTGTTCACAGGTCCTGCATGTGGCGAGCCCCAAGGCAGTGGAAAAGTGGGTGGTGTAGAAGGGGACAGCACAGCCATCGGCATGGCCATCAGCACAGCCATGGGCACAGCCATGGGCACAGCCATGGGCACAGCCATCAGCACAGCCATGGGCACAGCCATGGGCACAGCCATCGGCATAGCCATTGGCACAGCCATCAGCATGGCCATCAGCACAGCCATGGGCACAGCCATGGGCACAGCCATCATCACAGCCATTGACACGGTCATTGGCACTCTCCTTTCAGACATTGCTACCAGGAACTGCCCCAGCATCCCAGCGGGGCTGCACTGCAGTGCTCGCCTCTGTCTCTTTCCTGGCATGTGGGAAGCCAGGCTGGGGCAGGGAGCTGCAAGCTGGGAGCACAGCAGTGGTGTGGGATGCAGGTGGATGCTCAGCAGATGGGCAGGCGTGCACTGAGAACCCCACAGCCACTGGCTGCAGCAGATGTGGCAGATGTGAACTTGCTGAATAAACTCATGCTCAGATTAGTAATGGCTTCAGCTCAAGCAGAGATTGCTTTTCCTAGAACAGCAGCCCTAAAAATTTCTCCCACACCATTGGCATTTTGGAATAGCTCTTTGAATCACATAAGTCCTCTGTTAACTTGAAGATACTGAAAACATCTAATCTCTATTTTGACTGATAAATTAAATACTGATAACAGATTTTCTATTTCAAAAACACTGGAGTTTGTCTGCACTGTTAGAAAAGTTTCCAGTGCAGTTCAGGAAGCAGCATGGGTCAGGCACCTCTCTCAGCAGGCAACTTGGAAGAGGTTACACTGTTCTGGAGAGCAAAAAAGCTCAGAAGTACAGCTGCAGCCTATTCTGAGCTGGTTGGCCTCAGTGACAGACAAGAGGCCTGGACATGTTTAATTTGTTATCAGAGGTGCAGCTGCTTTGTCCTCTGGAGCACTGCATTAGTGAGACCTGGCAGGGTATTGCTTGCATGGGGAGCACCCCCACCACAGGGCTAATGGGGACTGGAGACTTAATCCAGCCTCTGGAGTTTCCCCATCACCCACACATGATCTCCCATTCTGCAGTGTTTGGCTTGAAGTGGGACACCCAAAAGAGGGCACATTTCAGTGTAAAGGCACAAAACACCCTCTCTGCGATGGTTTCAGTCAGTGTCAGTAAATGAACCTGACAGAGGACCAGGCACAAGGGCAGAACAAGCATATTTTCAATGAGAGAGTTAATGTGGGGCTGCACACTGTGCTTCAGGGCAGAAGTAAGGACATGAGGTCTGGCAGGCAAAGCCACAGCAAAGGGGTGAGCAGCTCATCCCGGCACCTATGCAAACAAGGGCTTTCTGCTGGTACAAACCTCGTGGGAGTGCTGGTGTTTAGCCAGCTCCATTTGGGCAGGGACCAGAGATCAAACAATGCCACCCACGCCTGTTTGCAAGCTCAGGCTGCATCACTTGTTTAGGTTTTGTTTCTGCTTTTGGAGGATTATCGAGGATTTGTCATGGAGAGCAGTGCTAGTCTCTCCTGAACTGTCTGGATATGCACCAGCTGACACAAACCCTCCTTCCTGAGCTTTTCAGGCCACTGTACAGCCCCAGCAGAGCAGGATGGAAACTTTCCCATTGACAGGCCATCCTCCATGAGGGGCTGAGTGCTCCCAAGTGGTGTCCACACTTGCCTTCCTCATGAGTGGGAGCTCCTGCCTTTTCCCACTACTCCCCATCTCCTCTTACACCTTTTCTGTCCTCCCCCTGCAAGACTGTGCTCTAGTGCAGTAGCTGTCTGTGAGCAAACCAATGAAAGATTATGTTTTTAATTAGGGTTTGATATTAATTGCCTTCAATGAGGCTGTTTTCACACCACAGCTGACCAAGGCCAGAAGACATTAAGTCTGTCTCCCTAATAAATCATTCCTTCTGCTCCCCAGGGTTGCAGATGAAGAGTGAATAGGCAGTGTACACAGCACCAGCCTAATTGTCTCCTAAAATATGCAGGCAACCCCCACAGCAGTCAACAGAAAGGCTCGTGTGCATCTGAGTGGGCCTTGTGTTATTATTGATGCTCTCACACTAAGGGGGCCATTGTTGCCTCCCCCATCCCTCCATAGCTCTGGCAGGAGTGTTTCCATGTCTGCCAGCCAGGAGGATGAGCTGGAAGCAGATGAAGAGGAGGGGGTATCTTTTTAAAGTCAGACAAAAGAAAGCTCAGCCCTCCCTTTGCCTACTTCCAGCCCGAAAACAAAGGCTGAGTATAAATCTTCCATTCCCACTGACTGGCCAGGTTTAGAGAGAGATATGCCAGCTAGAGATCTCTGACACAATTAAAAATCAAAAGGCTTCTGTGGATAAATACTGGTTTGGCACCACAGCCTGACAAATCCTTCCCTAATCCCTATGAAACTTCCCAAACTAGGCAGAGAAATGCCCAGGGAAACTCAGCTGCTCTGAATTCATCCACCACCATCACTACATGTAGCCCTACTACCCACTCCATATCTCCAATCCCCAGAAGCCCAAATTTGTCCTCAAAATCCTGTCTGAACAGAGCCACACGACCCTTTAAGCCCTCTGCTCCTGCATGACTTTGCCTGGCTTTGGCTGTTGTATTTTGTACCAACAGGGGAGACTTGATTCCTTGTTAAATAACAGACATCAGAAAAATAGGGCAGGGAGGAACTCCAAAGCGCTGTCTGGTCTCTCTCCGTCACTGCTGGTTAACATCAGTGAGAGCCTTCCTGCTGCTGGCAGAACTGTGCCCAGTGCCACTGAGGCAATGCCCCTCTGAGCTGGGCTGAGTGAACACCTTCCCTTTTGGCAGCTTGTGCAGGTTCCTCCCTGCTTTGTGATAAACGTATTTTTCATCTCTGAGTGCGTGTGACAATTAATAGAGGCTGAGGGCCAGATCCCCACCTGGTATGAGTTGGCAGAGCTCTGAGGAACACAGCAGAGCTCTACCAGTTTAGATCAGATGAGATGCTGACTATACTCCTGAAATCCCCACAAACTTCTTGAGCCAGTGCTATTCCAGTCTTTGTTGGGGCATCCATAAGAATTGCTTATTCCAGGGTCCCCAAGGAGGAAAAGTACCTGTGCTATGGTGTTAGGTGTTCAACAGCACAGCTGATGTGATGCTCCACCTTGGAGCAGGAACTGGATTAAGGCAGGGAAATCAAGAACACTTCTTTCCCCAGTCCTCCCATTTACGGAAAAATGTAAAAATAAACCTCATTAAACAGATGAAGGTTAAGCACTCACACACACAGACACCCAGAAAAGAGAAATATTGAAAGTACTTTTACATTGTCACAGTGGTGGGGTTGGGTTTCTGATTCTATTATTTCACAACACTGCAGAGGATTTTAAAGGGATTGATGGCCCTGCAACTCAGAGACTGTGCCACTATTTTCTTTGGAAAGTACCTCACTGGCTGTTGGTTCTTGCTACCAGAAAGAAATAACAAAAAACTTAAGGGAAAAGACAAATATGCTCCTTCAAGGGTTTCTAATAAAATAACATTGAGCAAGGCTGCCAATATGTTCTGTGTCCCGATGCACTGCAGCAGAAGGGAAGAATTTAACATGCTTTGAAAATGCCAATTGCCTGTTGCCAAAGATGCATATGATCCCAGTGCCAGCGGGGTAGGTGGCAGGGATTAAGATGTTAGAGGAGACGTCATCCTTCCTAGGCAATGTTAATTTCACTGAAGAAGACAATGTGAAGACAGTCCTGTTTCCTGTGAGAAAGATTTTTTTCCCTCAGGGTTCACTCTGAATTCTCCATAGTTGCAAAACTACTTTTTCAGAAGACCTTTTTGCTCCCTGCAATATTTTTTATGGTTACAGCAACCAGAATGTAGGTAATTTTCCATCTACAAAAGGGATTTCTGTATCGCCCATGGCTGAGAGCATTTCCTGGTTCTGTACTCTCACATGGGAGGTTGGGACACATAAAAGAGCCACCGTGTTGTGAGGGGAATGTGGCCCAAGGTCATGCCCAAAGCATAAGTCAAAAGAACAAATAGATCTTGTGAGTCCAGGGCTGGTATCCTTAGCACCTACTTTTCTGTAAGCAAGGTATCCATGTAGGAGTGGTGAAGGCCAATGTGTCTTCATTTCCTGGCTGTGCTGCTTCATCCCAGAGACGTGTCATTGCCATATTTTGTGGCTGGAATCAAACTGAGCTTGTATTTCTGCCCTTCTGAAGTGTCCCCAGATGATCTTGCTCTTTCCTTCCAACTTTTATTTCCCTTGTAGGTCTCCCTGACATGTTTGGTATAGACTGGGTAAAAATCTGATTCGTGGTCTGGTCAGTCCAAACTCCAAAGGCCTTTTTGTCACCCCTGCTCCAGTTAAGAGATTTTAAGCATATGTCTACATCCCTCTCTGTTGGGGTGAGCACTAGCCACTCTCTTGACCTGAAACATGTGATTAGAAGCCATATTTCAGTGGAAGTTAAGCATATGCTTAAATTCTCTTCTGTTCTGAGCTGATACTTTCTTGAACTGGAGCCTACATGTTTTTGTAAGATCCATCTTTGCCCTTCCGCATACCTTTACTGTAAATTATTCTGAAATACATATATGGCTCAGTAAGTGTATTTCTCTGGGGCTTTTCCACAAAAAGCCCAATTGATACATCACATACTTAACCTCTTGAACAAAGGAGTTAACTTTACAGGATCAATTTACAAGCAGGGGCCAAAGCTTTTGGATGAAAACTAGCTATCATGTGGTACGCAGTTGAAAGAGCAAACAGCTTATTCATTATCATAGCATTGGATTCAGTAACAAAACACAGACGGCAGAAAGAGCCTGTCTAGATTTCCAAACATATTGCCTGTCCCCTCACTGGAGCATGTTTATTTAAACCCACTCTCTGTGCATGCTGCCAGTTGTTAGATTTAACTCCCAATTTCCTCACATTAGGAGTTTCGACCTGGGCCCTATTGTGCTCTCCATCATGAACAGGGAGCTCCTACCATAGTGAGCAGGAACTGCACTTCCATACAGCTTTGACAGCAGCCCTCAGTTGGGAATCAAGCCCTGGGCACATATGTCAGTGTAGGATGTTTGTGCAAGAGCACATGCCATTTAACAGATTCACAAACCCCTCATGTTTGTTCAAAACTCTTTGAACAACTGTCTCATACTCTTTACTTCACCTGCTTGATATTCTTCCTTTTATTCCACCCTTTATTAATCATTCTCGTGTCCAGGCACCCAGATGTGCTCATTTCACTTTCAACATAATGGATGCAGAGGCCATTAAAATGATGGCATAAGTCTGTTAGTGCTTGGCCATGGAAACTTAACCCCTGTCGGCAAACGCTTGGTCACAGAAATGCTCTCATCAATCTGTCACTGTCTGCAAGCCCTTGCTCTGCAAAGCACATGTGGGTTGATCCTGCAGGATCTGATCCAAAATTTACTGAAGCGAGTGGGAGTTCTACCAATTTATTGGACTTGGCACCATGATTTTAAGGGAGAAAAAAAAGCATTATAAAAATGAATTCAACTGCTTTAGGCAGACACTATTTATACTGTAACATGACATCATCAGAACCCTCAAAATTTAATTTAATGCAGGACACCTACAATTTTGTACGTCCCCCTAAAGCAGTATCAATCGGAAATACAATCTCAGAAATAAAGTGATTTCAGTGAGTTATTTCCCAGTTTTTGAAGTTGGATTTGGGGAGATTTCTATCCATCTCCTTTGCCATGTACCCAGCTCTGTGTTACTGGTTGGTACTGCCCTGTGGTGTGTGTTGGCTTACACTCAGGTACTGAGCCCTGCATTTATGGCTCTGCTGTGAGTCACTGGCAGTCATGGCCACAGCCAGGCTGCAATAAGGAGGGAGCCACAGCTGGGTGAAGTGAACACGTGAGTAGCAGGGAGGGAGTGACAAAAATAGGGAAAACATGTTTTATATCAAAGCTGGCCATCTGGGCCCGCTGCCTGTCCAGTGGGAGTGGGCTGTAAGTGGGACAGTACATGGTCTCCAGGCTTCCTTACTAATTACAGGGGAATTCAAGTCCCTTTGGGAATTCCCAGTTTAGACTCAGCCTCATCACAACCCACAGCACTAAGAAAAGCTAGCTTTGGACTTCCTAATCCAAAGGGCTTGACTCCTGAATCAGACCCTTTGGCTACACATAGGCTAGTGAGCTAAACAGGGCCAGGACGCTGTCTGGAGACCTTCTCCATAATTATTAATACCTCAAAGTTTTCACCATCTCAACCACTGTTGCCACAGATTCTGTGGCACAGCTGGGAGGACAGCAGGGGCCAGAAGGTAGCAAAGCTGAAGCTGTTCTGGTTTGAGAGTGCAGAGTTCAAGGGTGAGAGATGTATCACTTCATTTGCCTTTAAGAAGGTGCAGTGTCCTGGCTTGTTTTGTTCACCAATACAAGGTTTTCCTTTAGGTTTTTCCTTTTACCCAAGCATATTTTTTTTACATCTAGGCTACATGACAACACTGCTCTTAACTGATATAGTGAGGTCTGCCTTGTCCATGCACATTAGCAGGAGCATCCCTGAGCAGGGACACACCCGGAGTGATGTGCTGATCCCTTTAGCTATGCCACCTTCCCACGTGCTGTGGTTGACATCTACCTGCAGAGTCAAAGCCCCGGCACAGTTCCTGCCCATAATAAAGTCCATCACTCATGCAGACAGTTTGCCTGGTGACACAGACCTGGGTAGGAAACAGGCTTTCTGCTCTGGCATTGGAGGCAGTAGGGGTAAATTAGCTGGTTGGGTTTTGCTTCCAGTAACAGAGCTCGGGATCATCACTAGCAGATGGAAACCGACTTGAGATGCATCTCTGCATTTTTCTTGAATGCCAGATGAATATTTATCCATAACTGTAGCTTGTTCTGTTTTGTGATTTTTCTCCCTCAGAACACTAACAAGAATCTCTGCCGAGATTTTGGCACAAAGCCTACATACATCTTGCCCTGGGCCAAGTGATGAGCAGGGACATAAATGTGCTCACAGAGGTCAGTTCACAGCATGCATGAGAGCATCCTTGCTGCACACTGTGGGCAGAGAGCCTCTTTTCTTACAAGAAGTCATAACTAAAGGAATTATCAATCCTTCCTTCCTGTAAAACTTCAGGAGGTAGGCACCTAGCCCTCTTAACGACCTTTGAAAATCCCAGCCACAGTACTCAACAGCCCCACTTTGAGCACCACTTGTAGCAGCCTGAGTGATGGTGAAGGATCAGAGCTCCCAGGACTGGGAAATGCTACAGACATCATCAAAAGGAAAATAACAGCAGTAGCTGTGCTAAAATGCATATGGACATGTGGTGCAGAGACGCACTGGGTGCTCTGCATAAAGGGCAGCCTTGCCTTGGAATCTCTGAAATGCTACAGAAAGCAATGGGGGATGGAAACAGGAAACTGCCTTGGAAGCTAAGACTTTTATAGACAAGAATGGAAGGAGTAGTGCTTTGGGTCTTGTGCAGGTGAGGATTTGCTGTGACAGATTGATGAAGTCAATGTTTGTGCTCAGGGCTGTGAGCTGTACAGAGCAAGGGGCGTTGTTCTGTCTGCTCAGCAGCTGTGTGGGATGCTGACCCAAAGATTTAACAGCAGCAGAGCCCCAGTCATCTTTCTCTGAATGGATGTGGTCTTGTGACTTGGTATTTCTGAGATCTGAGAGCTTAGGAACTGCCTCATCCCCTTCTTCCATGTCCTCTGCCCTGCCCTGGTAGAGACCTCTCTCTCTGCCAAGGTCTGCAGCGTGTCAGTGCAGAGAAATAAACAGAGCCTGAGCAGGCTGTTGTGGTTTCTGATTTGCTTGCCTATATATTCAGAAATTATCAATATGTTCTGAGCAAATCAACATGGCTTTAATGATTGGGAAGGAAAACAAACTCCAGTCATTAAGTGCTAATCACACAGTTACTATATTACATAGTCAGACCTGGCAATGAAACATCCATCTCACTGCCTGCAAAGAGATCACTGAATCAATTTTTTGCATTAACATTTCATTCCTTCCCATACTAGACATTTGTTCAGCTTGTTTATACTCACGCCACATGGCCACAAGCTGTGTAGTTGGTAATGAATGAGGGGAGACATTTATCTTTGGAAACTTAGGCCAAGCCAAAAAGTTGATCACTTGTTTTTATAGAAGAATAACACGTGTGAGATTTACTCAGATAAATCCCACCAGTGGTAATGGGATTGCCTATGTTAATTGCCCACATAATAAATTCCGGTAACAGCGGCGGGGGTTTTACAGTCTGCAGTGGGTTTTTAGCATTCCATTACTGATGATGCCAGCAGTGCAGGGAAGTACAGTGTCATGGTGTCTCTCTAAACACAGGCAGGTCTCAGAGCTGAGTTCAGCCTCTTGGACACCAGCTACTAAGTGCACCTTCTGCCAATCTCTGAGCTCAGGTGGTGGGGTTGTGGCTGGACTGCCACATCCCTGCCCCAGCACCTCCATCTCTGCTGCTGTCAGGGTCCCTTCACAAACATACCAAAATGACAAGGTTTTTTTAGCAGTTCCCACCTCCTCTCCCTCCTCCTTCCAAACCACAGCCATGCTTAAACCCACCACTGAGGCAGCCAAGAGAGGTTGTTTTGCTCTATTTGGTCTATTTGGTCAATCCAGAACCCTTGGAAGGTGATGGCATGCACAGGCAGGTGTGTGGCATATGTATTCCCTGCCCCATTTCAGTCTCCTTGCCTAGGAGAATAGAAAGATTTTGGCAAATTCGTGTGTACACAGACTGTGCTTCTGCTACCTCCCACTCCCCTTTCTCCTGCATTTACAGCAGCAATTTCCAGAACCCTTTACCCCTTCTTATCCAGCTCAGTTTCCTTGTTTACTTCTCTAGTCCCATCCCGTGCAAAAGGCAACTGCACATGAATGAAGCAAAAGGAGCTCAATACATATCAAAGTCTGAAATTTAGAAAACGAGTTATGCAATTTTCCCTGCCTAAGCTGCTTAAACCTTATGAGAACAAAACATTCCAGTAACTTTTTTGGAATAAAATCCTGTGATTGAGAAAGAGCAGAACAAGCCATTTGCATGTGTTATCTCCAAGCTGGGTATTTTGCTGGAGTATGGTAGAACTGAGCTCTCCAGAGCTGGTGTGTGTAGAGGCACACATTTCTCCTCTTCTTACAGCTTAGAGCAGCTAATTGAAAATTTAATTTCCTGAAAGTCACCATTCTCACAAATACAACCAGGTGCCCACTGTGTGATAAATCTATATCTCCATCCTAAGTAAAATGAATCTACTGTTCTAAAATCTATAAGGGTAAGTGGATCCGATACTCACGCGGACATGATCCTTTTCTGCTGGGAAGCTCTTACACATAGAAACATTAAAGGATTTAGAAAATCCATCTGTTTGCAACACCAGCATCTCAGAGTGCAGTCAATGCATTCAGACTGTAAGTCACAGCAGGTGCACAAACTGTGGCTGACTCATGCAGCATACAGATAGCCTAGTGCTGCTCCCCCTTTCCTCTCTCTGACAAAGAGCACGTTTTTACTCATAGAATCATTGAGAAAAGCTGATTCGAATTTACCAAGTCAGAAAATTCAGAGCTCAAATTATTGAACTCGGTGGATGCAATAGGGAAATTTGGAAAGTTGAAGTACAGCAACAAGATGCAAAGCATTTCTGCTGGCACTCCCAGAGCCCCCTATGGCTGAGGAGCTCTAAGCTACTTATAAATACTAATGAATTAAAGCTATAGCATTCCTGAGTGCTGGGTAATTTTATTATCCCTTCTACTAAGAGGAAAACTGAAACAGAGAGAGAAAGTGGCTGGGCTGTGGTTTGTCTGCTCAGCTTCTAGAGGAGGAGGCTTTGGGATTTCAGTGCAAACCACGTGGGGGTGGCATTAGAAGAAAAGCTGTTGCCTGTCTGGTGAGCAGGACTGGTGTCTAATGAGCAGTTCTTCTCATGGACATTCTGCTCTGCAAATCTACCAGAGGTCTTCTCTCTCTCCTCTTGCTGGGGTTCCCAAAGGATCACAGTGGGAGAGCAGGTGGGGCAAGTTCACTCAGTATGGGCTCCTCAGAGAGGGAGTAAGGAGGGAGGACCTTATATAAGCTGGAATTTACTTGGGCTTAATTCTGATATGGGATAAAAAGGACCCTTTCCACATATTAAGTATTCCAGAACCGACCAGGGAATTGATCTTTGCAAATAAAAGAGTGAAAAGCTTGGGACTGCAAAGGCAGTTTTGTTTTGCTGTTTTTTTTTTTTTCTGAGCAGTCTTTTTTTTTCCATTGTTGTTTCTGTCATCCAGGTTGTTTTCATGTCAGATCTTGAACAGGTGGCCCACCCATGCCAGCCTCCATAAAGGGGAGAAAACCCCATTGCTTCAAGAAACTAAATAATAGAAAAGCCAATTCAGAAGAATTAGGAAATTATGAAAACAGACCAAATCTGACCAGCTGGGAAGTATTTTACAATTCCCCCTATTCTTTGGAGTCTTTGATTTAAATGGAAATCTGGTGGTTGGCTTCATTCAGGAAAACCTCAAACATGGATGTGGGTGTCAGTGGTCTCATGGACTAGCTATATTGCAGTATGTGCCAGCATGTGAGAATGGAAGTAGTCCCCTCCTTTTAGGCATCTGCACCTGGGTTTATCAGGTGGCCTCCCTGCATCACCACTGGGGAGATATCAGCTCCCCTAGATCTGCTGTCTGCTTCACGGGAGGATTTTTGCCTCCAAGTGCTGGTTCTTCTCATTTCATAGCTAGAGGAGACCCAGTGATGGCCTGAGATGCACCTCTCTGGATTTTATTTACCATCACATGTTCAGATGACTCCCACCCTTCCTTTCCAGATAAATGCCTGGCTAAACCAAGGGCAAAATTTTAATGTACTGCTGGCAGTAGTACTGGGGAGATGTGGCTCCTTGTGACTGCTGCTCACGTGAGGGCTGCAGGGAGGCAGCTGGAGCTTGGCAGAGCTGTTCAGTTGAGTTTGACTTAGTGACTAGCAGGATATAAATGGCAGGGACACAAAGCTCGGAAATTCGTTTACCTTCTCTCTCAAATGCTTTTTGCAGGTCACTAAGATGTTTGCAGTGTTAATGTGGCCTGACAGATATCACACTAACAGCAGTTTCCTGGATGCTGTCCTGGATTTGCTGTCCTCTTGCAAACACTAACTCACACCACATCATGCTGCTGTCTGTATTTCCAAGGCCTCATCTCATGTGATGATATTGTAGGTTTGTAGAAGCTATCTGTAGCAAGTTTTTTATTACTTCTGTGCTTGCTTGTTTTTCTGATGTGTTTCTGCTGTTTTCTTCTGGCTGTACTTCCTTTTTTTTAAATTTTTTTTTTTTTTTAATTTTTTCCCTCTTTATTCTGGGAAAGAGATCTGTGAAGGTGAGTCATGTGTCACACACATGGGGAAAGATCTTACTTCTGTTTTCCTGTCAGGAGGGTTGAGTCAAGAAGGACCTTTTGTCTGGAAATGTTTCATCACAAGCAGAGCTGTGTCGGGGAGTTGTGAATGCAGAAGTTGCTGAAGCAAGAGCAGATCCTTCAATTGCCACCTGAAATGGACTGGAAAAGGCAGACCACCTGGGTAGTAGCAGTGGCAAAATATGAGGGGCCTTTGGCACAACTGGCAGCCAGTTTGTTTCTTCATCTTCTAACAGCAGTTTGAGTCCTCTAGCTCACATTCTCTGAAGAACTTGGTGTTGTGGACCCATTTAACACCCATGCCATGACAAGACATGCTGCTCATGCATGGTCTGGTCCAGTGGCTGGGGTGCTGCTGTCTCATGCCACAGCAGAGAAAAGGGGGTGATGGGGTGAGAGCAATGTGTTTTCTTTTTGGCCATGCCATGGTGTGCAGCCTAATGGAAACACCATTTGCCCCTTTCCTGCTCTCAGCACGACCCAGCTTCCCATTCAA
The DNA here is from genome assembly GCA_013389925.1 of Aegithalos caudatus. Lineage (NCBI taxonomy): Eukaryota > Metazoa > Chordata > Aves > Passeriformes > Aegithalidae > Aegithalos > Aegithalos caudatus. Next base: position 121,714 of record WEIU01010315.1, read on the forward strand.
GGTGACAGGGGGTGGTTTCTGGGTGGGCTAAAGACGGCAGGGATGGATTCTCAGTGCTGCCCTGTGTCCATCAGGTCCCCCATCAGGGGAGAGGCAGGTGCCCTTGGTAGGGGAAACAGCCCTGCCTGGTCTGTCCCCTGTGTGACATATCTGTGTTCATGTTGAAGAAGCTGTATTTCATCTCATTGTGGGCCCTGTTGTCCTTTACATGCTGAATGTACTTTTCTGATTAAACAGGTGAAGCATGAAACCCAAACAAAGAATTAGTGAAAGCCTCTTTCATTTTCCATTGCTCTTTAGTAGACGCAAATTAGTTCTTTTGGGAGGGCACCTCGCCTCAGTTCTCAGCAGCTGATTTCCTGAGGATGGGGAGGGGAAAGATGCAAATTAAAGCCTGTAGACCTTTTTCCCAGCCAATAGCACTGTCTGCCATTGCACCCACATGAAAACAGCTCTGCCTCAGTGTCCTGTCTTCACCAGAATGCCTGGAAGTACCACAGACTCATATAATGCTAATAAACATCTGAGGCCTTGCCCATGTCTCAGAGAAATTTGACCTAGTTTCTTCATCAAAACACCTGCATTACCAACTCAACTAAGCAGCACATCACAGTAAGAATTTTTCTTTTTTTTCCTCCACTGATTTTTTTTTTTTTTAATGTGGCTGCAAACCAGATTCTTATTTGAATTTGATTTATTCTGAGCTGACCTAAATATTTTGCTTTTCTGTTGGGTGCAGTATTTTTTTACTGCAGGCTTATGGCAACATTGCAGAGTTGTGGGGGAGACAGGTTTCTGGATGTGTGAACGCAATGATAAGTGATTCGATGCTGTGGAATATGATAATAATAACTGCTGTGAGGTTTCTGTGAAGTTGGACCATGTAGAAAGAATTAACAGAATTGATATTTATGTTAGGTGTTGTGATTAAGGTGTCCAGTGTAATTTAAGGATTGATTGTAGTGAGATGAGAGAAGGAGAAAATATGCTTTCTGAATATAGGGCACAGTCCAGTGGAGTAGGTTCATATATTCAACAGGATTTTCTTTTTTTTTTTTTAACTGCTTGATTTAGGAATTTTGTTTCTTTAAAAATGTCATGCTTTGATACTGAAGTCCAGGTCCACAATTTGGTATTTTCTGATGGTGTCCCAGGCCTGGGAAATGCAGAGCAATGAAGACAGAAAGGGCTATCTTTATAGAGTACTTTGCCTCCATGTAGCCCTGGACTTTATCTCAAGCAAAGAAATTTAGCAGTGGCCTGCAAAGAGAGGAGCAGAAGAGGCAGCCTGCACCTCTATTTGCAAGCAGGATAGGGACTCATATTTGCATTTCATTAGGACTTCAGAAAGCCCAGCACTGATATGGTTATCCTCAGTTGTGTTGGTGATGTGATATAGCCCTAATGTTTTCTCTGTGGCTTTACCCCAGCTGAAGCACACCCATGATGCTGCCCAGTCACACTGGGGGTGGGGGCAGAGGTTTAGCTGTAGCAGTGCTGCTCTCCTGATCCCTGTTATAAATGCTCTTGCTGGAAAGATCTTGTCTTTTGAGGGTAAGGTAGGAAGTGTTTTTATTATACCAATGTAATTTCACTTTGCCAACAGAGATGCCAGTCTAAGAGGACCTGACCAGCAAAGCAGCCCTGGGGCAGAGGTAACCCAAGTCCTGCTTCTCTTACAGCAAGATGCACTGCAGTAGCCTGATGAGGACACTGACAAATGTTGAATGTGATTGCAATGGACACAGAGTGTTGCTCAACCTTGGAGAATTTTTCCTCATGTTCAGCATGGTTTATTTTGGACTTTACTGCTGCCAGGAAGAGCTGCAGTGGGGGTGCAAGGTTTCTAAGGCAGATGTAGGCCACCTTCCACCAGGATTTTGCTTAACTGCTGCAGCACCTGGTATCAGACATGGCTTCTGAGGACTTCATTTCTGCAGTTTGGTTATACAGAACAACATCAGCAGTTATTTGGTGAAAGTTAATTTCCAGATGAAAATTATGGATGAGGCAAAGAGTGATGGGTTGTTTTTCCCTCTGTGTGTGTGACAAGTCTCCCCGAGGCTGGCTGGCCACACATCACAGCATAGCAGAGAGAACTTTCCTCTCACTCACAAAGTCATCCAGTTGTCCAAGTTCTTCTTGTGTTGTCCCAAGCTCAAATGCTTTCCATTTGTCTTTTAAGACAGGAAGACTTGCCAGTTCCCCACATGCATGTGCTCACATGAACACAGAGAAAACACTATTTAATACTCACATGCATTAGATTTAACAGCTGTACAACTTCAGCAAAACAGGAGTCAGACCAAAATGTGGCTCATTGTTTTTAATCAAAGGAATACCAGTCTTGCCAGATGTGGTGTATATTTTTCCAAATGAACTCAAACAGTGTCCACAACTGAATATGATATGGTCTTGTGCAATAACATAACTTTTTTTTGCATGCCCATGAATGGCAAGGCACACACTGGTGTAAAACAGAAGACAAAGAGTTTTCATCGTGAGAACAGAATGAACTGGAAGGAAATTGAGCCCAAGCTGTTTTCTGTAATGTTTATTACAGCAGTAGCCAGCCCATGGATCAGGAGATGTTTCTCCCAGCAAAGGCAAACAAGGCTGATGGTCTGTCTCCCTTATAATGACTGTGCTCATATCATACTGACAGCTAGTGGGACGAAATGTAGAGACAAGCTGAAGGTGGAAGGTGCAGTTGTGGTTCTGGAAAGGTTTGCAGTCCTGTCCTCCTTGCACAGACAAGAACACCCTAAACTAAGCAATGTGCAGAGTGCAGTGCAAACAAGGGAGGCACAGACTCTCAGAAAGGTGTGTGAAGCTGAGCTGATCAGAGGTTTCCTCAAAACAAGAGCAAGGAAACACCACTGAGGTAAGACCAAGTCTCCACCATGAAGTGTCATACTCTAGTAGTGTCACTGTCTGTCCCTTGGTCTTAAAGTACCACAGCATTTCTAAAACTTTTCTGCTTGAGCTGTAGGAGATTCCAAAGGTTGCCTTGACTCTGGGTATGATATCTGAAGTCATCCTGGAGCACAGCTTGCATTTCCACACGTAATTTCTCACCCAGCACCAAGGGGGGATGTTCCACTCCTTCCATGTGACCATTCCTGCTCTTTTTTGACATCTCCACCCACTGGCAACATCTGACGTCTGGAATTTACTTGGAGAGTAAAAAAAAAAAAATATTCTCATAGCACATCACCTCTGAGAAGGTAGCTGCAGTTCTCTTTCCTGTTTGATGTTAGGATTTTGCTAAATGAAGAGGAAAGGAAGGACAGTAGGGTCAAGCAGGCTGCTCCTTCTCCCCAGGCACCGTGATCTACACATTGAGATACTTTAAAGCAGTTCTGCTCATCACAGAGCAGATGGCTCCTGGAAGAAGGAGTATGTTTAGGAGAAGTGTAGATACTACTGTGCTATAAACAAACTTCCCTTTTAAACAACATGTTTCAGTGCTGGCCGTGGATAAACATCATCCTCTTTTAATTACTGACTTCTTTGGCAGCAACAGCACCCACTACTGCCACTCCAGGTCTTGATCTGACACAATAAACCCCCTAAATATTTCCTCTCCTGGGTGGTTTTGATTAAATAACCTCACAGCTTGAGAATGGATGCACTTAATTCATGTGTAGCAGGATTTATGATGTCAATATGCTAACCTGGTTATTATAATTTTTTTTTTTTTTTTTTTT
>WEIU01010315.1:125462-171893 GCA_013389925.1 Aegithalos caudatus
TTAAGCTAGTAACCATGAAGACAGCACAACCAGGTCTGGCCACAGCAATTTCAAAGACAGAGGAGAGGACATTCTAGTTCTGGCAGGAGCTAAGTACTTACAGGTGGCCTCTCTCAACAAGCAAGGTCCTAACTCCTCTGGCTCTCCATGCCTTCTCCACAGGTCTATTTCTGGGATCATCCTTTGCATGCTGTATGTCTGTGAAAGCCATTCAGTGGATTTAAAAAGAGAACTGTCTCATTTGGTAAAGAGAATATCATTAAAAATAGAATTCTGGAGGGATTTGTTCAATGCTCAGGAGATAGACAGGGGTGTCCCCAGATTGGGAGTTTAGACTCGCCCAGAACCAAGTGATTCTTCATCCAGGGTTTAAATTCCACTGTGTTATCTGAGATAACACCACCAGGGAAATGCTGTTACCATACCAATACACTGTCAGTGGAGGAGTGACCTGGACTTGCTCAAATGCAGAAAAAAATGGTTTATAAAAGACCTGGCCATTGTCATTGATGCTGAAGTTCATGGAGTTTTCTATTTTCATATTGTTTTCTGTGTCTTCATCATGGTGTGGCAGTCTGAACATCAGGTTTGCTGCACCAGAACTCCCTTGAATTCTAGGATGGATGACCCTTCTGTTCACCTAGCTTCAGTTTTATTTGCAAGCTGAGAAGTCAGTATAAAAAGATTTTAATTTGTGTTCAGAGCCTGGAGGAAGATTTTGAAATGAATTTCCTACATAGCTTTCTCTGTAGTAGCTTATTCATTGTCCAGTACAGAGCAGCATTTACCCTTAGGTTGTGTATGTTCCCATTTTATGGCAATAAAAGAGGCAGCAGTGTGAAAAGCTCTTAAGAGCTCTTCAAAGCAAATGTTTCATAATTGTAGGCCATGACAAAATAAAAGTCACTAAAGAATTCCAAATGCACAATCCATAGCCCAGAACCCAGCAGCTGCCAAACATTGAAAATAAACATCTGAACGGGCAGCAGGCTGCTGCATATGAATGATGACATAAACCTCTTTAGTTTAGCTGCAGATACTGCTCAGTAAAGTTGTTCCTACTGGGTTTCTTTCACTATATTCATTGTCATAATAGTTCATCATCTGGTTGTTTGCCTACATTTTTCTTAAAAATGTACTACTCTTAAAGTCACAGTACATTTCTGATACTGTTTTTGGAGACTATGATTATTGTTCATCAATTGTTGGGACCATGGGAATCTCAAGAGATTTAACAGGACCAAGTGCAAGGTGCTGTATCCCCATCATCAACACAGTCTGAGATGCACATATCAAGAGCAGCCCTCTCAGGAAGGACTTGGGTGTGCTGGTGGAAGAAATGCTGGGCACGACTTGGTAAAGTGCACGCATGGCCTAGAAAGCCAAACATGTCCTGGGCTGCATCCAAAACCCTGTGGGCAGCAGGGGAGGGAGGGAGGGGATCCAGCTCCTCTGCTCTGATAGGACCCCACCTGAACTCCTGAATCCAGCTCTGGGGTTCTCAGCACAGGAAGGACTTGGATCTCTTGGAGAGAGCCCAGTGGAGGCCACCAAGATGATTAGAGGGATAGAGGACATTTCCTCTTAGGAAAGGCTGGGAGAATTGGGATTATTTGAATTGGAAAAGAGAAGGCTTCAGAGTTGCACAGTTGGACATTCCAAGGGAAGGGAATGGAAGGGAAGACAGGATACAGGAAAGGTGGAAAGAAACTTTTCATAAGGACATGTAGTGATAGGATAATTGGTAATGGCTTCAAACTGAAGGAGAGTAGCTTTAGATCAGATGTCAGGAAGAAACTCCTTAAAATGAGGGTGTTGAGGCACTGGAACAGGTTGCCCAGAGAAGTTGTGGATGCCCCATCCCTGGGAGAGTTCAAGGCCAAGTTGGATAGGTCTCTGAGCAACCTGGTTGTGGAAGGTGTCCGTGCTTATGGCAGGGGTTTGGAGAAAAGTGATCTCTAAGGGCCCTTCCAATGCAGGCCATTCTAAGATTCTCTGAATTCTATGAATGTTTCAGAAAGTAAAATTTTGAATGCAGAAGAACATCCTTCTTGGTTTCAGCCCTGGAATGGATCTATGCATCTCAGAAGTATGTTATATGTTCTTCAGAGTTATTTCTTGAGAGACAATCCATGGAAACGGTAGGAGAAATAGATCCATCATGTTTATGTGCTGAACATACAAGGGCGAAAAGTATGGCAGGAGTATCTCTCTTGTCCAGATAAGCACGTACATGTTGCTTTAAGAAGCCACACTAATGTTGATACTTCAGGCACCTTCATAGCAAGTGCAGAAATACATAATTTCTTCTAAAGATTGTAAGAAATCAAACCCTGAAAAATTTTCTAAGGAGAATATATATAGAATGAGATTCAGTTCTGCAAACAAATGCAAACCAAGCTCCAGTACTTGAACAAATATATATCTTGAGAGGTAATGTGCAATACTATAGTTAAAGACCAGGCCATCTTTCTTATGGACATTGGACAGAGTTAAGGAGGTGAAGCTAAGTTTTTTTAATTGAAGACCTAAAGTAATTCTGATTTTACACCACCTACTCAGAGAGCTTTCTTTCTCTCACATATCTGTACAGACCTTTTGTAACAAATCAAAAAAGATGATATTAGAACTCAGGCAAGAGATCCTGGAGCCGTAACTGGCAGCTCTCTGAAATTCTTGATTGAACATGTTAAGTGGAAACAAAGCATGTCAATAAAATGGTGGAGCTTATCAGGAAGGATGTTACAGTCATAAAAAAGAGTCATTTTTCTGGTACATTTATGGTTCTGCATTGCCTTGAGTCTGGTGAATGATCTGAGTTTCTACATCTCAAGAGCATGAGGATCAGGAGAAATGGCAAGGAAAGTGACCAGCATAAGTTAGGGTTTGGAGAAGCTGCTGTATGAGAAGGAACTAGAAAAGCTGTGTCTTTCTGGCTGAAGACAAAGCTATAGGGAGGATACAATGAGGACTGAGCCTCAAGGACATGCTGGGTTGTGACTGCAGAGCAATTACTGACCACACCCCACAACACCAGAACTGCCCCACACTCACTGAAACCAGCAGAGGATCTTTTAAAAGGACACACAAAAAAGGAAAGAATTGCTTTTGTGGGGTGTCCCAAACTTCTGACACTTTTTCTAGAGGAGACTGTGAAACAGGCCATGAGCAGCACCCAGAGGGAACTTGAACATCTCTGTTCTGCGTGTCAGTGCTGGGGTAGTGAGTGGGAAACTAACCACAAATAGTGTCTGGGCTTGTGTGTCACTCAAAATAGCATCTCTGACTGTCACTGGTGGAATAGATGGATGATGGACCTAACACAGCAGGGCATTTCTAATGAGCTTATGCTCTTATCCAGAGATGGCTTATTTATTTAGACTTCTGGAGAAAACCAGGGAAATTTCCAGCAAAATGGAGACAATTTCAGGGAGAATTTCAGGCAGATTTGATGACTCCAAATAAAATCTTAGTGCTGAAAAAATCAGGCATCTTTAAAAATCTTGTCACCTCATAATAAACATTCTACATAGTATACATTTCATTTTTAATCATAGAACCACAGAGTAACTGGGGTTGTCAGAGACCTCTGGAGGTCTCTCAAAGTAGGGTCAGCTTCAAAGTTAGGTCAAGCTGTCCATTGTCCCTCTGTAGTACACCTCTGGGAAGTCTGGCTCCATCTCATCTCTAACGCTCCTTTTAGGAATATAATGATTCGGCAAGCCACATAAAAGTGATCTGAATTTTTTCCATGTGTATTTCAGCAATTATCTGTGACCTTGCACTAATAGAAGACTCCTGTGTGTGGATATATTTTCTTGGAGTCTTCCCTTCCCATCTCTCTTCCCCGTGGGACAGTCTCAGCATAATTGTTGAGTGACTAACTAAATTCCTTGGAAAATGCACACACCATCTTACAGGAAATTCCTATGGTAACATAAAAGGGAACCTCAGTTCTCACAACTGCTTCCTCTTTTCTCCCAGACTTCTGCTAAAAAGGTGGTGAAAAAGCAAAGCCTGATTCTGATTTTCTCTGTACTTTCCTTCTTTTTTTCCTGGAAACGGTGATGAATGTTCCCAAACTGGTTCATTGCATTCATAGAAGGCAATATTGCCAAGGGTGTTCTTTCAAATAATGCCCTGACAAGGGAGGAATGGAGCTGCAGCATCTCAGGATCTTGAGAGGATATCAGTGTGAAAAGGAGTTTGAGGCAGCTGTAGTAAGGGGAACATGCAGATCACTTCTCTTGAGTGTAGGACAAGTGGTGGGTGAGTAAAACAATGTTTTTTTGATGGAGTTTTTGAGTAAAACAGGCAAGGAGAGGAGTTTTCGTGGCTTTCCCTGGTAAAAGTACACATGCAGACTTCTGAAGACAGGACAGCATTGTCCCAGGAATTGTGGGAAAAGACACCAATTGCTCTGTGTTGTGAGTATCATTAGCCACTGCTGGGTGGAGTGAGAAGTAGGTACTCCTGACTCTAAAGTCCTGCTTTCTAAGGTCAGGCACTCTGCAGGGAGCCAGCACCATGGCAGAATCCATGCATTCTACAGTCATAAAATCCATTCCCATAAGATTTTATCTAGGCACTTTGGCTGTATAAATTCCATGGGGACCATTATATAGGGTCCAATTGCACAGGAAATTGAAGGTGGAGGAACAAAAGTACTTTAGGCAGCTAAGCTGGGTAACAAGAGTAGTGAGGCTGGATTTGATGCATGTTGACACTGAATCAGGCAGGATTCATCCTTTAAGGGCTTGTATCTGATCTGTTGGTGGGCATGAAATGTTTGTTTGCTGGAGCAGGCCAGTATCTCTAGCTCTGTGGAGAAATCCCACTTGCTGAAGCACAGGGTGGGACATGGCTTTGAGGAATGTGGAGGCCTTGCAAAAGCAACTGTGGCTCTCCCAAAGTGGCCACTTGCATTCGCTGCAGAGTGGTGGTGCTGGAAGCAGTAACACTTAGCACTGACACAGCACTTCACCCAAACATTGGGTCATTAATCTGCAAAGCAGCAGGAGATGCTCTTTGCAACTGGTTCTGCAAGCACAACTAAAGGACTGGAGTGGAGACAGCTATTAAAAACCACGCTGACATCCAAATTGTCCCTTGGCAACTAAAAAAAAAAGCCTCCAGAACTTACCATGTCCTCTTTGTTTTATTAGTCCTCTTAATATTCAAATGAAGAGAGAGTTTTCCAAAGTTTGTCCTCAGCCTGCCCAGCTTGCAGAAGCTTGGCGGACCTCAAAGGAGCTGCAGCAATTTATTGTGGTTCTTACTCCAGTGATTTTGTGAAGATGAATACATATTCTATCTGGAGAGCAGTTCACTTATAAAGATTATAGTCAGCAGAACACTGTAGATTACCTGCGTTAATAGATTTTACCCCTTCCCTCCCTTAGGTCTTTGTCGTTTAAAAGTTTGGAAACAGAATTGCTCTTGCTACTGAGTTAATTTTCCGGTTAGTGAGCACTGACGGCTTTTTTCCCTCCCCCAGTGAAGCTGCACAAGCACGGCCGTGGGAGGAAGGAAAGAGTTTTGTGGTTACGTCTCAGATTTGGAACCTCAGATGTCAGAGCTCTGCTGCCAGTCCTGTCTGTTTCCATGCGACTCCAAGCAAACCATGTAACTTGTTTTCCAAATTGAATTGTAGCACTTGGTGCACCATGTCACAGCGTCCTGTGGCTGCATTCTCTGACTGGTATCAAGCAGATGAATTTCATTCTTTTAATATAAATTTCTCCAACTGACCACACCCGTGCTTTAAAGGGAAAACACTCAGGGAGGGTAATTATTTGGCCCCCTATGTAAATGTTGGCTTCTCATCCTGATGAGAGTCTGAGGTTTAATTCTCAGGGGTAAAATCCAGACTGTTTTAGGTCATGCTCAGAATTCAAGGGACATGGATAGCTGTGATTGTGCAAGGGAAGGCAGCTGTGGCAGCCCTTGGTTTGGGTACTCCAGGTTTTTGTGCTGTCTGGTCAGGAATGGAGAGCCATGTCAAGGTTTAAGGTTTCTCTTTGGGTTTTGAATCTTAATATCCTCTGTGGTTTATCTGGTTTTTCAGCCTCCACCCTGAACTTGTATTTTCCTTCCATGTGTACCTATTACAGTTTTGTTGAATTAGTGAAACCTTTTTAACACCCTTACTTGGAGAGGATATTTTGACATTCTAGTGACCCTAAATTAGTCCCTGTAGATCCCTTGGTGTTGCCGTTATTTTCCAAGTTTACCTCTGATTTATCAACATTCTTTATTGCAGCTGTAATGATTTTTATCACGTATACCAGCAAGCAGAATAATTCAGAAGTGGTTGCTTCCTCCTTTTATCACTACTCCTGAAGTTGAAAGATGCCTTCCCAAAGGATTTCCCAGTAAAATATATGGGGTAGTAAAGCACAAAGTGCTGCACAGACCATTATGAATGGCCCAACCACTAAGCTGACAGGTTTTGATGTAGCTGAGAGGAGGTCAGAGAGCTGCATAAAAAGACTGAGACACTGAAGGAGATACTGAGAAATGATTATTGACTAGGAGGGGAGAAAGAAGATGGAGACCAGCTGGGATGATGGTCAAGATGCCAGTGTGGATGCATATTTTGGCAGACAGTGAAGCATAGGCAAATCACCCTGTGGGGTTTTTTTTAAAATTTTTGTTTTGTTTTGTTTTGTTTTTTTTGTTTTGTTTTGTTTTTTTGGGTGGGTGGGATTTTTTAAAAATAATGTGAGTGCACTTGAAAACCTGACCCCAGACTGTCAGTGAAGGAAGTGGGACAGGCTCAGCTGGGTGTGGCAAGGAGGGGCACAGACAGGTGAGGCACAAACTGGACAGGTTTTTGCTTTGCTCCTCCTGCTCTTTTTGCCTTGTTCCATAGTGCATCCAGGACAGTGAGTGTTTCCACAGTCCTGCTCCCCATGGGGATAGAGCTGCATTCCTGGGAGCAGGATTTGTTTTGATGGGTTTCCTTCATGTCCTTAAATGGGTTGGTTTTGTCCTGGTAAAGTTCTTGTTTTCTGGTTTTTGCTGTTTCTTTAAGAAGAAAGCTACCTCTGTGGTTGCCATGGAAAGCCCTGCATATCTCATGAGACTGAACCACAGAATATATAGTGCAGACTCAGAAAATATCTGGAAATATGTTTTCTGGAGAGCTGCAATCCTCAGGAGCTTGGCAGCCTTGTAAATGAAGATGCCTCAGTTGGGAAAGGGAATTTCTTTCCCCCAGGCAGATAAAGTGGGCATGAGGATTTGATGGTGCCTGTTAGGGGGACAGGGATGTTGGGGTGGCCCAGTACAGTCACTGTGGTGCAGTGGCAGGGGAAGGACAGGGCTGGAGTGGGAGCCACTGGTGCCTCTGCATCCTGCTCCTCTGCCCTGGGACAGCTTGTGGGGGCTGACAGCAAACATGCACACAAACAGCGTGCACAAGCACTGCTGCTCCAACAGCTCACTAAAGAACTGGTTCCCACACCTTCCTCTAATCTAAAAACCACAGTTTCCCCTCATTCCAGCTGCCAAAACCTGCAAGCTCCCCCTCAACTTCCTTAACACAATGCCCTACTTCATAGTAAAATGAAACTTGGAAGTGAAAATCAACTGGGATGAATATTGAATTAAAGATAGTACATTGATTGAACTACCAATTTTCATTTATTTATTTTTTAAAAGGCTTATTAAGAATGCCTCAATCAATTATAAGATTACTGGGTCTGGAACAGAATGGAGGTCATGTACAACTTTAAAGGCTTTCTCTATCTCTGCAAATTTTGAATTTTTTTAAAAAAATGAACATTACTGGCTTATTTTTCCAATTGTGGAGTTAAAGGAAAAGTTTGGGCATTAAAAAAACCAAACCAACCGACCAAACAAAAATACCCAACCCTCCCCCCCAAAAAAAAAACCAAAAACAAAACAAAAAAAAAAACCCAACAGAAAAAATACCTAAACAAAACGAAAAGCCAAACATTCACATTTTTTTTTTCCAATTGTGGAGTTAAAGGAAAAGTTTGGGCATTAAAAAAACCAAACCAACCAAACAAAAATACCCACCCCCCCAAAAAAAAAAACAACAAAACAACCCAACAGAAAAAATACCTAAACAAAACAAAAAGCCAAACATTCATATCTCAGCATTCTCTTTCTGAGGACAGATTCAATGATATTTGGTGTTCTTGTGCTCAATGACAACAAAAATGTTTCTTTAATACACTTATATACAAATAAAATTTCCCTAAGAACAGTCTGGGGATACTGAATGCTCTCTGTGGCTTGTGAGCAGGAGTTGCAAGACCCACAGGACTCAGAGATGAAACAGATTTACAGTCTTCTCCCATCCTTACAGTGTGGCTGCCATTGACCATGCTGGAGCTCAGTATATATGTCTCTGTTTTTAAAATACAGTAGTTTTTGCTGAGAGTCTTCCAAAATCAACATTTTCTAAGGTAGTTCTGCTGTTCTCAGGAGGGAGACTGGGGACATATTGCACAACCTATGTTCTCTTTGCACAGATATCTATCTCCTAGAAATTGCTCCAGATGTCTCGTTTGCCCCATATGGGACAGCTTTGTGGGTCTGAATGCAACAGGTTTGCTCAGAAATAATACAGCTCCCTAGTTCTGCAGTGCTCAGTGCTCTTTGCACAGTATGCAAAACTCCATGGGCAAAAAAGCCATACACGGGGTGTAGGGGAGTCACTGAAATTAATTGTAGAAACTGATGAAGTCCCTCTTACTGTGTTTATTCCTTATCTTAAGCCAGTTACTGGGCCTTTCTTGCACACAGGAAGGTTATGTTGTGGTTAACATGTCTTCAGCTCTCACCAGCTCCTGCCTCAGTTCACCTCAAGGGCAGTAGGAAATGCTTTGGTGAAAAGCAAACTTGTCTCACACTCGAGCCAAGCTGGCAGGGCTTTTCTGTTGGTGCTTCTGCCACTGCTTCTACACCCACATGTAGTTCATCCATGGCATTGCTGGCTCTAAACTCCTTGCAGGCCCCCAAACCCCTTAAACTGCCTTGCAGCCTCATCCTTGACTCACAACCTGTCATTGGGCACAGTTGGTCCAACTGAAACATGAGAGATGTTTTAATTTAAAGCTTTAATAACCCATTTTCTTCTCCAGACAGAGTCTTAATTTCTTCTTCAGAGCTTTTTGCCACCCTGAGCTGCAGATATTTCCAGTTAGACCTCAGCAGGCACAGTCTTGCTCCTAGATCCATCCAGGTCCAAGGCACAAATCTCTCTGCAAATCCCTTCCTGATATTTTCCGGTTGCTACTCCAGGCCCCTTGTGATCTGCATCAAGCTCTCCCAACAGGACATTTCTTTTATATTTACCAGAAAGCAGAGCTTTTGTAGGCATAGGTGAAAGGACAACAAAGCTTCTCTTGTAATATGTAGTTCCACTGTTATGTGATGCCTCACCTCTGTGCTGAGCCCAACCTCACCAGCTGGAAGAGGGATGAGCGGACACAGAGGGGCCTCGACAATGCTCTCCCTACAAGGATCAGGTGGTGCAGTGACACACTCATTACCACCCTCAGTTTTTGGAAAGCTGGAAAGAAAGTTGGTGTGAGAGAAGGAATGCTCCCAGGTTGGCTTTTTTTTTTGCTTTCAGTTTACAATTTTCAGTTTCCAAAGATTTTCACTGACAAAATACATCTTGTTAAACTTGGTAATATGACTACATGGATGGTGCCTACAAACAATTTTTTTGAAAAGTTTTAATATTAGTTTAACAATGCAAATATTTTTCAAATAATATCATCAATTTTTTTGCGAGCGTTGTGCATAGAGAATCTGTTTTGTGTTTGAAGCCAAAGATTTGTCACACAAAACAACAATTGGTGGGTAGAGATACAGATACACTCAGCAGGATGCACAAGTTTGCTCTTTGCCAGTACAGGCTCAGGCTGGATAATTTTGTGAATTATGTATTTTCCTTGCTTCACATTTCCAATAAATCCCCTCCTTGCCTACGTCCTCTGGGTTTGGGGGTGCTCGTGGTCACCACATGTACATCAGACATTTCTCCTGCTGAAAGCCTTTGGCTGCTGGTTAGCCTCTGACTGCAGAAGAAGCCTTCACACCAACTTGCAAGCCACAGTCTCCTTTCAGTAGTCCTGATAACATCTCAGTGCTCACAGCAGTAATTTGCTGCTGACCTTTTCCCATGCTGGGCTGTCCCTCTCCCAGGCTGGACAACAGCATTACCAGAGGCATGCTGCACAGTGGAATTCAACAAAACCCCTCCATATGTTTTATGCAAAAGAAAACATTACTTTTGGCACAATGTTTTGCACCAGAAGCCAATTGCCACCAGAATACAGATGCAGGACTTGCCAGAACAAACCTAATTGCAATATTTCGGAGGTGTTTTGTATTTTTCTTCCTAATTGTGTCCAGGTGTGTTGAATTGTTTGAGGGAAATTCATAATGTTGAGAAACACAAAAGGGAGAACTCTTTAGCTAATGATGGCAGCAATATATTTTGCTGATCCTGAATATCTGAATTAATTTTTGCTTTATTGGTTCTACTATAAGTAGCATAAATCTAAATAAACAACACTACATGTAACAGCTACTTCTGAGATGCTTACTGTTGGAATTTATGGATACATTAATACATGAACTAATGGATTATTTTTGAGCAAGCACTAATTTATAAAAGAAAAATAAGGGAAAATAAGGTAAAGATTATATAAAAATGTCCAAATATTTAAAAATAAGGTTTTCAATCAAACACAAATATTTTTAAGGATTTTGATCCATAAAACATTTTCACCGGTTTTACTCTTCATCTTGGCTCAGTATATTTTTATGAGTTTCTGAAAATAGGTGAGTGAAACTAAGGTTTTATTTTTTCAGTTGTAACTTTTATTACAAATGGGAAAACTGTGTGATGGTATATACCGCAAATAAGACATTTTCCTCCAAAATCTTCCTTCTACAGTAGTTTCTTCATTGACAACATTGAGATAACCACAGTCTTTTTCCATTGTCAAATATTTTGTGTTTTGCCAGCACACACAGAGTTCAACCTAAGAACAGCAATGCCTGACAAAAAAGGAAAAGAAAATACTATAGGATGAGCAAAAAGGAATAGCCAAGGGATATGTGGAAGATAGTTGGTTTCTTTATTTGTGTATGGATACACAGAGGCTGTGCACACGCAGGCATTTTTCACAACACTTGTTAAATCATGTGAAAAACTCATTGAGCCCAATAGCTCATTTCAGTGTAATCTGCTAACAAAAATGCATGTGTGTGCATCTCCCTAACGTGGTCTCTTTGGGTGTTGGGGAGCCCTCAAAGACAGTTCCTCAATCTACTCAATACTCACTGTGATTTTTACATGGATGACTCTCTTTATTTACCTGTTTGCAGGTGGGGCTGAAATGCAAGGTGGCACTGCATTTGGACATTGGCTTTATCTCAGAAACAGTCCCCCCCAAACAGCAAAACAAGACAAAAATCATGCAGTTCCAGCATTAAGATTCTGAATATAGAAGGCTGGAAAAGGCAGAAAAATATTATTAAAGGCAATGAGGGACTTCTGTTTCCTCACCTATTGATGTGGGTTTTGCTGGATGCTGTGGGCAGAGAAATTGGTTGAAAATAAAGCAATGGGCTTCAGCAGAGAGGTGGGTAATTGCCAGTGGAGTCTCAGATTATCTTGTTCCACAAAATAGGTTATGCTACCACAGGGAAGCAAGAAAGAGGAAAATTGCAGACAAAAACAGTTAAGAGTCTTGTTTGGGCAGAGAGATTTGCTGGCTGCATTGCTCCCATCCCCTGCTGCTGGGGATGAGTTGGATGCCAGGAAGGGGGATTTCACTCCATGCAGTGGCAGGGAGTTGGGACATTGCCAGCTGATACCACCCTGGGTTTCATACTTAAATTTGCAAGGTGGGAATTTCAAGTTGCTTAGGGACTGTAGCAACCTGGCACGTTGCTGCAAGATAGACCCCAGGCAAAGTGAGCTAATGTTGTGGTAACAACGATTTCCTGTTATTTTGGCATTGGTTCATTTTATCTTTCTAAAGCATTCACTGGGATAAAAAACAATTTCACCTTCTTTAAACCACAGAGAGAGGCAGGAGAGCACAGACTGCAGTCCCACTGCAGGCACTGTGGGTTAAGCAGCACTCACTTCACTGAGACCAAGGGTAGGAAAAAAAGACTGAGAACCATTTTTCCAAGGAGTTAGCTGAGTACTTACCATGAAGTTCAGGCTGGCTCTGTGTTTTTATGATGGGATTCAGCTTGACTTTGGAATGACAGAGGTTTGTCTTCAAGTTAAGCTCTAGAAGCCAGTGATAGTTTTTTTCAGCCTGAAGCCTGCCAGGGTGAAGTCAACTGGCCCACAGGTTTTGAAAAAAATTGAGATGGTAGATGGAGATTTATCACATAAGTGTTTTGTATTATGAAGTTGCAGTGGTTTTTATTTGACAACAGGTGTCCTAAAGCTAGATTTATGGTATGGCCAAGACTTGCTTTCAGTGATTTCAGTATCACTGGTAGTTTTTCCTTGTAGTTCACAGAGATTTTGATTTTCTCTGAAAGCTGAATCAAATCTATGGCCCAACTAAAAGACAATACTTTCAGCTTGGTAGCTCTTAGTAAAGGCTCTACCCGATTTGGAAGATGAATTTTCAGACTTACTATTATGTTTGGTAAAAGCTGTGTTAGGAGGATCTAAGCCTGTGATAATGATTTCTATGGCAAGATGAAAGGTTTTCAACTGCAAGTCTGTCTGCTATTTTTCTGTCATTAAGTCACTTAAAAAGACAAGCAAAATATTGCCTCTAATTTTTCTTAAATACAGTTGGTGCATTTATCACAACATTTTGCTTTTTCCTCTTGTTTGATTTCATTCCACATCTCTCTGGGTTGCGTGGGTTTCTGCATTTCTATGGGCTGTCCTTTGACTAGTGCTGTCACAAAAACTCCAGCTCATTCATCCTTCAAGAATATGCAGTGATGTGGGTTTTTTAGGCTTTTTTTTTTTTTTTTTTTTTTTTTTTTTTTTTTTTTTTTTTTTTTTTTTCACACATTGCTANGATTCAACCAATCATTTCCTTTCCATTTTCACAAGAAAACTCTCTAGGAAAAAGTGGTACATACACAAACCCACTTGCCTCCCATGTTTCCCTGAAGAGGCTAAAATACTGTGGTATTTCAGCAGATAATACCAGACTAATATCAAGGATGGTGCTGGGACCTAGGCAGGCTGAGAAAGACCACATCATTCTCAATCTGGATCTGTCTCTGGAGCTCTTTGTTTCCAAGGAGCATCACAAGGAGTGGCCATTGAGTTACTAAGACTGGTTGTGGTACCCCATTGGTGTAGAAGTACAATGGTTCAAACAAATGTGTTCCCCTAGGTGGTGTGAGAACTACCTTGCAGATCCACAGTCTGCCTCCAGAAGGCTACTGTGATGTCTCCTTACCAGCTGTGCAGACAACAAGAAGCACAGAAGGAAGGATATCACAGAAAACCAAAGTAGAATTATGCATGAGATATTATTGAGAGTGTCAGGAGGTGAGAGACAATACCCTGATGAAACATGCACACATTTTTGAGACTGGCAGGTGTTCCTCAGGACACATCTTCATGTTTTGTTCTGTATTTTAAAAATTCCTGAGGATACTAAGTTTTCTGTAGAGCAGATTGGATCAGTGCTTTCCTTGTTGGTTCACTTTTTTTTTTTTTTTTTTCATGTTTTTCCATCAATTATTTAGAATATTTTGAGAAGGGCTAATGTTCATAGTGCTGTTCAGACTTAGCATCCAGGGTGTGAAGGCAAGCAGGCTGCATAATAACTGACTTGTCAAGACCAGTCTGCAATAATTCTGTGTGAGTGCAATTTGGATGTTTAGATCCAGATCCTCTCTATTACTACTTTAGCAATGCCCAAGCAACACTGTCTTGAAGAGAGGGCCAGGCCTGAGGTGCTGAAGTCACTGAAGGTGAGAGAACAACAAGTGCTGGTCTCTGGAGTGACCAGCTGTAACCCTCCTCCCCACTTCCTTCCACTTGTCCCGGTGACTCCAGAAAACATGGTGCAAATGGTAAAGAAAAGTTTTGAGACTTAGAGGGCTGTCATCTGCTATGGTTCTGGGACCCTCAGCAATATTTAATGAGAATAAACTCCAAATGCCAACAGAGCAGAGATATCTCTTTGTCACGCTCCTTAGAAATGTTTTTGAAGAACAGATTTCCTCTGCACAGACCCAGGGCCTGAAGAGATGGTAGGGGCATGTGAGGGAACAGTGCCAGACTGGGCTGGGAAAAAACAAGTTGGGTCTTGCAATCACAGGTGTAGTTGTTCTTAATGGCTGGGCTCTGGTGGCTCTGACTTCAAATGACTTTTTCAAAGCAAGTAATTACTTCATGATCCGAAATGATGCACCTAAATCCCTCTCCTGCCTTGAGGCTTATTGGTATTTATTTCTCCACTGGTTAATGTGTAGTGTTAATAAAATGTCTCTTGTGTCCAACAAGGGCTGAGCTTGCTTTGCAGCCTTCTCCTCAGCTGAGTCTCTCCTGTCTGACATGGCTAGTGATGTAGTTACTTTGGGATATCCTGCCATCTTCCAGGCTTTGTTGAGAGTGGCCTGAGGGTTCAGAGGATGCACTCAAAGGCGCAAGTAGAGAGTGAGTCTAAGCAAAGTTGTGTCTTCTGAAAATCCTGTGGTAGTTGTTAGACAGAACTGGTTGATACCAGCAATACCAAAGCCCACTGGCTCTGCCAGTTTGCTCAGGAAAATGCAACCAAAACTGGGTGTTAATGGAGAAACAAATGGATAAAACCAGACTGAATGTATGGATGGAGACTGATATTGTAGGGGCAGGGCAAGGGAGGGCACGTTGAGGAGAGGGCCTGAGATCTTGGACTGTCACCATCTCCACAACACATCTTGCTCTCTCCTTGAGGTCCAGTGGGCCCCAAAAGCCAACAAACCAGGGCACGAGAAACTGGTGGTATATAAATAATATGAAAGGAGGGTATGAGCCCACACTGGGTAGAGAGAAGGAGGATGCACTAGGAGGGAGAGCAGAGTTAATGCAGCAAGGCAGGAGGACAAAGCTGTGAGACCTGAAAAGAGCTCATGCATCAAACTGCTTTTTTTTTCTTCACTGTTGATGTGAAAAAAAAATGTGAATGTCACAAAAATTACACTACCTAGGGTAGTATCCTGATCTGTACTTTGCACTTTGAAAAGCACTTTTGGAGTTGGGAGGGGGATGAGGAAGGCTGGGAGATATTAATTTCTCTACAGCTGGAATGATAGTTGCTACTTCCTGGGAAAGTAGTGACCAAGTGTTCCTTGGTCTTGGTCTTTTGATAAGTACAGGAGTGCACCTTAGAATGGAGGAAATAACTTGCCAGAAAAATGACAAAACCATGGACAAGGCAGTATCTGGGACAACTTTTCCACTGTGGCACTAAGAGAAAACATGCATAACAACCAAAATGACATCCTTTATCATTGTGTGACCTAGAAAGTTTGAAAATAAAGAGAGGGAGAAATGTAATGGAGACAAAATATAGCACTGATTTTGGAGATACTCATTAGTGGTGACTTTTGATAGTTTTTGAGCTGCAGACAGGCCTGTGCTTACTGGAGTGGGAGCAGAGGCTGCTTTGGGAGGTACACACAGCTGCTTTCAGACTCATTTTCCAGTTCATGGTTCTCCTATTTTCCAGTGGTGCTCAGAGGCCCAGGTCACTGTTTTGGGAGCAGGTCTGCTGTCTGAAGGATATGGAACTAGAAAGGGATTTGTTTGCATGGGACAAGTGGCATCTGACTAATCTGTTCCATCACAGGCTGCTGCTTCCCTCTGGGTGTCTCTTTGAGCCATCCTGATTGTGCAGCCTGCAAATGGATCCTGAGAGATCCTCCAGCCCTGGGCTGCATTTCCTCCCCTGCTCAAGGTTACTTCTGGGCCCCAACTTGCTTCACACCTACCAGCCAGCCAGATCAGCCACTGAATCTTTAATGCTGCAGTGATTTCAAAGGACCAGGTGTGTGAGTGGCAGGATTGGGCCCTGTGGGAACAATAGAACCTGCTCCATTTTCTTTCCCTAAAGTCAGCCATGTTCTTGCCATCTTCAAACTCAACTCTCATGGCCATCTTTATGGTGATTTTACACAGAGTGGTTATCCTTGTGCCTTGGGAAACACTGATTTCATAACTGATCATTGTGGTAATAAAGCAAAGCAGAAAAGCCCCCTGCTCCAAGGCTTTATGTGCTGCTGGGAGTTCAGCAGGGAGGAAGAAAATCTGTGGGAGAGATGTGGTGTGTGCAGAGAGGCTGAGAAAACCTCTCTGCCTGAAATATAGTCACAGTTCAGTGTAGTTGCTGATCACACATTATTCTGACCAAAAGCAGCCAGGCATTTCAGAGAAGCAGAAATTTCTCCACTTGCATGTTCTGGGGTGATATTTTTGTCAAAGGAAGGGTCAAGTTCCTGCCACATTTCAAACAAATTATGGGGATAGGAGCTCATAGGAATAACCATGAGGACTAGAAAAGAGCATTTCAAGCCCTTTTATCCCAGAGCAGGAGAGGCTTGAGGGACTGTATTTCATAAGAATTGTGCCAATTTCTTGAGGAGACATCTTATTTTTGTCAGAAGCCAGCCAGTCTGCACAGCACAACCATACCAGAGCCATACCTCTGCTCTGTCTGCTGGACCAAAGCCCTGGCACATTCCAAAGCCAAATGCCACATCTGGCTGTCTCCTCTCCCTCTCTGCTGCCTCCAAAATGGAATTGCTGGTCTTTCTTAAAAATAATGCTCTCATCCCCGGAATGCACATAGAAAGTGACAGCAGTGGTATAGATTAAGACAAATGGAGTCATTTATTGTGTCCCCTTATTGGAAATCTTTAATAGGAAGCAGCAGTTTCTCTGGTAACATCGATGACCACGAGCACGAGGTGTCTGGTGGGTGTGGGGTGTGGAGACCCTGGCCCCTGGCCCTGCCAGTGAAGACTGCAAGCAAACTGCCAGGCACGTCAGCACTCTGTCAAAACCAGAAAAATCCTGAGTTAGTCACAGCAGGAAGACAGACAGCAGCAACATCAGAGCACCCTCTTGCATCCAAGTGGTTGGTGACTCTTTCAGACTTGAAAGTCTTCCAGAGAGAAAAGCTGTACGCAGCAATAGTGCAAGCCCAGGACAAGGAAAGCAGATGTTCATGTCTCCTCCCCCATCCTTGTTCCCATATGTTGGCTAAGTAGGTTTTGTAAAAGAGAACATGCTGTAAATCAGGGCTGGGCAGGGTTCACCAGTTGGGTTAAATGTGGCTTTTAGGGTGCACAAGTGAGCCACTGTAATTTACACATAAGGAAACTACTGCTTTAAGCTTTCCCTGGATGACTGCTCTGACATCTAAATGGAATAGCTTGTACATCCCTTAAGGAGGCCTTATTTTTTTACTATATTTTTATGTAATCCACAACTTTTTGCATTGCCTGTACACAGGGATCCCATTACCTGTGCAGGTCAGAGTCATCTGAGCAAGAAGATTCTCATCTGAAACTTTGTGAACCTTCCCATCTTGTCCCTTGTGCTCCACATTTCCATGGCTCACAGTGGCATTTTTTGCAGGATCAAATGCTGTCATTTTGATCTTTCAGCACCAAATATGGCATGATGCTGTGAGTTTTGGGTAGGCCAGATTAAAACCAGAATTTGACTATGGATGTACACTTAGGATTTGTGCATTTGTTTCTCTCAAAATTGACAGTTTACATTGCACAATATGGTTAGCAGACAGCTGAGTTCTGATTGTCCAGGGATTTTGGAACAACAGGAAATATTCCCAAGCAACCTGAAGTGCCTGTTAAAAAGTTTTTTTAGTCATAGGCTGAGTGTTCAGGAAGCTGCTTCCTCTTGCATGTATTACATCAGATCCATAGGTTCCTGTCAAGCTGTTCCACTCTGCAGCTTGGCCCTCCTCCAAACAGCCCCAGCTCCATCTTTGCAGCTCGAGGGGGGAAGATTCCCCTCATGAGAACAGGCAGGGAGAAGCCCCATCAGGCTGCTCCTGCCTTCACACAAAAGATCTTGCATGGCCTGAAGTCCTGTTCTCACAGCAGACCTGTCTGGATGTGAGGCTGCAAACCACGGTCTCGTCAAAGACTTGAAAAGGCTTCTTCCTTCTAGAACATTGACTCAATCACTTTATTAAGATTTATATTCCTGTAATGAATGTGTAATTAGCAGTTGAAAGACAACTTCATAAAATCGATATACTCTAATGTACTTCATGTAATATACAGCCTTTTAGCTATATATTGATTTTCTTCCTTATGAATATTTTATCCCCTGTATTTCCCTTTTGCACAGTTTAATTAAGAAATTAGAAACTTTAAAAATTAAAATTTGCTATGGAAGGAAAACATTTTATTTAAGATAAAAGTGGCCTTGCAATCTTCCAGTCTGCTTTTATTTTCTATGGCCCAGCTGCAAAAACACCCTCCTCCTCTTCTAATAAAAAAGGTAATAGTTAATTTACACATGTAGCATTTAAAAAAAATCAGACTAAATAAAGCCTGAATGAAAACATGCTGAGAATTATTTTAGTCAAAACAACTTATTTTAAAGTAATATATTTTCATAAACAGCTGAGTAGTATTAAATTTTAAGTAAAGACTTCAAAGTGTCTGAGATTAGGGAACACGTTAAAAAAAATTACCTGTGTTATAATGAAAATTTTTGAAGTCTTGCTTTTTTCTTTAATTTTAAAATAGGAACTTGCTGCTGAGTCTCATGAAATGGGATATCTATTTCTATGGCCAATTTAGTTGAAATAAATCTTTCTTTTACTTACAACAGGCCAATAGAAATTTTTATTAATGATAGACATTTTATTGCACTTAATACAAATTAACATAAATTTTCATTACACATGCACATCAGTGGTATTTTAAGTGATGTATAAGCATTCCTTTACAATCTTAACATCCCTCAAATTACAGGCATTGATGGAGAAATTAGGAAACCTTCTCTCTTCAGCTGATTACAAATAATATCAGAGACACTGTCCACATTGACTTGGAATTTATTGAGAGACAACAAAATATACAATTATTCTTGGAATAAGCTATTTTTAAGGGGTTTGGGGTTTTTTATTTGTTTTTTAAAGCCTTTTCAGAGCTGAGTCACCAGCCCACACATTGGTGTCTAATTTGTTCACCACCAACATAAGTATGAGGATCAAACATTTTGGCCTGCCAGATCAGAGGACTTTGGTGTTCTGTGCTGCCTGAAGTTTGGGTGTGAATTCCCAGGCTGGGCAGGATTCTGACAGAGGTGAGAGATGCTCCTTCACCAGGGAGGAATAGCAGGCAGTTGGTGTGTGAGGATTGGGTGCACAAACCAGATGTAGGAATTACTACATCCTGGGTGGTGTCTGAAGCTGTTAACCACCTAAAGGATGGGTAAACTGAGGCTGTTTTGGGCTCAGCATTCTTCCGTATTTTGGTGTCAGTATTGTAGTTTTTCCTCTGGAACACAAGTGACTTGGTGAATGTGGTATCTAAATTGGTAGAAGAAATTGGCCAGGAGCTGGAGAGCACAGCAGCTGCAGACCTGCTGTGACCTTAAGCAGCAGTATCTAATGTATCATACTCCGTGAGAGAATAAAACATGCTTTTTTTTTCTCCAAACTGGGCATATGGGTAGAAATACAGGTCTTCTCATGAAGGGGTCCTTCCTTCTCTCCCCAAAGAATTGCTGAAACATCAACCCCATCCCCTGCAGGAGTCTATCTAAATCCTGACCCAAGCCCCAGAGTCTGGGGGCTGCTATTTTAAACCTGACTATGGGCCTGTGACACGCTGAAGGAAAAGAAAACCCATTTCTAATAATGAATCTTGTTATTTTCCAAAACTCAGAGGAAATCTGTAGCACAGCTGGTGGTCCTGGAGGAGAGTGAAGGAATACCACTTAATGAGAACCTGGTGGGTTAATTAGTCTGTTGTATGATGTGGTTAGTCAATAGGAAAGAAACTCGGAAATTTTGAATGGCATAATCATGATTGACCTTAAGGTAGCAGTGGCCTAATAAGAAGTTAAATGTGCCTGAGCAAGGGGGGGTTGTTTGAGCAAAAGGGGATTAAGAGGAACTGTGCTGATGTGTCTCTGCACAGCTTGAAGCAGAAGAAATGC
This sequence comes from Aegithalos caudatus, assembly GCA_013389925.1. Classification (NCBI taxonomy): domain Eukaryota; kingdom Metazoa; phylum Chordata; class Aves; order Passeriformes; family Aegithalidae; genus Aegithalos; species Aegithalos caudatus. The sequence goes on from WEIU01010315.1 coordinate 145,645, forward strand.
AAAAAGGAATGTATTGCTGACACTTTTAGTAGCAGAAGAGAGACTGCAGCATTCCCAGCACAATATGTGATGTCTCCTTGGTGTCCTGACCCACAGAGTTTGTGGGTGCACTCAGAAGGGTAGCACAGTATGCAAGACCTATGAGGTAATATGGGAAGGAAAAAAAGAAAAAGGGATCTGAGCTTCCGGTTTATGTTTCTGATTAACCTTCTCAGATGTCCCAAAATGGTTTTGTCTTCTCGTCTCTGGCTCAGCTCCCCAGTCATGTGCACCCAGCCTGCCATCTCTAGTGACCCTTTCAAAACACATGCTCTTGTGACCTGTGCTTCTCCTGTTGGCTTTATGACAGATATTGCACTACCTACTCAATTTTTAAATATTTTTTCTTAATTTTTAAAGCATTTTCTAACTTGAAGTTTGGGATATATGGTTATTTTTTTTGCCACCAACTTGTAGTGACCTACTAAGTCATGTAGCCTTCTCATGCACAGGTCTCTGAAGAAGAAGGCTGCCACTAGCAGCAGGTGCCTCCTGCAAGTTCAGGATTTGTGTCTCTGCTGTACCAGGCAGCTCAGTACATCCCTTCTTTGGGCCTTCCCTCTCCTACCTCCATCTCTTCTGACTCAGCTGATTGCTGGGTGCCTTGCAGTGCTTTCTTGGCATTGGCCTCTGTTCTACAAGGGCCCCAGGTCCCTGCAATTACTCTTTTATTGCTACTGGTTTCATTTCATCTGCTGTCCCAAGCCTGTTACTGTTTCATATAAGCCTGCCAGATTTGCCTGCATGATTGTTCTTTTGTCCAGAGGAATGTTTAGCTCAGGGTATTTAGTGCTGATCTGGTTTTTCTATTGCTTTGTGTGTACCCAGGGGAAGAGGTTTTGTATTAAAATTCTCCTGGATTGCTGAGTCACTTGAACTCTGCTTCTGTGTCATGTGCTTGATTGTCTGAGTACGGGACCTGGTTATGTCATATCTTGCAAAATGTGTTTTCTGTTTCCCCACTGGAGTTTTGCCTGAATGGCTTCCAAGTTATCCACCTACTAGAAGCTGGGAAAGTTCTCTCTCATGATACAATTCCCCTCTTAAATTTGTTGTGATCTTTTCCAAGAACCTGGCTGGAATCTGATAGATGGGATACTTTTTTTGCATACTTTGCTCTTTTTATGTATTGCTGGGCATTCAGGAGCAGCCATGTAATTCCCAAATGCCAGCTGTTTGTACATTTGTCCCATCAGATATAGCCACGTTAAAGCGTGCTCAGAGGCTTTCCTCTAATCCAGCAAACTCTTGACTGCACTCTGAGAAACATGTGTAAATGCTGCTGGTAGGACTTCCATTAGTGATTCAACATTTACCAGACCTTTCCTGTGGCTCACTGAGACTAAAACACAAGCCCAGAGAAATTCATTATCCACAGCACTTCCCCTAAGACTCATCTTGATGCAATCATCAGAAGACATTTTTGCCTTGAACAGCCCAAGTGCTCTGGCTTCACTCACTGGTAATCAGCAGTGACACTTTTTTTTTGTTGTGATTCTGTTCTGTGGTTTTGGGTCAGTGCAGATACCCAAGTGTCTGCCAGGCTTTTGCTGTTGTTAGAGGCAGTCTGTGCTAGTTTCCAGAGATGTAACAATCCATTTTCTTTGCAGCCTTGTAACTTCCTTCCTCAGTGACTACACGGTGCATTTCTCATGGCTTATTGGCTGAAGAGAAGCTTATTTATAGCCTCAGTTCCTTGTCTTGTGCCCCTGTCCATTAGTGAGCTGACCTGCCGTGGCTGCTGTCTCACCCTGAGGACATTCACTGTCTCTGCTTTACCCAGATCAAGGTCTGCATTGTCCTGCCTTGTGCTGCGTCCTATAAACCCCTGGCAATGATTTTTGTAAGAGTTTCTTACCGAAGGTTTGTATTCATCTGATGGTTTTAGCATAGTTGCATGGCTCTTTTTTTGCATCTCAAAAACACCTAGTTCCATTTTCACAGCCTTGTGCTGATGTTTATTTTTGCTGGGATGAGCTCTGCAGCTGACTGAGCTGTTTGCATGGAAATGAATCAGTTGTTGATCCTGCAGCCCCGTGGTGGGCGGGCTGGGAGCATGGCTGGCAGCCTGCTTTTCCTGGGAGCGTGAGCCTGCATCAGGCAATCCAATTGACCCAGGCTGTGTTGTGTTTCTCAAATAGCTTTAACCTATCATTGCTGATGTCGTGACTTCTACTGTCTGGCCCTCTCCCTTCAGCAGATCAGCAGCACTCAAATATTCCAAGAACTACCCCAGATTTAGATTAATTTCTCCAAGCTTGTGTTTCCTGAGGATGACTTAATCTCCAGAGTTAAAGACTTAAAGGTACATTACCTGGAGGAGTCGACATATGCGTGAGATGTATAAGATAACATTACAGTCAATGAAGGTGCAGTCCAGAGACCTGAAAGAACCCAACTGTCCAATTTTCAGTGCCCACTTTGAGACAGAATGGCTGAGAAGCTCCTTTGCAATTCAGATTGTCTGTAGTGAGAAACGAGGGGAATGCTGCTGTCTAAAACCAGTTCAGTGCTGTTTGAGACCCCCTGTGATACATGGCAGTGGATTGGCCGGTATGGAATCATCATGGAATGACTAAGGCTGGAAAAGACATCCAAGATCATCAAGTCCAACCTTTGATTGAATACCACCATGCCCACTAACCCATATCATATCACAATATCACAAAGAGCATCAAACAGAGACCAGAGAGTCATAAAATCATAGCAATATAGGTTGGAAAAACCTCTAGGGTACTAAAAACCAGATACTTCACAGAATTGAAAATAACACTGAGCACATCAGCCTCCACAACCATAATCCTCTTCATCCATCTACCTCACATGCAGGCACATAAGACTGTCTGTCCCACTGTCAGGAAAGTGTCTGGGGCTACTTGAGATGCCCTTGGATGCCTGCTTGCCCTCCAGTTTCTCTTCCTGGGTGTCTCATGGGGCATCCAATTTGGGCAGCTACATCTGTGTCATCATGTTTACAAAGTGCTAGAGCATTGTCTCAGCTGATTAATCCTCCGCAAAAACTGTTGCTTCTTCCCTTTTCCCCAGTGAGACAGTGAAGGATTTGTCCACAATCTTCTTGCCAGTGTTCAACAGCCAGCTCTGAACCAGCTTTTGCTCTCTTCATGCTTGTCCTTCCTCATAATGTTGTGCTTTCTCTCTAGAGCTCTCAGTTCTCCCTGAATTTTCCTGCTTATTTCTCATTTTCTTCCCACTCAAAATAAAATGGCCAACAAAATCTCATCTTTTTGTGCTGTGTTGAACTAATACCATTTAGGCTTCCTTAGCTCTGTTAAGAGTTGTTTGCAAGCTCTTAGTAGCAGAACTATCTAAGAGTGCAATTCAAACTCTACCACATGTCCTTAGAGAGTGTTAGGGATATCCTTCAGACTTCTGATCTTTGCTTCACCTTTCAAGATTCAATTACATTGATGAAGGGTTAAGGTAGAAACACTTTTAATGCTAAAGAGAGGATGCTGGCAAATATCCTGAAAGCCATATTCATGAGGATTCTCTCTCACTGTTGATACTGTGTCTCCAGATTGCACGAAGGTAAATATTTTCTCTTTACAGCACATGGAAAACATAAGAATAAATGCATGTATATATAATGGTTAAACTCTCAAGTATTTTATTTGATCTGCAATTGTGTCAAATAGAGCACTTAATTGCTCCAGCCACTACCTTCAGTCTCTGACCTACATTTATGACAGGAACTGCAAAAAATCTACAAAAGTCAAAGACAGGAATGATTTTAGACAGCTTTTCCTGGCTTTTATCTGATGAATAAGAGACTGTTTCTGAATTAGAGACAAGTGTCACCTAAGCCCAGATTTCCAGTAGGTGTAAATGTGACTTACAATAAAGAGGGTTGAAAGACTTCAGGTAAAAGCAACCCCCCTTCACCATCCCCCCCCTTCCCCAACCCACTCATGTATGTTAATTTAAGAAAAGCAAACATTTGTAAAAGAAAGCTGTCCAGCTAGAAATGTTGAGAACATGTGTTTTCCTTGTTGCAGCACAGCCAAAAGAGACAAAATTTGCTTTACACGGTATCACGTTTTGCCAAATTAACAGTAACAGTACTATTAATATTTAATATTTATATGACACTGTCATCAGGCGGACAATTGGGTCTGATCCCTGCTGTGTGAGATGTGCAGACATCAAAAATGATCTAGATTATTTTTATTTATGTTGAGGAACTATTTTAATGTTCTTGAATCCTGTGAAGCCTGCCAAGATGTAGGCCCCATCTCCAAAAGTCTTAGGTGCATTTTTAGGACAATTTATTTTTTTAACTGAGAGTTTCAAGTAGTTTTTCCTTTGTAGCTTTTTGACATGTTATTGAAAGCTGAATTTAAATGTTGAATCAAACAATTATGGGATCTGGTTCTGATAATACCTGAATAGTGGAAGATTGCATTTCCTATGGCTGAGGTACAACTGCAGAGGGAAAGTAGATGTATTTTTGCCTTGACATGAAAAATTTGATCATTATGGAGTTTTATCTTTGTGTATGGGTAAAAAAAAACCAGATGTGTTAAAACCTCCAGTGAAGCTGGTGAGATATTTTGGTTTACCAAGGTCATCTGAATTTTCCTAAAGATTTGCTAGCCACATAAAATGAGATTTTCTGGGTATTGTCTTAACCCTGTGACTATCCCATGTCCCTCAATTTAAGCATTGCAAGGAGTGAGATGTTTACCAGTGTATGAACTGAGTCCTAAGGAAATATCACAGTTGTACATCTACTGTCACCACCACTGGACATCTCTCAGGTCATTGTAATATGCATAATTTTTAATATTTTATCTTTCAATACACATAGGTTTGATTTGAGGTTCAATCTGACATCTCTGGCCAGTTGGGATAATTGAGCCCCCACCTCCATGTACCTGTGTAGTCCTAGCAGATTATCTAAATTGCTTCTTCCAAGTGATGAAATTACTCCAGAATGGGAGCTATTTTGGTAAAGCCTGTACCACTGCCAGCACAGAGGTATCCAGGATGGCTCCCAGCTGCCATGGGAGCTGTACCCAGGCTAAAATGCCCTCTGTGATCCTGGTTTTGGTGGCTTGGAAAAATCTTTGCTTTTATCTGCCACTGTGAGAGAAAGGCTTGAAGGTTTCTACGGAGCATGTGGTTTTCTGAGACAGCAGGTTAGAACTGATGGCTTTGTAGTAAGGATTAGGCATGATTTTAGCTTCAAGCTTTGTTCTTTTTACTCTCATGATTGTCCCCACTCTGCAGCTTTGGTTTGCCCTGTTTGTCTCTGAGTGCTTGAGCCGGATCCAGCCAAATGTGCTGCAGGCAACCAAGCACCAATGTGCTCCAGCAGCTGACAGGAGTTCTGTCCTCAGGACAAGATTAGAGCTGTCCTGAAGTAAAACCCCATGAGTCATATGGTATAACTGCTGTCCCTAGCACAAATGGCTTTGTGATGGTTGCAATTTGCAATAGGGTAATCTGGTGCTTCTGTTACACCACATCACTTGTGGATGCAGATGTAGCCTGAGTCAGTGTGTGTCTGTGAGGAGCAAAAACACACACACATCTCATTGCCTATATGTGACAGCCTGTTTCCCAGAACATCAATGATTCCCTGGGTATTCAGGAGCCTAGGGATTCTTCTTTGGTGAATAAACTGCAGTAGGAAGACATGTTTGAAATTTCCATCATGTAGGATCCTTAGCAAATTCTCCAGTGACAACTGCATTGAAAAAAACTAGGTGGATATATGTGGAAAGTGTTTCTTGAAGCTATATGCAATGACAGTTCACTGCATTTATGTCATTCCTTGCTGAGTTATTTTACTTGCATTACTTCCAGAATGCTTGCTACAGAACAAATTGAGGCAAAATAAATAATATAAGCAATATAATATCACACAGAGATTTTCCAAACATTGTTTCTCTCAGCCAGCTAAAGGGATATTCTCAGCTCTGGAGACGACAAAAGAAATTTTATTTTGATCTAAGCATGCTTATCATTCAGAGCCTGGGAAGTTAAAGCTTTGAACATCCAAAGGCTCATCTGTTCCAGTTCTTCCCTGAATTTATCCATGCCCCCATGTTATAATGTATAGTCATAAGAGCAAAATTCACAATGAAATTAAATGGTTGGCCTAAATTCTTCTCCCTCAGTCCAGCTTTTAGGTAGGAAAGGAGGACTGCATTCCATATAGCATGTGAAGAAATACCGTGCTGTGCCTCTAGAGTGGACTCACACATAAATCAGGAATCACTGCTCAACAGAGCATGCTGATTTTTTTCTGTGTTTTGGTTTTTGTTGGTTTTTTCTCTTAGACAGAAATGTAGTAGTGGTTAAGACTTTTTTATGCACTTCACTTGAATTTAACTTCAGCTACCAATCCTATGACTTCAATAAATCATGGACAAATTCCAGTCTAGCAAAGCTTCTAGTAACTGTTTTCAGCTGTAAATCTGTAACATAGAAATCAGATCAAAGTTTTTCACAAGTGTCAATTCTAATAGATATTTTTTAATTACCGTGATATGTATTTGATCCTTATGTACCCTTTTCCTTCCATCCAACCTATCCATCTATTTTCCACTAAAGCAGAGACAAATCAGAATTGTCCAAGTATGAGATGTAGAAAGAAGCCTAGACATGGTTTGTATAATCCTAGAGATGAACCTAAAGCTGTGAAAAACATAAATATCATCAAATAGGCTCAGATTTGAGTAAGTGTTGTTTAAGTGTTTTGCCCAAAAGTGGCATTTCAGTGGGTTTAGAACTGCTCCAAAAGTCAAGATGAGCTTGTCATTCTTGAAGGTGAGAGGCAGAAAAGGAAAAGATATACATAAAGATAGATTAGTTGATTAAAAAGCCACCTGTCTCCTGTCTTTCAATAGTTCATCTGGCAGGGACTCATTCAAAATGCAAAAAAAGAAGGCTTTAGTTTCCTCATCTGCCAGATGAGATCTGAGTCCACCTTCATTTCCCAGGAACAGCCCCCAAGTACCAGACTGTTTGATATTCCCCAGTGCAGGATGAAGACAGAGGAAATGTTTTTTCAATACATCTGATAGAGTATGTTTACTTTGTTTATAATATTGAAATATTCATGAGAGCAATGTCCTGTGTCTCTGCTGCAGGGCCGTAACACCACGATATAGAGTAGTTCTCTCTGGCCTAATGAATATTTCAATATTCTATATAGAGTAGGACAAGATCTACAGGGTGAAAAAAAAAATAAGACACAAAGTATTTCTCAGCAGACTATTCTCCTGTGCAATAGAGTAACCTCATCTAGGTTCTGATCTTTGGGTGGGAAGTGGGAACTGAACCCCAACCTTCTACATCCAGGCAGAACTCTGCAGCCAGTGAATAAACAGGTGGTAGTGCCTCTTTAGGGCATTTCTAAAACATATGGTTTCCATATTTTTCTTTTTTTTTTTCCTTTCACCTAGGAAAGAGACCAAAGTAGAAATATATGGCTTTGTTATTTTCTTTCTATTGTGAAAACCTGTAAATGCTTCATATTAGTTCATTGGGGCCTGTCAGGTTTTGCCCACAAATTAAAAAAAAAATTGTTACTGACTTCTGAGTTATAATTGGTAGAAAGGTGTTGGGGGAAGGCAAGATAAATTTTCAGCTTTTAATGTGAAGGTTGAAAACACTATTTGGAAAGGTGATGCTGGGAATTTTGAACTCCCCATGATATGAGATCAAATATAGTCACTTTACAAATTAAGAGGGGTTGTTTCTTTGGGGTTTTTTTGGGTTATTTCCCCTTAACTGTTAGGTGCAAAAATTCCACATGAAAGTTGTTTGGCCCATGAACATGGGGAGCAGACCTTTCAAATAAGTACTATTTCTGAACACATGCTTTTCAGACTATTGATGCTGTTTCAGAAATGACTTGCTGGATTTATTCAAACCTTAACAGAAAAATTTCTCTCCTGGATGCTTACAAAAGTACCTAAAATTTCAGCCCCTTGGGGGTTGTTCTGCCTTTATTTTTTTTGACCAAAGTGTGAGTAAGAGGTTCGCAATCTGGTTTGTTAACAACAATGTCTTACAGCTTTAAAATAAATACCCTCTCAGTTTTTTTGCCATTTTACCTTTCTGGTTAAAACAAGTTGCAATTCGTGCCAAAAAATGCCCTGCCAGCACTGAGGCTCCAGTTTCACTGCTTTATTAGAGCTTTAGCTATATGATTAGCCTGAGGATAGATTCACAAATAACAGCTGCTCAGCTGGGGTGTTTCCTTAATCCATGCCTGTGCCTTTCAGAATCAAAGCAATACCGAGGCACAAGAAAATTATCTCTACCCTACAGAGCTCCATAGAGTGGAGTAGGGAAGTGAGCAAATGGGTATTTTTCTGCTGGAAATCTTGTAGAGGCTCAAATGAGACAACCACACTCCACTGATGGAACTACCCTCTGTTGACACATTTAATCTAAATTAATTTTTTTCATCTTTATGCAACAAAATATGACCCAAACCACCTGGGGCATTGGAAAAAGAAAGACACAAACAATAGCTATAACCAAGATGCTGTGTGAGCAGTACCCTGGAAGTGCTGAGAATGTTTTTAGTGCTAATTATTGTACATAATAAAATATATTTATCTTCCTGCTTAAAAATCCTTGAACATTCTGCATTTGTCCATCCTTATTTCCCTGAAACATTTTTCATATATACTTATTTTTTTCATGAGGAGAAATATAATAAAATATGAAGTATGGAACTTGAATTTTTTACCTATTTATTATGGCACAAACAGCAGTAGTTTCATTGAACCCAATAATAGACCTCAACCTTGACTGATGAAATCACTCTGGAACCTATTGATTGTGGTAGAAATCTATAGATTTATATTAGATAAAAAAATGATAAAGTGAAACTGAAGTGGTATGAATCTAAAGTGAATGAGACAAAAAATCAGTGCCATTTGTTTACTGTTTTCATACCTACTGTGTTTTTGTGATGCTGCTATGTGAAATAATTCAATGAGTATCTTACAGCCAACTAAGCAGAATCTGATGAAAGAAAAATCTTTTTTAGCTGTAATGAACCCAATTCCATTAATACTAAGATCACTTTTCTATGTCTAAAGCTTTTGGATATGGTAGGGATATATTTTGAGACAGTAAGAATTATTGTGCTAGTTGAAGAAACACCTTCTGTCCCTTCACCAGCTGCGTTTTTGAAGTCAGGCCCATAAGGTAAGTAGAACTGCATAAAGAGATAAAAACTAAATTAAAGAGAAGTAAAACATGACTCTTGGACTATTGTACTCATGTGGATATTTACCCTTCGTGTACACAGCTCTGTTCATACATAATTGGAGCTCGAGAGAAAGTTAAGGGAACAGATGCAAGATAAATGATTCCTATAAGAACAACATGTCCAGTACTTTTTTCCAATTTTGAAGCATTTTTCTCCTCCAAAGAAATTATTATTTTTATTTTCCCTTCATGACTCTAGAAGTCTGTTTCCTTCAAGAATTCAGAATACAATGTCATTGCTAGTGATATAAATAGTGTTTTGTCTCTGCTAACTGTGCAGAACAGCACCTTAGGGAGAGAGAATCAAAATTCTGCCCTTCATTTTGCCTCATGAGGGGAACATCTGATTAGTTTCCCACCAAGAATGCACTCTGTATAGCTATAAAAGTGGTGGAATCACAGTTGTATCTCAGAAAATACTTTGAAGCTTTGCACAGCTCTAAGTCAGGCCGTACCCTCTGTCTGCTTGAAGGGAGCTGGCACAGATCTGAAAGTCTGAGGTATGCTTGTAGTGCCCATGAAAAGCAACTGCAGAAGTTCATTGAGAGAAGGCTGTGTGCCCATCAGTCTGTCTGCCTCCTTTGCACCCATTATTCTGATTGGTTTCATAAAGAGTATAATTTTTGTCTATGAAACTCTCAGTATCACTTGTCTTTATGGTAGATACAGAGGTTAACCTTTTCTTCCTCACAATGTATTACAATTTTACCATCTGACATTGATAATTTTTCTTGGTATTTTCTGCTTATTTCTGCAATATTGATTTTAGTTTGAGACTGGTTGGAGTTTTTTTCTATGCTCCCGTCTCAAAAACAAATGCAATGTTTGCCTGTTTGTCTTCTGGTTCCCCAGTACTTCAGTTGTCACAGCTTGATGCTCAGTAATGTATATATGCCTGACTCTGTGGGTGACACTCCTTGTGCTAACTGTTTCTCCTCTGACTGGCAGGGACTTAAAGGAGAAAGCTCTGAAAGGAGAGCTTTAGGTGAATAAGTGCTGCCTCAGAGATGCAAACATCAGGAGCTGAGGTAATTCAATTTTTAAGATTTCATTGCTCTGAATTTGTGCATTAAAATAGAGGAATCTGAAGATGATACTCTGGGCTCACTGATGACAGTGGGAATTTTGTACATGGGTGCTCAAGACTCCTTCTCTGAGAGGTCAAGATAGTCCTTGCTGGATTTCAGGCCTTGTTTAAATAGAGATCTTTTTCCTCTAAGTACCATTTGTTATAGCCAGGCATTAAAAACAGGGACACAAGGAGCTGTCACACACCTTACTGCACACACCTCCCTCCTGCCCTGCAGCAGCACCTCGAGGGTCTGGATGGGCATATGGTGAGAGATTGCCTTCTTCAGTGAAGCTGATTCACCTAATCCTTAAGTGAAATAACAGCACAGAGAGCAGGCTTGTTTAAGCTGCATATTTGTTTTTCACTTTGCAGCTTACAATAATAGCGGAGCATATGGCAATGCAGAGGAGCAGTCGAGGTCCAGACCCCTGGGATGAGTGTAGCTGCAGTGAAACCAAATGACTTATGGCAGAGATGGCTCTGGTCCCAGGAGACATCTGCTGCCTTGCTGGGGAAAGCTGTGGTGACTGCACAGAGCTGGCTGATCAGAGTAGCAGAGCCCAGCTCAGACCTGTAGCCAAAAGTGTGCTTGGAAATGCAGGGAGTAGCATCATCAGGTCTGCTTTCGAGTGCCTGCAGTGATGCCCTAAAAGCAGTTGCACCCAGGCTACATTTCTGTAGTATCCTGGGGCAATGGAATAAAAGATAAGACTGTTGCAAGAATGGCCATTTGTCCTTGCAGTTCTACTAAGAGATCTTTCCCTGTTACTCAATGTATTGCCATCCCATTCAGTCCAGGGGTAACATGACAACAATAATAACAATATCAATATCAACAACAATAAATAATAATAATAATAATAAATATCTCAGATCTATGCTCTCTCTGGGGACATTTGCACAGAAAATTTGCATTTCATAAGAATACTTGCACTAATACTTACTTTCCAAATATCTGCCTTTGGAAAAACTGCATACCATAAAACTTCCACCAGATGAAAAAACCTGGCATGGTTTGTTGGCCTGTTTTTACTGCCTGAAAGAGCTGTTAGCTCATTTTCTAAGGACAACTCTCAAGACTGCCATGCTTTTGATCACCAGTGCTCTTTCTTCCTCCTCTGTTCACTCTTGCCATAAACATCACTGTCCCAGCAATATTGAATTCCCTTACAGTCTGTGGACCATGTCTTGCCCCCAGTGTGTGACAGGGGACATAAGCTGTGATATATTGTTGTTGTTGGACATGAAAATGAAGAGCTTGACTCCAGGTAGAGGAAATATCAGAAAGCTTTATTTACAGTTTTGTGCAGCCCTTTTAAAACATGCTGTGCTGAAGAACCATATAATTGGTCAGTAAAGACAATGCTTCTCTTCATTGGTTAAATAATAGAAACAACACCTGGAAGAGGAATAGTCATGAGAGCCCAGAAATATTATGAAAACAAAATGGCTATTTACAGGAACTGTCCTTGAGAGAAAGATTTTTCCCAAGGGAAGGAAAATCAGCAGTTTGGCAGACTGAAAACCTTACAGACTCCGAAAATCAGACCCACAGTATATCTGTTGTCCAGGGCAACTCCACACTCCTGGTGTGAGGGTGTGATTTTCCCCACCACATGTTGGGGAGATAGGAGGGACCCTCAGGTGTTTCATTGCACTCTGTGTGGTTTTACCACTGCTTTACTTGGTGCAAGTGGATGGTGAGATGAATGACAGTGTGGCTGAGTGCAGCTACTTTGTGAAGGGCCATTGAAATGTGGAATTTATCCTGTGACTATTTAAGTGGCAGCAACTGCTCAATGTTACTAAAGGAACAGAGAGTAGTATTTTCAAAGGAGAAGGATGGTATGACTACAAATCCAATGGAATAATGGGATTTGTATGGGGGAAATGCCTAATCCCTTTCATAATAAACAGGTTTATGAATGACAGATGTGGATAAATAATGAATGCTTCCAATTCATGATCAAGGATTGAGTGAGCAGAAGATAATGCAGTTGCAGCTCTGACTGAATTTTAAACACCACTCACAATCTCAGAGTTCAGTGTGAAGAAGACCTATTCGATCATTCACTTCTGTTTATGCTCTTTACTTCATTAGTTTTAAATACTTATAATTTTGCAGACACAACTAAAAGCAGAGGTGGGCTGAGAACAATGAAATGTAAACAACTAGTAAGATTTTGTGCTTTATCCAAAGTGTTCCTTGAAGCTGTTTCACAATGAACACTCCAGCACAAACAGTGAGTGTTGAGTGGAATTGGGTGTGAATGCACACATCAGTCTTGTCAGCAGCAACAAGGCCAAAGAGACAGCAGCAAGGAATACTATATCCAGAGAAAAATTAGTTTGAGAGGCACCCAGAGCTGGATGAGTACTTCAAAGCCTGTAATATGCTTGGGATTTGAGCACATCTGGTAAAGGCTTAAAACAGAAATTAGAAAAGGGACTAAATTTTTCTTATTAGGTCATCTACTCAATCTCCTTGTCAGTGTAGCATCCTTCTCTGAGATATTCCCTTCAGGGTTAACTTTTCAGCATTTTATTAATTGTAATTTGGGCATTTTATCTGTACTGACACAGTGAATAATTGACTCAAGGAACTCCTTGCTGAAGGTTAGCCTTGGAGCAAAGTGCTCAGCAGTGTTTTAAAAAGGTGTGGATGCATTTGTTAATAGCATCTGCACCTGAGCTGCTGGCAAATGGAACAGGGACTATCAATCTGGCACTACTGGTCTCAAGACAATTACCCTAATGGTATGCTGTAGCTGGATTATAAAACATTTGTATCAGCATCTAGAGCATCCCTCAGTTCACTTTAAGGCAGGAAATCGGGTTTCTAACTGAGCTAATGTACAAGGGTATCCATCAGCAGAGTAGCTGGGCTGTCTGTGTCAGTGCAGCAATAAATATGAATGCAATCATGTTAAAGGTTGCACAGTGTGATTAAACCTGCTGCATGCTCAGCACAAAGGATGTCCTCAGACCAGTGTCACTGTCGATGGGTCACAGCTGCCATGCACTGCAGCAGGGAAACACAGGGAGGGATTCTGGCTGGGGGGAGCTGCTCCTGACCATGTGCCTCACTGTGGCTGGGCAAGGTGAAGGGCTGTATCCAGGAGTACAAATGGTGTCAGGAAACAGTTCTAGGAACTGGAACCTGACCATTTATGCTGTGAAAATGCCAGACTCTGTTGCTATTATGGCTTGCTTGAGTGGTCTGTCTCTTAAACCTCCCCTGGGTATGATCTGGGGAAGAGCAAGGGACAAGGGTCCTCCCTCACTGGTGGTTTGAATGTGTCCACCCTGCTTTAGAGAGCAGGCCAGGTTGTTCTCCAAAAGCTGAGAAATTACTCTGAGTGTGTGTGATATGAAGTTACAGGTGGAGTTTAGGGTGCCCTGCCTCCAAATCTGTAAGTGGGGTCCTCTGGGCTTGGGTCCAGCCCTTGCATTGCTCACAACAGGCTTGGAGCATCCAGGAGCAGAGCTTGGAGTATCCAGGAGCAGAGCGAGAGTTTTGAGAGTTCATAGGAGGATTTTTGGATGTTTTTGCTGTCAGGATGATGTTGCCACCCTTGCACACAAGGTCCCACATGGCCAGATCCTGCCTCTTTGTCTTTTCACAAAGCTTTTCACACTTGCTTGCCTGCCACAGCAATCTTCATCACCCTTTCAAGCCTCTGAGCTTTTACCCATATAGATTCCTGTACCAAAGAAAACTAAAGCTGTTCTTCCTTTGTTCTTTTCCATGGCCATGTCTGAAATACACGATTTCCAAAAAGGCCTGTGCAGCACAGTTCCTACACAGAAGAGGGTAACTCAATAGTCAATCACATAAAAATAATTATAAAATATATGGTATATGTATTTTTCTATGGATATGAATACGTGTGTGTGTACCTCCACTTCTCTCTCTCTCTCTCTCTGTAGATAGGGGGATAAATACAAGTCAAAAGAGCAAAACTAAGAAAATATTTGAGATACTTCCATGGTCTTCCTCTCTCAGAACAGCTGATGTCCTGAGAAATTTTTGGTCATTTTCCTAACAATACTTCTGTGGCAAAGGAAGAGGCAAAAATCGGGAAGAAATACAAATTGGTGAAGGAATAAGAGTAGATCCAGATTGTGCACCAGAGCACTGCAAGAAGTGTGTGCTTGACAAACATACTCCTGGGTGTTGTAACCAAATAAGCAATTCTAATAAAAAACAAGAGCCATGCATCCAGAGGGTAATATTTTATATTTCATTTCAAGGGATTATATTTGAGATATTTATTTAATAGAATCCCTTCAAATATAATATCATGCAGACTCATGTGTAGGATTAGGAGAAATAGTTACCACTGAAGCAATTTAGGGTTAGTAACCCAGACCACCTACAATTATTGGACTCAAAAATGTACAAGTTCAGTTTTCAAAATGCTTCTCTAAGAGTAGCCTGCATGCCATATGTCTGCAAATGTTGCCTTCTACAGTACATACAAGGAAATCCAACAGCCTTGGAAGGCTCGTATTTCATTTGATGCTGCTGCTGTGTTTATAAGAAACAGAAGAAAAATAATGATCTGCTGGCAGAATATGATTTATGGCTTTATGCGTAGGAGTGGGATGAAAACCCTTCCTCCTGGCAGACAGTCCCTGGTCCTGCAT
This sequence comes from Aegithalos caudatus, assembly GCA_013389925.1. Taxonomy (NCBI): domain Eukaryota; kingdom Metazoa; phylum Chordata; class Aves; order Passeriformes; family Aegithalidae; genus Aegithalos; species Aegithalos caudatus. The sequence continues at coordinate 160,664 of WEIU01010315.1, forward strand.
CTTTCCAGTAGATTTCAACTTGGCGACAAACATCTAAAAAGAGTGGGGTTAGGGCTGACTGAGTTTTCCATTTAGGAAAGGCTGGGAAGTGGCCAGATAATCTAAAAATGATTTTTGACTGAATAATCTAGGAGCAGACAGAAGCATTTCCTTTAGCCTTCTGCACAGCTTTTCACTTTTAACTGCATTTTGGGTTTGGTTTAGGATGAAACTGTTGACTTTCTACAGAGCTGACAGAGCTGCAAAGGTGAACCTGGATTGGATATTTTGTGTGTGAAACTAGCACCAAGCCTCAAGGGAAAAAAAAAAAAAAATAGGACATGGAGAATCTGAGTTGCAAGCATTGACAATAGAAGTCTCTAGAACTCACTAAGGTGTCCAGTCTGGAACCTCTGGACTCTGGACTGAGACCAGCTTACACCAGCTGTGATATGAACATGAAACTGCATAGAAGGTAGTCTAAGCATTGTCACTATAAATAAAAGTCAAAGGGGCTTTATTTTCAGTTTTCCAATGGAAAAAATATGAGACACATAATTTTATATCAAATATCCAGTCTTGTTCACAGCAGGGTGATGCCAGTTAAATGGTTTCAGACAGGACAAGTCACATACAAGCCTAATTTTTGATTTTGTATAAGATGTAAGATCCAGTATCTTTGAAGTTCAGAGTTTTTAAATAGCTAAAACATTCAGAACCCAACTGCCTTCAAATGACTTCACTGGGAGTTGCATACTTCCCTGCATTTGAAGATCTGGCTGAAGTGGTATACATAAATGGGATTTCAGTTCTGAAAATTCTTCAAATTTTTTAGTCATTTCTTTTTCAAATTGTGAACTATGTAAATGTGGTTTGGCAAAACTGCGTAATAAAATGAAATCCAAGGATAAATTTGGATTTTATTTTTTTCATATTTTCCAGCATCAGTGGTAACTTGGTAATTGGATATGGTTTGGCCCTATTCCCAATTCTGACACAGACCAGAAGATACAAATCTCTGAACTATTTTTAGAGAGTATAAAAGAAATCAGCTACACCAGTGTCTGCTATGCAGCAGAGTGCACTGAAATGTTTTTTACAAAAATATGTCAAATCTGGATGAGAGAGTCATATTTTCATGACTTATAATCCTGATTACTGCAAGGTGAGCATTTCCTTTACATTTCTTACTGAGGCCCTCAATCAGTGGCTCTCACATGGCCATGGACATGAGCAACTATCAGCAGATGAGCAGGATGATTCCTGAGCATCAACTGAACAGATTTTTCTGTAGGCTGTGGTGCAGCCACTGCTTCCTCAAAGTCCAAGAATGAGTAGTTCCCTTCTGCAAGTAGTTCCCCAAACTGATCCAAGGACACTCAAAGCCCTTCACAATATTGTCAAAACAGAATAGGAATTAACTGTTCAACCATCCAAGACACTTTATCTTTACTATTGGTGCTCCTGGTGCCTCTAGCCCCAGTGCAGCTGTGTGTAAGATGCAAACTACAAGGCCCTGCACTATGCTCACACAATATAGCTTATCAACACTTCAAGATCATTGGTAGCTAGAAATCTCCATTCTCAATTAAATCAGATCTGCCCTACAGCTGATATCATCATTGACTCTCCAATAACTTCTGGTGGCTGATGTCTGGTAAACTCCTCCCCAAACCACATTTATGCTCAGTGGTGTAAGCCACAAGACCAAAGATGTAAATGGCCTGAAGACAGAATTCCTATTTTCCTGTACTGTGGTGTTTTCTGAAGGTCAGGTTGAGGACGTATCAATATGGACACCATGGTCAGCCTCAAGCTCACTAAGGGGAAGTTTATGCTGGAAAAAAAACCCATTTACAAGGTTGACTGGTGCAGAGTATCTAGAGGCATTTCCACAAAATGTTAAAAACCTTGTTCCCACCCATCCAAAATACTCCTACACAGAAACCTACAAAATGCAAGCAAGCAAAACAAGGAGCAAAATAAAAGTAACAAATGAATGCTTAACATTTAATCTATTTTTTATTCTTTTGGAAAAAAAAAAATGTGACAACACTGCAACAAACTTTCTGTGAATATTTTTCTTTGTAAGTTTTTCAGTTTTGTTTCGAAATGAACAGTACACCCATTAATTAACAAGGGTGGGAAACACTCTTCTGAGGTCAGAGCAGTGATAAAAAGTGCACAGCACTGTATTCTGTGCTGAGACACAGGTCCTCCTCCATTTGCCAAAATCCTATGTGTGATACTTGGCAAGTCACTTTGCAACTCCCTTGTATCTATGGTTATTTTTCTTCTTCACTGTTAGTACATATACTCACATCAGAATGAATGAATACAAGTACAGTCTTATGTTTAAATAATCACAAAATTATTAATTCCTGGTATTTGACCCACTGATATAAAGTCAGACAGGTCCAGATTTTTAGCATTTTATAGAGAACATTTGCAAACACATAAAATTATTTTTAGGAAGCAGATTTTATGCTGCTGAATTACAATTATGTCTTATAGGCCTTGGGCTTGTTGAACTTCAGGGAGCATCTTCAATAATTTCCAAAGGTAAAACACAAAAAACACAGTTCAAGAAATATTGTCACCATTAAAATGACAATATCTGATTATATGACTCAGTGATTCAACTGACAGGTACTTTAAAGCAACTCAGATAAATGAGCAAGAATGGTCTGAAAATGAAATAAATAATAAAAAAAGGAAGGAAGAAAGAAAATATTTCCATTTTTTTATTGTTATTGGATTGTGTTTCATCTTTTTTGCCTTAAAGCAAGACCTCTCTGCCCCTGGAAGACTCCAACATCACCCGTTTACATTGCTGAAGTGAAGGTCATTCCTGCCTTTCCATCAAAAATCCCTCTGTCTTCCTCCCTTCTCTGTTTCCCAGCACTTTTCTGCCCAGAGTTTTATAACTCAGCTGTAAGAAATTGCTTTTGGGCTGAAACTTGGCAGCAAAAGTCTGATTTCAGGCCAGGAATGATCCCCCTCCCCTCCTGGTTTTCAAAACCCTTTTCTTTTGGTCAGATTTGAGGAGCAGAAGAGCAGAGCAGAGGGGGAGGGCAGCGTGGGGCATTCTGCACAGGAGCTGGCTGGCTCTGGCTGCTTTCATCATGCTTCAGTGGCTCTTTATTTTTCCAGCTGAAACAAGGGTGATTTCTGCATAATGTGGCAGGGATATTTTTGTGTATGTGTTTGCATTTAAGCAGAAAACGGCTGAGTCATTTCTTCTCAAAAGCAATTTTACTGTGTGAGCCACTTACTTCCTTTCTGGTTCTCCTTCATTTTTGTTTGTGTTAATGTTCAAAAGGGAGGTTCAAAATAACATGCTCCTCTCTGGGTCAGCGAAAACAGCTTCACAAATTCTCGTGTGTTCATCCAAAATTCTCCTTTAGTGCTGGAGCTGAAGAGAAATATTGAAAGGATGGTACTGATACTGTTGTAACAGCAGTGACACAGTAAAGACACAGGAGTATTTTGGATGGTTTTCTTTAGATTATGTGAGTGCTTAAGAAAGCCAGACTAAAATCATGTTTCATTTGTGAAAGGGCAGTAAGGATAAGTTCTGAATTAAAAGCCACCAGTCTATAAAAAAAGAGGGACAAAATATGATGAGAGGAGGTGCAAGGGCTCAGGATGACCTCTGTAAGGTTGCTCTTGGCTCTTTGGGTGGAGCAGCAGCAGCATGGGGAGCAGTGTAATTATCCATGTATTTGGTGCTAATGTTGTATTCATGACTGCAGTATTACAGGAATGTGGCCACAGCTGGGGCACTCACACAAGGAAAGGGGATGTTGATTTTGAAGGCAGCAGTGCAGCCTCTTCTCAAACACCTCTGTGAGCTGATTCTGTGCTGAGCCCCAGCAGCCTTTTTGTCTGCTCTGAGCAGTTTGTGACCTCACTACTAAATATGCACATCCAGCTTTCATGTCACTTCAAGATACTGCTTTCCTCTGGTGCTTCTGTGAGGGTTTAGTAGAAGGACATAATTGTCCAAAGCCTACTGTGACATGGAGAAAGGTGCTTGAGGAGGATCAGCCTCATGTGTCAGGTTGCTCCATGGTGAAGCATCTTCTGGCTTCAAGGGTGAGTATTCCTCTCTAGACCTGCGAGTGTGAGTCATGGGATCATAGAATAGTTTGGGTTGGAAGAAACCTAGAAGATCATCCTTCAAACCCTCCTGCCACAGGCAGGGATGCTATCGAGTAGATCAGGTTGCTCATGGCCCCAGCCAACCTGTCCTTGAACAATTTCATTAAGCCACATATCCAAAGAAATCCCCAGTTAATGACTGACTGTGAAAACACAGGAATCAGTAATTTCCTATATGATATCAGACAGCAAGGGACAAGCCCTGCTTTGCTGGAATTGTGGTTATGCTTTCTACTACTGTGAAAGCATCTTTGTTGCTGCTTTCCCAGCTCAGTTCTGTTGTTCTGCAGCTATCCCCTGACTGTGGCATCAGCCCCAGTGACTGCTGAGACATCAGCCTTTGTGCCCAACGCTGCACCCAGTCCCAGAACTGGAAATTATCTTTATGCCCTGTGGAAAAAATAGTTTGTGGTTGTCTAATTAAAGCATATGCACAGTGGGGCCAATTATGGTTGCCCTAGCAACTTTAGTTCTGGTATTTCCAAACTCCAGGCTTTGGAAAGCCTTTTGCTTCTGTTCAGCATCTTGGGTTGTGTTTGTTTACACCTATGCGTTTCCTTCTGTGTGTGATCACACCACTCTCCTCCTCCTAATCATCCCCATGGCTTCCAAAACCTCCTTTCCTCTCAACTCCCACACCTTCTCCCTGACACTTGGACATGAAGAGATGTGTGGTTCTTTTTTCCAGTCTTTGGAACCATAAACATCTGGGGTGAAACTGGAGGCTATGGTTTGGTCAGCACCTGCATCTGCTGCCCAGGGCTCACCCTTTGTGGAAGGACCCACTGCTGAATCCAACTGAATCAGCAGCTCTGTTGAGTGTGTGCAAAAGGAGATATCTTAGAAATTTTCATGGAGAGCAGCTGAAAGTATATTCCTGCTAAATTAGTGCACCTGAGTCAAAGACACTTCTTCTTGCTGTGAGGGATGCTGCATACCCCTCAAATCACCACCATAGCTTGTGGCTTGAAATACCCAAATAAAGGGACTGTTTTATAGAGTCACCTCTGTAACCCCTGTATATAAATTTCCCTGAGTATTTGTTAATGCACACCTGGAGGAATCTATTGATTTTTTTTTTTTTTTTTTTAAACACCAAAATGTCCTGCAGGTGCAAGGCATGAATTTTAATCCACATGACATACTTTGAAAAATGAGATATGTCTGAGTAGTAGTGGATTGTCTACCCTCTCCTGTGAGTTGGCCCAGGTGGCCATTTAAAGCTTTCTCTTACTTGCAGAATCACTCCATGATTGCCATAAAAGTCACTTTTGGAAGAGGAAGCTGTTGAAGACGTAAGGATTCAGCCTGGTTTCATCCAACTTGAGTTTAGGCACTTAATTAGTATGCCTAGATTAGGGTCATGGTCATCAGAAGGTTTCCTCTACAGACAATGGAAATCTCTCCAGACAGTCCTTGGATTTACATCCTGAAGTGAGCTCTGCCTTGACTTTAATGATTGTATAGCTTCAGATCCTGACTTAGGCACATTTGTTAAATATTTACAGTCTTCCTGCCCAGCTCATGCAATTGGACAATTAAGGGGAAGTCAGCCTGGAGCCATGAGCAGACAGAGACTGACAATTGGTTCCAAAGCCTGGAGGGAGTCATGCCTGAGGACTAATGCTCTGTACAGCTCAGGGGGATGCTTTGCTCATTTTTCCCCTCGCTCAGAACTGTTTGGCTTCTCACCTTCCTATCTCGGGAAGCTGGACTGCCAACTTTGGGCACTCAGAAATCATGAGTCAGGTATCAGAACAATTGTAAGACAGCTTTACAAGCAAGGAGGTGTTAAAAAAATAAAATAATAATAAAAAAAAGACAGAGATATGGTTGTATGCTTCTGAGTTTCCATCTGTTTTCTGAGGCTTTTATGTTTGACTTCAGATTCATGTTTTCCAAGCCTTGTCCTGCAGCAATGAGGTCTGGAAACTTCATTTTCTTCAAGAGAAAGCTGAGATTCTTGTGTAATGCATGTTTTCAGGAGCATGGTCTTTAAGAAAAAAATGCAATAATGTGAGGTGTAATAAAACATTGAGGTTGGCAGAGGAGAGCTGTCAGGCTGTGGCTCTGAGAGAGCAGCAATGATGAGCAAAGCACAGAGTGTTGGTCTGAACTTGAACTCTTGTGCTTATACTAAGTTATGTGTCTTATGCCAGACTGGGTCTAAAAGAATTTGAATTTCCTCTTTTTCTCCGTATTTAAACCCCTGAATTTTCCTTCACATCCCATCCAGAAATAACAACACTGATTTAGATTATCTAAAGAATTAAAAAATTGTCATTAAACCAGTGCTGCCTTATGTGGACAACTGAAAACTATTCATTAATTGGCACGGTCGTTTTATTTATTGTATGTGGTTTCAATATTGTTTTCTTGTTTCTTTTTTCCAATAGGAGTGGCCAAATCAGCTACCCTTATTCAGCTCCTGTCTCACTTGTGAGTGGAAATTTACAGATTCTGAAGCTGAGGAGAGCTGAGAGAAAGAGAGAAGGAGTCAGGATATCACTGGGAGATCACATCCTTGTAAGAACTGCTCTGAGTCTCAGTACAAAACCAGAGCTGCCCCACATGTGAACCATGTGTCATGTTTTGGTCCGAGCCTGCTTCTGGATAAATTCCTGGTGAAGGGGGAATAATAATAAGAAAATGTGGCAGTTTAATGGGATTTAATTTCCATCAGCAGTGATAAGTGCAGCGCTCAGACAGGAGAGGCAGTGATGCTGCTCAGCCCCCATGAAGCTTGTGTCTGAATCCACCCCTCCAGTGCAGAGCATATCTATAAACATCTCTTGCCTAGCTTCTCTCTAGCTGTAATTGGTAAAGAGCACTTTAAACATGCTCCAACTGGCAGTAAAATTCTACTTTGAAATGTTGGATGGTGCAGCTTATTTGTATGTTTTAAACAATAGTGCATGAGCAACTCTAGATGCTTTTGAGAAAAATTACATTGTGAAAAAGCCCCAGAGAATCTCTTCATGACCATTAGTATTTAATTGTGGAAGGCAGAAGAGGAAAAAAGCAAAGAACAGTAAGTAATGGGTCATTATATTATTATGACTCATGTTGCCTCAGAGGTTTCATTTTCAGCTGGTGCCGTGTGTATTGTTAATAAGTTATTTTATTATTAAATTTGGACTGAATTCTTATGTTAAATTTGGGCCTAAAAATTACCATCCTGGTACCCATGAGGTGTGTGTAAAACATGAAAGATATTGATTAAAGGATCCAGCAGTGAGAACAGGAATGTTAAAGTAATGTAGAAGTAGGTTTTACACCTAGTAGGCCTAGAGATAATCTTGGGAATTTACTGGAAAAAAACCCATCTCATTACCTAAAAGGAAAAATACCCTGACTAAAGAGAAGTAAAATTTAAAAAGGAACAGATATGCAGTTTCTATACAAAAAAGAGAACAAACCCAAACCCCAAAGAACACATACACAAAATCAAAAACGCACCATCCCAACAAAAAACACCCTCCAAAAACTCCCCAAAATTAAGCAACAAACCAAAGTAAGCCCAAAAACTCAAGAAAAAATGTGCTCTGAATATTAGGAATACTAAAATGTGAAGTCCTAAATCAGTCTAAATTTATTCTAAATGCTTTGCTCTCTTACTACTGTTTACCCTCATTTCTAATCTTAAAGCAATGTTTTCTCTCCATCAAAGAAACTCATTTTATGTCCTTCTTTATTATCTCCCAGCATGTACTTCCCATTCTTTGGTCTCCTCTCTGGAATTTTGCCTGTAAATTTTTTTCAAGGAGAAGGACTGTCTCATTATGTTCTATGCAGACTTGAACACCATAGATCTCCAAAGGGCCTAATTCTGAGGGAAAATTCCTGCCAAATTCTTTACTGGTGGCCCACTTTTGATTAAATTTTTCAGCTTAGAACTTCATTCCTTGTTGCACATCCAACTTCTGAGACTAACCTCAGGCTCACTGGGAGTTTTGCAAGCCCCTGTGATGGGAGTAGAGGTCAGGCTACAGAAAAATGGGGTTGAGAGAAGAAGGCAAAAAACTGGAACAGAGCCGTGAGAGAGGCTGTGAAAACTGTACAAAGGGAATGGAAGGAATGAAAAATGGTAGATCTTCCTCCTGGGACATGATGTTCTTGTCCATCCTGCTCTCTGCTTGGTAGAAACTATCATCTCTAGCACCTCCCAGATCCTTCTTGAATGCGGCAAGTAATAATAGTAACAGTAGTAGCTGCAGTAACAGCGGTAGTAGCAACAATAATAATTACTAATAAGAACTATTTGTCTTATTTCCTCCTTGGGTGCACCCAAGTGGACTCTCCCTGTGGTGCCTTCAGAGGACCTTCTATGCAGCGTCATCATAACAAGTCTTTGTGGCCCACGTTGTCTGTCACTCTGTCACACTGAGGCTGCATCAATGCTAATAACAAGGTTAAAAATAAAGAGGGGAGCAGTAGCTCAATTATCATTCCAGGCACGTGGTGTAATTGTGCTGCTGGCTGCTGGCCATGTGGCTCTTGTGGTAGCAAACAGTGCTTCCCCTCAGCAGCCCCAGCCGCCCTGTTTTCATATGGGCTGGGAAGGTCAGAAAAATCAATTAGCAATGTGGGACATTAACAAAAGCCAAGTCCAAATACAACTTCAGAAACACTTTGCTGAAAGATTAATGTATCTTTAAAAAACAAATGGACATCTGTGTCATTTTTCAGAGCTGCTCGTGGCTGCTGCTCCTGCTAGAAAAAGCCAATGTTCTCACTCTGTACAGCAGCACTGTCTTTTAGCTGCCATGGAGTCATCTATCAGACAGGGACTGTTGAACTTGATGTTGTCCATGCAGAATCCACAAAAATTAGCTCATCTCCAGCTGAGATGGTGTTTGAGAAGCAAAGAGACACACCAAATTGTCTGAAGACAGAAACAGCAACAAGGTGTGATGCCCCCATAGACACCAGGATGTGCAGCCCTGCCAGCATTGCCTGAGCCCCGGGTGAGGGACCAGGCTGACATAGTTAGGGTTTATAGTTAGACCAGGGAATAAAACCCAGACTTCTGAGCTTTATGAGTTATGAATTCAATGTTGTACTACCTTGGGCAAGTCACCTTCCTTTTAGTGGTCTCTAATAACAATATCTGACAGGGACATTGTAAATTTTAATGAAGTCCTTCACTATCCTACTGTTACATATGCTGAAAATCATAAAGTGTTATTAAATTCATTGTCATCTGGCATATCAGTCTTCAAATGGTTTAATCTAAATTACACCTCTATTTTCTAATATAAATATTTTATTTCTCTCATACAGGAATGTAGAAAGTAAAATATAATTTTGCTGTTCACAGGCCTTGTTTAAATTTATATATATTTGTTAGATGTTTGTACTCTTTTCCTCACTGTTTCATTTTCTGATTTTAAGGGAAATGATTTAGAACATCAGAAGCTACTCAGATTGTCCCCATGGCTCATCTGATTTTACCTACCAAGTTGAATCATTCAGTTACAGTTTTGCTCCTTAATAAGTGTTTTATATTTTAATATAATGGACACTAACAGAACCACACAGGGCAAGGTGACAAGTTGTGATGACTCTCTGAGAATACAGCACTACATTTCCTAGGCTTGTCCATGGTGGGTACATAAACCATATCCACTCCAATGGTATTTGCACCACTTGCAGATCACGTTGTATAATAAAGACAAGAACAGTTACCACCCAACTGATGTGCGTCTTTTTCTTGATCCCCCTGCAAAGACAAGAGAAAAAAAACACAAAAAAACAAAAAAACAAAACCAAACCAAAATGCTTCAGTAATTTATGCAATAATTAAACCAGGTGGGGATATGATTTCTTGGAAAATGGAGAAAGGAAAGATCAAGTAGGTCAGTCACAGACCTAAGAGGACCCAACCACAAACCACAACATTTTAGGTTCCATCAAGCTGAGCAATGATTATAAGTGCCCATATGAAAAGGACCCTTTTTCTCAAATGTGGGGTCACCAACCACCCTGGAATGGTCTAGGAGAAAGTTGCTTAAGGGAGAGTTTCATAGGAAAATAATTTACTGTTACCATTAGGTGGAGGCTATGAGTGTCTGCTTGGAAATTTTTTTCAAAAGCATCTTCTTTCCCATCATTTCTTTATCAGGGAAATATGGGAAAAAATGTTTCCCATATCTTTGAACCACTTGATTACTGATATATAAATAGATCGTTGTTTCAAAATGCTCAAAAAATACAAAGCCATTTTCTATCTCAAAGGCCAGAAAATGATCATTAGGAACACAGCTCATTTCTGTAATGTAGGGTCAGACATGAAAATTTGCTAAAAATGACATTATCCTGGATGGGGAATAAGAAAACCTGTATGTGACAGCTAATTATTCTAACAGCATTTCAAGTTAAATAATTTTTTCTCACCAGTCGCCCATTTACAAGAAGAGAACATCAGACCAGGGAAAGAAATTTCACAAAAGCTGAAAAGGAAAAACAAGGGAAAAAGAATTATCCCACTTTCTCTGAGTAGAGTACAGATTGTCAGTATCCTTTGGCATCCCTGGTGTAACTTGGTTTTGGTCAGTCCAATAAAACAATTGTTCCTTTAACTATAGCAAAGACCAATTTACCAATTATCTGTTTCCTAAAAGCATTGAATACTGAGTATCCTGTTCCATTTCCTGTCAGATATTCACATGCAATTAGATACAGGCAGTGGGAATGTAATGTAAAATGGGTATTTTGTTCTGAAACATGGCACCGTGCCTGTGCTCTTCCCCATCTCCTTGAGCAAAGTTCAAGTGCCAAAATGAAAGGCATGTTTAATGCCAAAGGTGATTCAAGTTCAGGCCAAAAATAATTCCAGACAACTCAATTTTGAATTGTTTTTCTTCTAAACATTTTTTTGGGGGAAATGGAAATACTGCCGGGTGTTTGAGGCTGAGATGCTAACAGTAAAGCCTCTTGCAAGTTATTCAAATATCAGCTGCTATTGTGTTCAAAGTCCTCCCTATCACGGTGGAATTTGTAAGAGGAAGCCAATAGAACAGCCAGATTTACAATGTACTTGCAGAATTTTGCATAAGGTTTAGTTTTCTTTACAAAAAAAAAAAAA
>WEIU01010315.1:171924-212754 GCA_013389925.1 Aegithalos caudatus
AAAAAAAAAAAAATCCACTGTGAGGATGTCCTTTTCTTCTAAAATTTTAGCCTGAATTCCAGAAAACAAGTTGTGCACATAAATTGTATTTACTGACATTTGATTTTGTATAATTGTACTTCAAGAACACAGCCTTGGTAGCTTAAGCTTGAAGTTAAGAAATTGTAAGTTAAATACTTGTGTGAAATAATGTACATAGAAAAATCCATATTTGTCTATTTGAAGATATCTTGCTTTTCTTGTATAGCATTGCAGAACATCCCTGGACCTTTTCTCTTTTCTTTTTTTCTCGTTAGATAGCATCCAGTCATTTCAAATATCTTCTGAGGCAGAGCAGTTACTCACTATGATAATATTTTGAATGTCACATCCAATAGAAATGAAACATGAAGCCATGGATTGGTATCCCAGCCATTCAATATACATTCTTGGATAACTCCTTCTATCTGAAAAGGTAGAATGGCTTAGGAGACACAGATGTGATATGTTTTATCTGGTTCTTCTCTGGCAAAGAAAAATGAAGTCTTCCTTTCATCCAAAAAGACTGGTACTTGTTTTGTTTGAAATGCAGAAATATGCAGAATCCGAAAACTTTGCATCTTCTTGATTGCAGTCAAATAGGGAATTGAAAGGTCACAGTATTGTAGTGGAGAAACAACTCCTCCCAAGAACCTTGAAAACAAATGCACTTGCAGCCTTCTTGGGAGAGGATAAACCAAGGAAATGGAGGCTCAAACACAAAATACTGAATGAACCTAAACTAGGTCTGAATGGAAGATATAAGGTCAGCATGCACAGCATGTTCTTCTAACCACATCTGACAGAGGCAGAAAAGCAGACAAGGTTATAGCCTATGCAATACTGCTTGGAAAATCCTGCAGGAGGTGACTGGACATCCATTCCCTAGAGGCCTCTGTCTTGGGGAGGAATGCCATGGGCTGTAGTGTGTGATGGCCCAGAAAAGCTCTCTGACTCTTCTGAGCCAGCTGCACCTGAGCTTCCTGCAGCAAGAAGCTGTGGAGCTCTTTCGTGCTGTGCTGGACATGGGTGAAGAGGCAGCACTGAGCACTTGGGGTCCCAACAAGCCCAGTGGAACCAGCTGACTTGTGCACAGGATCCAGATTGTCTCTGGCTGGCTGATGTGAGTCTTCCTATTTCTCTGAGACTTACAGTTAAAGAGTCTCCGCAGGGAGACCTGTGAGAAAGCTCTATAAAAAATGATACATGAAAGAAAGATAGAAATCTATTAAAAAGAATGGAATAGTGAGCATGAAACAAAAATTCATTAAAAATGTATGACCAGAGTAATAGGACTAGCTTTGTTTTGGTATTGGCAGCCTGCAGAAAAAAAGATGTAGGAGAATCATATTACACAGATGAAAAGGAAGGAAGGCAGAAAACTGGATTAAATAGATAGCTATATACATTAGTTTTAAGGATTATCGCTGAAAACCATGTAAATCTAAGAACATTAAAAATCAGGAATGCCAAAAGGGGCAGTTGTATGATGCAGAATTAATTAAGGAGAGAGAAAGACAAAGGCAGAAACCACTTCACAGGAAACAGAAAAAAGACTCTGAAATCTGCTGACTTCAGTGAAATCAGCATCTGGATTTCCTTGCCAAGAGGACAGAGAGGAGATATAAGCAATTATATGGAGACTCTACACAGAATATATTGCATTGTTATTTTCAAGTTATTGCACAGTTGTGAGAACTGTTTTCCAGGCTTTTGAGACCTGAGACTCCCTTCAGGAAGATGCTGCCACCCACATCCTTACCTTGTAGCTCTGCCAGGTGTTGAGACAGATGTTTTCCTGTTGACATCTGCCCTGCCCACCCTTTCCTTCCTGCTGCAGGCAGGGATGGTGAACTGGTGAAAGTATTTTCAGATTGTGACACTTGCTCTGATATATTTTGCACAAGTAAACAATCATTTTTGTTGTTCCTTGTTTTTTAAGAAATTGCAAAATAATAATCCATATTTCCTAGATAAGAAAGTCTTTAAAATTCTCTAGCCTGACCTGGGGCCTGCTAAATACCATGAGACACCAGCATTTACACACTAAGCATATCACTTCTCTTAGTGCCAACTGGCATTTCCCACTTTTTTCTATCTCCTGTTTTTTTCTCCCTATCAGTGCAGCAAAGCAGGCAGAATCATTTTACATGATGAAAAATCAGCTCAGAAGGAAACCTGAATTATAATCCATCAAGCCTGGATTATAGTTACTGCTGAAAAGTGCCAGCTGGTGGCTTCTGGAGAACTTCTTTAGCCACAGTCACTATCGGTTTGTCATGGTCCCTCCTTTGAATAAAGCAGAGGATTAGAGGATGGCATCTGTGAAGAGCTGGAGGCACCCAGTTACATTAATCTCTGAAAGAGTGTGGAGCTGAGCATCCTCCTCTCCCTCTGGGCTGCCTTCCAAACTGGAAGCACCCCAGGGCAGGTGAACCACTCAGCACCATGGGTAGAAGTGATCAGACACTCTTGGTAAGAGGTGCAGCCTCCACTCACTCGAGCAAACCCATGATATATCAGCCTGTGGCATTAAATATTCTGTAAAATTGTGTTCATCCTTCTCTTTTTTTGTCTCAGCAAAACACAGCACCCCATGTCCTTTGCTGTCCTCTCCTTCACACAGCTCCATTCATTTCTGAGTTTTGTCAAGATGGTAGATGATTATTTTTTTAAACCAAAGCCAAAATCCAACTTTGTTCCCTTGGACAGAGAAGATTAAAACAGAACAATTGAGGTTAATAATACATTACCTCAGTGTGAACTTCAGAAATGAGTTAGCTTGATTCCAAAATACCTTGGTAATACTTTGAATAGATTACAGCTTCTTTTTAGGAGAGAAAACAAACTCAAATCCTCCCTGGCTAGGTTTAACTGTCTGTGTCACATTCTGCAAGTTCGTGTTGAGTCAAAACCCCCTGGTTTGCTGTAGACAGATTATAGAAACTTGTTAAATTTGGAGCTGGGAGCTGAAGTCAATAAAGTAGCTGAAGGCTGGGGATGGAAGCAGGGCAGGTTTTAAAAGCTGCAGCAGACATGAGTGGTGAATCCAAGAATATAACAACACCTGTCCCCAGATCCCCCCTGTCAATGTTTGTCCTGCTGCATGAAGGCCAAAGTCAGTTATCTGCCAAAGTATTCTCAATAAAGATTTTCAGCCTGGCATGGACTGCTTGGAGGTCAATAATAAAACACTGCATAAGATTTTTCTGCAATAAAAGATCCTAGAGTCCATGTCTAGACAGAAAAAATCGGGAACAGGCTGAGGCTTAGCCATTTAAATACCTAGAGACTACCATGGTAATTCTAGCATAGCCAACACCCATTGTAATACTATAGGCTCAGAGTGTTTTCAGAAGAGCAAATTCCTTAGAACCAACTCCAGTCTTCATCTCTGTCCTTGAAAGAGAGAAGTCACATCGTCAGTTTTTCCTTGCAGTGAGTCCTTGTGATGAAATGGCACCTGCAGCTTTCTCTGGCTGGGGGATGTTTCCAGTCTCTGCTCCATCAGTTGCCAGTGTGGCTCCCACACCAACAGGGTCACTCAGTCATTCACTAAGTGTCCAGAGAGTTAGTTGGCAGCAGCCAGGAATAAACAAATTGTTTATAAAATAACACAGGTCAGAATCCCCCTTCAAACCTGGCTTCTATTTTGCCCAATATACAAAAGGTAGACAAGGTTTTTTATTTTATATAGTTCAATAATTAAATAAATAAGGCAGGCAAGTGCTGAGGAAACAAGGTTTGGTTTTATCCCATGAGCTAAGAAGGACAGAACCTGCTGGTTATCGTATTTATTCCAAACCATTACCCCAGATGTAAGGATTCAGAGAAAGACACAAACTGCTTTTGTTCCACTTTTGCCCACATAACCAAAGTCTGTTCAGAAAAAGTCAGCAGGCTTGCTTGCTAAGTTTACATTTTGATGAAACTACAATTTTTTTTTCAACAATGAAAAAACACAAAAAAGCAGCAGGACTCCTCATCACGTCTGGCTAAAGTTCACTCTGCACTACAAGCCTTACTTAGAAATGTTTCCTTAAACTCCTCCATTCCTGCTCTGCTCTCTGGTGCATGGACTCCTGGGAATAACATATTTGTTCTCTCTAAAACTTTAGGATGTTTTAGCTAAATCTCAGAGTAAGCATTTTTGAGGCAGGACTGGAAAATTAGAGGGTTTAATTTTCTTTTTGATTTTTGGTGGCAGGAGGTAAAATTAAAAAAACTAAATATCTGGACTTCAAGGCTAGCACAAACTAGCAAAAGTATTTTATATTTATATATACATGTATACACACATATATGTGTATGTATATATATAATATTTACTTAGCTTTGCCTATTTACCCAGAAGGCTGATTGATTCATTTTGATGCAATCTGCACCAAGTACTTAAATCTCTAAGAACTTCTTAAAAACTTAGTGGTATTTCCAAATTTTTTATAGCTCAGTGTTTGTGGAGTTTTAATTGCTGCTGGGTTCTCTGGAGGAATTTGTATGTTCAGGCAGATAAGCTGCTCTGAACATTGAAGTTCCTCAAAGCTTAAACTTACATGGAAATTGAATGTACTGTATATAAAGTCTGGTGCTGATGCCACCCATGTAAATTTTATACCCATGTTTTAAATCAATGGGATTAATCCAATTTATTTTCATACCTGGAAAATAATAGTCAGGAATTTATTTGTACAATCTTTACAGCAATTACTTTTTCATCGGATCTTGTTATAACCAATAGGAAGTCAGAGAAAGGAGGACCATGTCTCATTTCTGTTATAGTTGCAAATACAGCCATTAGTAGAGACAGAGGCTCATGAATAAATAAAAATTTATTGCTGACCTCTCTATATACATATTTCAGACCCTTTTATGATTTAAAGTAAGCATTGATTTAGACCTAAGTTAGAATCTGTGTTTTGACCATATCTGAAATAGCTACAATCAACCTTGAATTCTACCCCAATGTGCAAAGTGAATAACCACAATTTGAATTCTGTAATCCTTCAATTCCAAACACTTAGCTACATGTCAACAAACTCATCTAAATAAACACTCTTTCCTTTTTGTTATGAATTCTCAGAGAAAGAGAAGGAGAAAGACTCAATTTTCTGAGGAAAAGCAGTGTGTGGATGTTTGGTACCTCCTTGTGACAGCAATCCAGGCTGCTGCCCTTCCACTGAGTTGTCATATTCCCAGGTGGGATCCTGGGACTCCAGGTGTAGCTGCATTCAGCTGGGGAGAGGTGAAAATGCTTTTGCTTGCATTTTGAGAGCAAGCCAGATGGCAGAGTGACATGTGGGTCAGGTAACGGTGCCTTGCAGACCCTTAACCTGGCTCAGCTGCTGGGCCAGTGAGGGACTTGAGGACATACTTAACTTTTTGCTGTTAAAAATGAAACTTAGGCTTGTTCTTTGGTGTTCTGTTAATCAGGATTGGATTTCATCACATGTTTTGTTAAGCTGTTGTCTTAGAACTTTTGATTGTTGTTAAGACATTGTAAGCTATGCAATAGAGGTCTGGTCCTTTGAAACTCTTGTCATACTCCCTTCAAAATGACTAAAGGAAGCAATAAATGTGCAGACTTCTTTAGGAATGTGATTTCAAAAACTATTCTTTTAAACATTATGAGTATATAATATTAAATATTTGCAAGTGTATGTAAATGTATTAAAGCATGAGACTGCAAAATAATGATCAAATATAAATATTTAGGATGCTCATACTGTAGATTACAATCCTTGTGGTGATGGAATTGTAGTCAAGTTTTATTCACTACAGACTGACCAGAAACTAATGGCATGCTGAGGATAGATGTTCAACTTGCACTCCATAGATTGCCCCAAATTAATACCTTAAAGTGAACTGTTAGCTAGATAAATTTTCTTTATCATCTGTTTGTTTTGACAATGTTCAATGCTCCATCTGTCTGTCCTCTATTACATTTACCAATGGGAAAAAAAAATCAATAAACTGTTACTCTCCTGAAGACCCTGTTGTTGCATTAGGAGGAAAAGCATATTTGCCTGGGTATGTATGGGGTGAGGGGGGTGTGAACTTGAGATTTCAGACTGCCAAGTGCCAGCCTACTGCAGCTTGTACCATGTGTGAAACCTAGAATTCACCCTTTAAGGAAAGACCAAAATACCAGTGGCACCGTGAAAAAGAAATGACAGTGGCAATAACCACTTGGTTTGTCTTTACCTGCAGGGCCATGGTGGGAGTCTCTGGCAGGCAAAGGCTTTCCCTTTGGTTGTTTTCTATCCCTTACTCCACTTTTATCAGTTGTCCTTGCTCCCACAGCACCCACTGTGTCCAAGCAAACCCCAAGGCTGCAGTGGGGAAGAGGCTGCCACCGTTCAGCTTCTGTCTCACTCTGTCATCTCGTGACTGGGGACATGTCAAGTGGTGTAACTGGAAATCAGACTGCCAAAACAACTGTTCCAGTCTTTGCACTTCCTCTTCCTAGCCTGCTAAACCTACTCTTTCTGACTCAGCAACAGTCAGAACCATCCTCATAACTGAGTATATAAATATACTTTTTCTCTCCCTGTTCAACACATGAGACAGTGAGAAATAAAATGAAAAGTTTCAGATGCTCTAAGCTTCCTCTGTACCCTTTCCTACATAATCCAAAGCACTGAGTCTGCAGATAAGAAAAAGGCCTTCTGGGATCATGGTAAAAAACATTCTGTTTATGCTTCTGATCACTACGATACCTCAGAGAACCCTGATGGATGATGTACTTGCAAATAATGTTTACTTCATGGAGAAAACTTAACAAAATTCTCACCAATTACTTCCCACAATGTGGTTCTTTCAGGAGCTCTGCGTATAATGAAATGGTTCATGGCTAAAAAAAAGAAAAAAATTAAAAATTGTGGGTTTTGTCTGCTCAGATGACATTAAGAATGTAAAACTATGGAAATTTACCAGTAAAAAAGTCAAAAGTTCACTCAGCTGGAGATATCAGAGACATGCCAAACTCAAAAGCTGATATCTAGCACCCCTCACTAAAAAAAAAAAAAAAAAAAAAAAAGAATACTCTGAATTTCAATTAATTCATTAAAGTAAGTGGATCCACACAACCCTAGCAGATGTCATCCACTGTGATCCATGTCTTTAACTCCTGTTAAGGTCAGTGTCTGCATTTGCTGTCTTTACTGGGATGGCCCTTGGCCTGCATTTCAGACCAGACCCACCACTGGACCTTCGGCAAGGCCCTCTACTGGATTTAGGTGGAGCTGGGATGTGCCCCCCAGAACATGTGGAAACTTTTTGGCTCCCATGTTACTGCTCAGTACTTTTTAATCAACATGCAAGCTGCAGGGTACCCACCAGGCTGCTGTGTGGGGGGAAGGCAAACTAGACATGGCTGTAAACATGGACAGATGTACGAGTTTTAGTGTTGCACAGCCACAGTTATTGAGACTTGAATGCACACTGTAAAGCTAAGTGAGGAATAGCTACTCATTCCAATGACTGCATTCCTAATGAATAAATAATATTTGGCCAGGAAAGGAGAAGGAGCTTGGCTGAGTCTCAAACCTTGTTTGGACTAGGGTTCATATTTCTACACGAGTAGTTATTCAGGGAATGCAGAATAGCTCTTACAGAGGATGCTGGAGTCAGCTGAGAACAGCAAATGGACTGCTCAGGTACTCAACCAGATAACTGGGCAGCCAAGTCCAAAGATGTGCTCTGGGTATCGATTTGGGTCTGGATGTCCTGACCTCACCAGCTGCCCTAATAATAATGTATTGACTTTCCTAGAGGAGTGAAAACATCTCTCTCTTTGGCATTTTGACCAGAAATCCTATCCTACCATGGAAACCTTTCTTATGCAACTTTCATCAAAATGGGCATATTCCCAAGAGAAATCTGCATTTCAACAAAGTGGCATTACCCAATGATAAACTATGTTTCTGGAAAATGCCCAAATAACTCTACTGCTTGGCACCTGTTTAGGCTGTTCAATATTGGATCAAGTGATTCACATTACCATGGAGTACCATAGATTTTTTTCATGATATGATTCTTGGAACAAAGGCTCTCTTTTGCAGTACCAAAAAGCACTTGGGGTAGGGTGAGAGCTCAGGGGTGATCAGGCCATTAAACATATGAGACTCCCATGCACGATTAAAACCCTCTTGCTGTACCCAAGATGAAGCACTAGCAGCAGTGCCTCCCCAAGGTGTATCTGTCCCTTTCTGCTCTCTCTCCCACATTCTCCTGACATGTTTGTGCAAACACAGATTTAGGGAACTTAAACTGGTTTTAGAAAAAAAAAAAACAAAAAACAGTGTGTTTCTGTGAAAGTGGTCTTGATCCACCACCCACCACAGTTTCACTGCTAGAAAGTCCAGCAACAGCTCAAGATCAAATAAATGCAGGTGGGCAGAGGAGCAAAGCAGACTTGTGAGGGCCTTGTTGCTGGTGGCAAACAGCCAGTCTGGGGGGGCAGAAGATCAAAGCTAAAAAGTGTGACACTGTTCCTATCCCAAGCAGGTATTTGGTGTAAAGATCTGATTCTTTCAGGCTTGATTCAAAACTTACCAGTGCTCACAGAAACCACTTTTACTGACTTCAGAGTTTAGTGATCTCTAGAGTTATTCTATGTTCAGATTTATGTGTAAGAGCCAAACCAAATAGTTTGCTTTTTGTAGGACAGAAATAGTAAATCCCTGAGGATATTTTCTTTTCTTCAGAGATTATGAAGCTTTCTTATTCAGATGGAAACCTCAATGGTAAAATTCACCCTAATTTTATGCATCTAATGTCTTTACATAACTAATGATCAGGCATGATTCATCCTACCTACCTGAGATATCTGCTCTGGGAAGGGATAAATGCACCCCAGGCAACATTGATTCTCTTGATTACCTCCCATCTGACCATTACAGATGAATCCTCTTCCAATCGCTGGAAATAGAAAACAACATCTCTTCAGAGGCATGTTAACATTTGTGTCATGATGTTTGTACCCAATTTCTTGATGACTCAGATGGCATAGCTTCTGAGGGGTGATGCACGGCTAGTCTGAAATTCTTATTTTCTCTCTGTTTATGCACACATATACACACAGAGCTACTTTAAATACATAAATGGTGAAAGCCCATTTTCTTCCATAATTGGTAGATTCTCCACTACAAAGACTCGACTCCTTGAGCCTGGCACCCTGTGGGGTCACTGCAAAGTGGATGCTCATTCCTGTTGTGAGATTTACATCTGCTTAGCACAGCTGTGAATGGCCAAATTTAGCACAGGCTGGCAGAGAACTGAGTCCTGAGGAGTTTTATTCTCTTTGACTGCAGATTTTTTATCCTCTCAGTGAACTTTTAAGCATAGAGTTTCCAACAGACAATCAAAACATGCACTTAACCCAATGAAACTCTGTGGAGAAAACATTCTCTTTGACAGCAAAACTGGTGACTAATTGACAGCAGGTCTGACAAAATCAGGAAATTATGAGATAAATAAATACAGGTGCATTTCCTTCCCCTTCTCTCCCATTTCAATAGGCACAAATTAAATGTAAATGGTTATTAGAAAAAATTCTGTGTGACATTTAGTGGCTTTAAAGGCCATTGGAGCCTAAATGTTTTATTCATTCCCACAGCATATGGAAGATGAGTGACAGCACGGCAGGATATGGTGCTGTGGAAAGAAACCCTGCCATTTCCAGCTGGTACTCTGAATCAATGTAAATTCATTGGTCTCTCTGCCATGGTCATGGATGTGACTCCTTGTGACATGAACTCCTGTTCACTGGAGCCTTCTTTTCAGGGTGGCATAGTCTGCATTGTTAGGACATCCCAGGGAGATGGGATGAGTGGCTCTTCCATAATTTTTTCTCAGCTTCCCTGTTGGTGGGATAATTATAGTTTTAAATTACTGTTATTAACCTAATGACCTGTTACTTCTTGAGGAGAATACTGTGAGGAGATTTATCCTGGTCCTGGCAAACAACAATTGTCTGGTGCAGCTCAGATGCTGGAGGTTGCAGAGACTTGGCCTGGCCTTGTCAAAAGTCCTCACACAGGTGGACTTAATGGTGAGTGAGTTTCGCATTCTCTCAGTTTTCAGGACCATCCCAAAATGCAGAACTTGAATGCTTGTGGAGAACTGTAGGCCTTGCAGGCTTTTTCTGCTCAAATAGGATGAATACTGAACAACTCAGCTCCTATTTTGGAATGTTACCACAGAAACCAACAGATTTTGGGAGTGTTGGTAGGATGAAGACTTTAAAAGATTTTTTTCAACACTTTGTCACTCTTTTTAAATTTGGGCCAATAAAGTGAGTCCAGAGCAGTGTGTCTGCAGAGATCTGTGAGGCTGAGAAGAACCCTGTGCTCTTCTGTTCCAAGGAAACATCGTGAGAAGGTAAAAAACATTGCAAAAGGTCATTGAAGAGAAGGCAAGGTTGGGATTCATGTTATCTGAGTATGAATGTAGCACTTACTTTACACCACAGAGAGGTCAACATCTGGGTTAGTCCTTGTGTCTTGACAGATTTACTTTTCAGATTTGACACCTATTCCCAGATGGAATGAACTGCCCTGTGGAAATTCCTTTTTCTCTCCACTGACTACAGAGAGAGTCAAAGCAGTTCATCTGCAGACATCTACACTGAAGCCCTGACAGTAGCCACGGCAATAGTTAATGCACCAAGTGAACCAGCAGAAGCAGTTCTTATTGAGATTAGAATGGGATCTAAGTTAACACTGTGAACACCAACTGCTTGACAAAACAGATTATTTTTCACTGCAAGAACTTGATGCAGAAAAGTGCAGCACTTGCTGCTGAAATCTCACAGTAGCTCCCTGCAATGATGTCTGGATCAATACATAAATGTATGAACGGCTGGAGTCTGTCAGGGTCCCAGGGGCAAGTGCAGAGTCGCTTTCTGTCCATCATTTTCTGCAGACTCCTAACTTGGTTAATTATTAGCTTGTTTCCAGTTAGGAAGTTGTAGCTGCTGAGTCATTGCTGCTAGGGTTAAGTCTAAACCTGAGGAAAGTATTTTTGGGAAGAAAATCCTTGTTAGTAACTACTGAAAAACCTGTCTCATTAAAAATTAAATCTAATTTCTATGGGGAAAGTAAGAGTTGAACACGTGTGGCCACTGTGCATATTCCTTTGCCAGACTGCCTTCTTTGGGGCTCTAGTTTGTTTTTCCCTCCCAAGGCTCTCTTGGAAATGACTGAATGACTTTTCCTTGGAAGTCAAGGCAGAAGTTGGAAAGTATGAGCATAAATGAAAAGCTCTTCAATCAAAGGATTAGTTCAAAGAGAATGAGAGGAATGCATCCCAAACATATCAGTATCAATGAGACCTCTCCAATATTCCTTGATATACAGTTGTTCAGACCTATCAAAGGTGTTAAAGAGACAGCTAAAGTGAAAAGAAGAATAAAGTTGAATAAAGTAAATGTCACAGATCAAACCTTATTAATGCCTGTCGCTTACAGCACCCACGCCATAAGAAATTAGCACCTCTTGGCACAAATCCCACATGTACCAAAAGCAGGTAATGCACAAGAAAAGGCAAAAAAAAAAAGGATGAATATTAAAGCAATCACTCAAAGGAAGGATTCATCTCCCGATCCTAACTGTGCATGAAGTAAAAAATAAAATGTCTATAGAGAAATTTTATAGGCAGAAAAGCATCTGGGTACACCAGGGACCAGAGTCAAAGCGTGGAAGCTGTGAAGAGCAGATGAAGAACTCAGTTTGATCAAATGGAGATGATTAAACATCAGTGAACTGAGAAATAATGAATACTTAGATGAGTAATGGGGCTAAACACTGATTAAAACTAAGCACCTGTTTAGAAAGAAAACCAATTTTCATTCAAACAAAAAAAAGGTTGAAGTCAGAGCAGTGACAAATATTGCTGTGACGGAAAGCCCCTACAGTACTCTGGTTGAATAGAGATAACAGAGGTAAATAACTTAAAAGTCATGAATTCAAGGGATGTGTATGTTTGATTTCCTCTCTCCTTTAGTACAGGTCAAAAGGACTTGAGTTTGCAATCTTGTTGGTGGAAATGAAAAAAACAGAGGAGAGCTGAGGAAAAGAATTGTTCTGTGTCTAATTCACTGTGAGATGAGAGAACACATAGTGGTGAGCCACATAGTCATCTTTCACTGTTTTGCTGCTCTGTATAGCTGCAGTGGCAATACTACGTCTGTCATCCATTAACTTTGGGTAACTATAAATGTACAATTTCCCCTTGCTGGCAGCAATGATCAAGTATCTGAAAGTATCTTGATTTCTAAAAAGACTACTCCAGGCACATCCCACCTCTGCTGATCACTTTGACTGGTTTTATGGCCCCCACTGTAGCACAAATCAGTAATTTTCTATTGAGTTTGGGGACACAAGAGCCTTTGGGAATCTGCTTTTCCAGCTTGTTGTGTCTGTGTTTGCTGGCCATCCCCCTCATCAAACCCAACAGGTTTCATTTTCTCCTGGCTGTGTGAGGCCAAGGATGAGAGTGTGTGTGCATGTAGATGTGTCTCTATGAAGAGAAGGTTGGCACTGCACTTTTTACTGAGGGAGGTACAGATGCTGCAGCCTTCTCACTCTCTCTTCTCTTGGACTCCTACACTCAGCAGCTAGAAATACCCCAGAGACTGCACTAACCTACGCTGGCTGGGAATGGTGCCAAAGTGGCTGCTGGCTGAGAGTTTCTGAAATCTGCTTCAGCATGGCCTTTCATACCCTCTGTTCGACCCTCCTAAACCCTGGGGGATTAGTACCCCTCTGAGTCTCATTATACCATCCATCAAAGAGTCCCCACATGAGGGTAAATCTCAGCTGGCCAAGGAGAGCTGGAGGTTGGGCAGCACAAAGACCTTCATTCACTCTCCAGCAGAGGCTCTTAAATTTTTAGGCTTGCTATCTGCTTATATACAGTGTGAAATGCTCAAAGTGACTACTTCCTGGGATAGGGAGTTAAAACAAACAAGTAAACAGAGAAGCAATGTTAGCATGTTTCTGCCCTACTATTAAAAACAGTTTTACGAACTGAAAAGGATACGCAGACTGATTTTGGCAGTGATCACTCATCTAATCTACTCTGCACATACATGCATTTGTCTTCTTACTTACAGCATTAGCTGTCACCATGGGACTTTGTCTTTATTTTCTTCAACAGATTTTTAGTGGGTTCTCTAAAACTCAAAATAAACAAGCTCTCCTGGGGAATATGTTTGTCTCCTCAATCCTCGCATGCAGGTTGCAGCATGATTCCTGCTGGCTGTTTGGAGATTTATATTCCAGAGCTCTGCACAGACCTGCCAAGTGGCAGGATGGGAGTGGAAGCCAACAGATGAATTATAGAAGTTGTTGGGTGTTTGCAGGAAAAGGAGCACTGACTTCCATAGAAACACAGGGGCTGGTCTTGCTTTTCCTTTTGCATTTGATACTGAAATAGTCATTGTGGACTACAACACCTTCTACAATGGGATTCCCCTACTGGCCAGGCATCCCCATACCAGCTCTGCTGCAAAATATGGTGAACTATAAACTGATGAATTAATCTGTGCATATGTATCTCAAATGTGGAAACATTCCTTTTTGTATGCACCTTCAGGTCCCTCAGAATCAAAACCTTTGTGCCTGCAGAACTTGATCTTTAGGACACAGGCTATGAGATCTACTTCACTATCTGAGTCCATTTGATGGACTTAGGGGGCTTTATTTTTTAATTATTCCACTTGGAGAGTTGTCATACATGAAGAACTCTGAATCACAAAATGACAAAAAAAAGTCTTTCTTCTGGCTGGAAGAAACCTCTAGAGGTCATCTAGTCCAACCTTTTGTTGAAAGCAGACTTAAATTAGGTTATCAGGGTCTTGCTAAGCCAACTCTTGAATATTTCCATTGGTGAAGACTCTTCTGCTTTTTTGGGCAGCTGGTTCCTATGTTTAATTGTTTTCACAGTGAAGCATATGTTTTATATCCAGGTGGAATTACTCTTAAATCCAGTTGTGCCTATCACCTTTTGTCTTCTCACTGTTCATCCTTGTGAAGGACAGATGTACCCTCTTCTTTACAACTACCATTAAGTATTGGAAGATCATGATTAGCTTCCCACTAACTTCCTCTTCTCAAGGCTGAACAAACCCAGGTCCTTCAGCCCTTATTCTTATCAAGTTCTCCAACCTTCTGGTCATGCAGAGATTGTCTCAGATTTTAAGCAGCTCCAAGTCTGATCTTGGCACTCATTGGTCATGTTGAGTCAGGCACAAAACACAACCATGCAGAAAATGACCTGTCTTCTGCTTTATATAGCCAAGGCAGCTTTGCAACAGTGGTGTAAGAACACCTTGGGCTGTAGAGCCAACTGTGAGTCCTGCACCCAGTCTCTGTGGCTGGCAGGCTGACACAGCTCAGCTCTGCTAAGCACACACAGACACATGCTCACACAAAGTCCCTCCCTTGGAAAGCGTGTTTAACTGATCCCTTTAGAATGCTTTGGCCGTATGGTTCTGATTATTTATAAAGATAAAAGTGTGTATTTTTCTCTGTCTAAAAATAACCAGCCTTAGGGAAGGAAGATGCTTTTGTGTAAATTATTTAAAAATAGAAAGGTGCTAATCCCTGGAGAAAACCCTCGCTAGTGTTGGATGTGGTTGCAGGAAGACCCAGAGAGGACAGGACAAGGGGCCTGTCTGCTCAACCATGCTTCAACAATGTCCTTTTACACCCTCAGTGTAACCATTCTGACTGCTCCCTCTTGAGCTCGTGCACATTCCTGCAGAACAGCTGATGAAAGGCAGCTGCAGGGCAAATATAACTCATGGCATTCTCTGTGGTGGCTTCTTCCCTCCCCCTAAGCTCTGAGATTTTAACAATGTCCCTCTCACAGAATGGGACTCTAGTGAGGCTGGAAGGCCGAAGGCTGACCATCTGTGACTCCCCAAACTCATTTAATCCATGGGTTTGGGGTGTAGGCTGCCATGGTGGATGTTGCTCTAAGCTGCCCAGCAGTGTTGGGCAAGATGAACAATGTGGATATATGTGGTGAGGAAATTCAGGTTTAAGATGGGTGTGTCCATCTAAGGTCTACACTGGGTTGGATGGGGGGCCCCTGGTTTGGATGAAGAACATGAACCATCCCTCTCTTTTGCTCTTCCTTCTCTGCTTTCATGCTGATGTCCTAAGCAGGGCAAAGAATGGCCCATGGCTCCTTGCAGCTACCACGTGTCCCCTCCATCTCTGCCACCCTTGGCTGGCTGTGCTGCACCTTGGCACAAGCACAGAAGGCAGCCAGGCCATGATTGCCTTTTCACTGGTGGTGTTTGGCAGTTGGCTGTCCTAGAAACTGTGTCCTCCCACTGTACCTATCCTGCTGAAGGATTTTGTGAGGTTAAACACACTAACACTTAGCAAGGTCTCAGATACAAGTGTGAGCACGATACAAAATGTGAGTGCTGTTCATTCTGGTTCAAATATAAACAATTAAATTTTGAATTCCTTCTCAGTTATGACACCTTTCCTTGTGACTTTCTCTGTCTTTTTGCTGATGCTGAGCAAGAAACCCTGCTTATAAGATTTATAGTTACATAGAGTTCTCTCTAAAGAGGACTTTCTATGGCAAAATTCATAACCCTCCTTCAACCCCTTTCATCCCTAATCTCATGCTGTAGGAAAGTGTTTCTTCAGTGTGAAATTGTGAGGGGACCAGCTATTTCTGTCTCCCTGACATTTCTCATTACAATCTTCTTCATTCCCCTAAATGGTTTGTTTCTCACTGTCAGCATTGCACAAGCTCTTTTTTGACAGTGGAGGAGATCTGACATTGAGCTGAGCTTTGCATGGGTTATTTGGGTGTAACAGAGCCGTGAATAGTTTTTATTGATACTATTGTCATTTTCTAAAGTTGCTCTGGGAATGCAAAAAGCCATTATTCTGCATCCCACTTTTTCTCCCATGGTAAGTCCTGACCTGGCAGACCACTGTCTTGTTCTAGCTCCCTCCAGTTTCACAGAAGATCCACATTTGTGTCCCATTCAAATCCTACAGGTTCTCATGGCTGCAACTATGGGAGCATGTCTCCATTTCATCCTCCCAACATTCTCATGAAGAAGGGAAAATAAAATTGCACTGTACATGGGGACCTGGAACATAAGTAGAGCCTGTAATTTGTCTTTGATTGCACACTGGAAGTCTGGGAGGTCAAGAGCTTAGCTCAAATTACCCTGTTGGAAGCAAGCGGTCTCACATCTGGATGACCTCTTCATCTTTAAAACTACCTCCTTCCAGCCCTCTGGGACCTCATCTTTTGCTTCTGTTTCTCAATCAGTGCTTTCACAGCAGAGCTCAGGCTCAGAGCTTTGCCCTGGGCTGCAGTACAGAGCTCTGAACTGGCACTGGGTCAGGGAGAGGGCTGCCAAGGAGTGCCAAAGCCTCTCTCAGGGGTGGGGTGGATGACAGCCAACTCCAGCCACATGGCATCTTCTTGCTGTGCTTTGGGAGCAGGGACAGGGGATTGGTCTTTCCCACCTTGCCTTCAAGTGGCCAGCAATATGGAAATGATCTCAGTCATGTCTCATGGGAGACCCCATTCCTTTATGCATTCCTTCAGAACTCCCTGGATTGAGGTCCAGCTGATGAGCTGCTGTAATACATCATATGCATAATAATGATTACTGTGGAGCACAGAGTTTTTGAGATAAGATTCTTGGACTTTGGTTTGATCTATGATACAAGACACAGAAAACTCTTGAATCAGGATGCCCTGCTCATTCAAAACAGGTTGATGAAGAAACTGTTGCATTTGTCACCTTTTTTTTCCTCTGAAGGACCCTGTGATTAGTTACTGACAGGTAGTCAGGAAAAGAGATTTCTTCTCTGCTGAACAAGAGATATCTTCTGTTTTCATGCTGGTGTCAGAATTGGTGTTATTGTTTCAAATTCTCACAGGATATACATTAATT
Organism: Aegithalos caudatus; assembly: GCA_013389925.1. Taxonomy (NCBI): domain Eukaryota; kingdom Metazoa; phylum Chordata; class Aves; order Passeriformes; family Aegithalidae; genus Aegithalos; species Aegithalos caudatus. Next base: position 188,888 of record WEIU01010315.1, read on the forward strand.
AGGAGCAAGAGCAAATTCCACAGATCCAGTGCTTATCCCTGACTCATTTCTCCAACATAAAGACTGCCAGTGGAATTTCTCCTTGGAGAGTTTAAAAAGCCCCAAACAAACCAAGCCTTCAAAACAACATGTGCAGAGCCACGTTGCATGTCATAAGGGAGAAGCATTTTTTCTATGTGGGTCAGAGAGTCCTTCTGGGACTGAAGGAGCATCTCACAGTTAAAGATATTCTGTTAAAGTGACCTCCTGGTTACCTTCTTCCATCACAAGCAATTCCTAATTGTTAGAAGTCATCCTTTTTGTTGTTGTTGTAGTTGATTTCAAGGACTAAGAAAAGTAAGGAATTTTCCTTCAGGCAAAGAAAGGTAGCTGGAGATTTACACATGTTTTCAGTGGAAGTACACTAAATCCATATGTCTACATTTGGAAACATTCTCTGTTGGTTTTGGACATGAAAATAATGAAGCTGAGATTTCTGTTTTGCAAAAAATAAAGTCTAATGGACAGAAATCAGTCCACGGAGCTAATTTTGGATTTGGTCCTACTTTATTTTTTTTTGGATTTAAAGAACTTTGGAAGGTAGGTTAATTACAGACCAGAGGAGATAAAACCCCTGAATAATTCTTATTCCACTTCCAACTAAGTAGCAGAAAAGAGGATTGCCTTGTTTCAGGTTTGTTTCCAATACATTTCCCAAATTCTTGTTTGCTCATATATTTTGAGATTTTTTCTTGCTTGAATTTTTTTTTCTTTGTAGAAGTTTTAAAGCCTATAACTAAGCTCAGAAATAGCATGGGACCTTGCTCTCATCAGATAATGCAACTTTACTTAAAAAACTTCTCTTTAAGTGTTAGTCAACTTCAGGGTCTGAGGGCTCAGAAGAAAATATATGGATTTTTCAGAAATTGTACCAACAGATCAGGTTAGCGATGAATTTAAGTTCTGTGAAATGAAGATTCAAACCAATAGAAATATTTCCATACTTAAACATTCCAAGGAAAACAATTTTATTTGGAGTTATTCCCTTGCTGGGTTTATAAGCCAAACACTGCATCATTTTGCTTGAAAAGAAGAGCCAGATTTTTTAGCTTCCAGTAAGTTTCACAGTCTATTTTCATTCTTTATGTGGAGTGAAATACAGTAAGTATGGAATGACAAAAATTGAAATGCAAATTAAGTTTTTTAAATTATTTGCTGTGAGTGATACAGAAACACACTGAAGAATATGATCTCAGGGTTGAACATTTCCCTTGCCTAATTTCAAATCAGTGAGGAATTTCTGTACTTTTGAATTGCATCTTATGGCTGATGTTTGCAATGCTGTCCCTGGTGTGTAATACAAAGAGGTGTTAATAATTTAATGATGTGGACAGGCAGTCCATGGGAATGGGGAGAGTGGGAAATAAGAAAGATGAGTAGAAGGAAACAATGACAGCAACACAATGTAAATAATGAACTTGTACACTTTGTCCTGAAAAAACCTTCTGGATTACCAGAAGCAACAAAAGCCAGGAGCATGGCATGGGCATCATCTGCATCACCCTCAAAGACGACGGCTCAGGAGGAGAGTGAATGTCAGGGATGCACTTTACAGAGGGTTTTTTTGGGATCCTTTGCCTAGAAGTTTGGAATCTGTTCCCTTTGCTGCAGATGACTTCCAAGAGATGCCTAAATGTCCCTTCGGGCACCCACTTTTTTCCTTTGGCAGAGCCTGAACCCTTCAGCTTCCCAGAAGAGTACTGTCTATGTCAGTCCTGAGGAATGATCTTCCATACCTCATCCAGGCTTGAATCCAAAATAGACCTTCACAGCATGTTGTTTCTCTACTTAGACAATAAATGCCATGCCAGTGCCCTCTCTCAGACCCCAGACCATAGCCAAGATAAAGTTTGGGAGAACAAAACAGAGAGGACCAAAGAAGGTGAGGTTCCAGCAGTTCTGTAAGATCTTGCAGTATCAGGAATTTATTTTAGGAGTTGAAACTGAATGTTATCTTTGTGTCTACATGAATCTTGAAAGCCAACTCTATAAATAACACTGTAAATCACTTTGGTAACGAAGCAATTTCCATTTAAACAATCCTATAAGTTTGTGAACTTCCTTTGAAATTACCAGGGACTGGACTATTGTCTTTGGTGGAAGCATATCTAGATCTGTATTGCTTCATAGTATTTTTTCCTATATGTTAGAGCTTGGGAGAATAAAATAATTCATATACCAAATAGAAATAATAAATTATTAGTGAGGGGGGCTTAAAATTCACTGTACATAAGAAAAGATGGATCATTATAACTTATTATGAAGTTCCCTTACTGCCAAGTTTTGAGGTTCAGTGCCATAACATAATAAAGCCAATGAAGCTCAGTGATTAAGCTCTGCTTCCTCAACCCCTTTAAATTCAGATGGGAAAAATGCAGAGAGGGATTTTGATGATGGGAGGGAATAGTAATAATGCTCAGTCAAAGAAAGGTCATTCTGAAACACACCTTGGGGACAGCAGGTGTGGTAATAAATTAACTGTATATACTTCACGGCAGGGCAAGAATGACACAGAGGAATTCCAGCAAAGAGTAACTTCCATGTGGCAGAGCCTGCCAAGCAATCACCTGCTGATTTTAGGGTCCATTCTTGGAGAAGCTCCATGCACAAAACACCCACAGACAACTGAACAAACAGGGCCACACTTGTTCTTGCTCTGCAGCCCCTTGATGTGATGATGTTGTGCACCCTGGCTGGTGGAAGGCATTGAGACACAAGGTGGCCTTGGATGTGTTTTGGATCCATCCTTTCTTCCATATTACACTAAAATAATCACAGTTCCACCTAACCTATTTAATGGCTGTTGATCTGACATCCTACAACAGAAAATAGTCCTTGGGGAACTGCAGCAGCCTGCCCTTCACAGCTAATCCAGGCAGCAGGGGATTTAATCCCTTTTCTTCCCTCATATGGTGAATGATAACTCAAGGAGGGAATAAAGGTTTTGAAATAGAGTAAAACTCAGGTTGTCCTCATGTGTGCCCTCATCCTGAGAATGAATAGCACAAAACCCTATTTTGGTGCAGCTACTTTAAAAGACCTAAGAATTCAGTAACCTGAAGTCTTCACCCTCAGATTCAATGATGCACACAAATAGGCTCATCATTCCTCATTTCACCCTTCTCCAATGTTTTATAAACCAAGTATTGAAAAGCAATGTTGGAATTTTGAAGATTGTGTCCAGAACCCTCTAATCAGGAAAAACCCAATCCAGCATCAACAGCTGCTGAACAGACAGTTTTATGGTTACATCTTTAAGGCTTTGGAATAACAACAACAAAAGATCTTGTAGCAGTTGCTGCAGTTTAATGTAACCCCAGACTATGAAGTTTTGTTGACGTTTGTGGACCCTGAAATTACATGACCTAGATTCTGCATCTCCTTTTGCTCATTTCAGAAGTCCAGATTTTAGAAGCAGATCTCTGTTTGTGAAACTTTAATGATCTGCAATTTACGCAAAGAATGGGAAACTCAACAGACAGCTTTCAAAACTGCATTTTTGGTAGAAAGTTTTAGTGTGCAATTTCTCTTTTCATCCTGCATACATGTGCTGAAAGTGTATGAAGTTCTATGATTTCAAGGATGGTAAGATTGAACCTTAAATGGAAATCAGAGTGCATTTCCATCTCTCCTCCCCCAGTATACTTTGTTTATAGAGATGTCATGGTGTACTCAAATATAGCCTTCTACTTGTTAACACTTACAAAAAACATCTCAGCTCAATTGAGGAAAAGTGGGCAATTTGCCTGTCCAGATTTCTGAAAATAAAGAATTTTACAGTGAAACAAACTCAGATAACCTTCCCAAAAAGCTACATTTTGCTTTAGGTCTGAAATATCAGTAGTTTGTTTCACTTTTCTTTGTGAGAAATTGACTATTAAACATATTTTTCTAGGCTCTCTCAGCTGAAGGATGTAAGATCTCTTTAGTTAATGGATTTTACATGGGAATTAATGGGAGAAAGGTTGGTGGTCTTGCTTTCTAGGGACAAGTTTAATTCACTATCAAGCATAATAGAGAAATCAATGGTCATTAAATGCATTAGAAAATCCTGCCTGAAGAAAGAGTCTTTGCCTATAAGGTACAGAAAAATTATGTTCTTGAGGAATAGCAGATCATCTTCATATACGTCAGGAGCAGACATTACTTCCTTGACATCCAGATACACACAACAGCCCAGCACATTCTGTCTCAGAAATGGAGATTGCATCACAGGGGCATGGAGTAGAGAAACAGCTTGGAAAAGGAGAGAAAAGGAAATTATATCTCCATGTGGTTAGGTAGAGGATAGCAATATGTAAGAACTAACAGGTTCAAAAAATGAGAAAGAAAATAAGCTCTGTGTAACTCAAAATGGACAACTCAGAAAGTAGCCAGGATTGGCCAAAAGAGGTGAAAGGTCTTCTGGAAAAAGAAGAGTAACACAGTGCAGCAACTTTCCAGGAGAAGGAGAGGAAACTTTTAACTACAGATGTGACCCTGAGGTATGGAGGGACAGTCCCCCTGGTCCCCTGGCAGTGACCTGAACTGTAACTGGTGACATCATAAAAAGCTTAATTACACAGAACCTAGGAGACATTGAAAATGGGACAGACATCCCTCTTGGTTGTAACGAGGAAAGATTCTGGGGAAGAGAGGGGGATCCTTTTTGTTCTGTAAATTTGGGAGGGAAAGGAAAAAGAGAAGACACTCTTCATCTCAGCTCATGTAACCATTATGTGTTCATATATGATTCCAGGTCAGAAAGAGTGCTGGAATACACCTTTGAAATACTGAAGTGGGAGGTGTTTAGCAGCTACAACTTCTGTCTTTAGTTGGACAACAGAACTGCCTTCCCCTTAAAACTCTGTTTGCAATGTGGGAACACAAGTGGCAAAGCTTAATGAACTCTGTAAATTCATTAGTTGAATACTTCTGAAGGTCCATAAATCATGATCTTCCAAACTCAAAACAAGAAAACTGAGTTGTTTGGGTTGGTTGATTGGTTTTTTAAAGACACCCTGTAGGAAAAAGCACCTATGAAAGAAGCTTTTCCCTAGTGTCAAGAACAGGAAAGAAGTGGACTTAAAAACCACAAATGAAAATTACAAGTTTTAAAATATAAGTGATTGATAGAAAAAGCTAGAGTTAATAGAATAGCAACAATTGCCAGGACTACAAACAATAAAAACATATATTTTAGGGGACAAAAAAAAGCTAAGGTGAAGTATAAGTTATTTACTGGATTTAGATGATTTAGATGCAATTAAATCATGCAGTATGTAGATATAAAATCAAAGATTGTAAAGAAAAAATTTTCTGCAGATAGTTCTGTTCTATATTTGAAAGGCACAAACCAAAAAAGTCTAAGCCCAAGTGATGTTGTGGATTAAAGAAAATTAATATCCATATCAAAAGAAGATATGAAGCAGAATTTGATACCATATTTCTTCAGATAAACAAATCAAGAAAATATTTTACATTAGACATCAAGAAGGGCTGAGGAAAGAATTACCCAGATCTGCTGTGTTTATTTGATAATGCACCCTGGTAAATAAGGCAGTGCTGTATCTTCAGACATTTTTTTTTTTTTTTTTATTCCCGTGTAAGAGAGAAAAGGGAGAAACCAGAGACCATCAGTCAGTCTGATGTTTCTTATGGGCCAGACAGTGGGGCAGTAAGTTCAGGACTCTGTCAATGAAGAGTTAGACCTTAAGAAGGTAATTGATGCCAGGCAAAATGGTTTTAATGGAATGTACATCTTGTTAAACAAGTCTGTTATCTCTTTTTGATAAGATTATAGGTTTGGATGATTAAGACAGCTGTGCTGAGGAGGTACCTTTGGATTTCTCCAAGGCACTTCACTTAATTTTGCCTGACACACTGATTAAAATCTTGCATTAAAGGGAATCAACAGGGCAAAAATAGATGGATGAAAAACTCTTACTGACATGGAGTTATTAACATATCTGGTGCTGGATGAGGCCATTAGTAGAGGACTTGTCTGGTCACCAGCTCTTGGTCAGATAACATATGATGCTTTCACCTCTGATATAGCAGGTGATATATATTTCCTTTCTAATGTGTAATGAGAGAAATTATTATTAGAAAGATGTGTTTTTTAGTTTTCATCCAGAAAATTAAGGCTCAAAATTAAGGCTAATCAAGGTTCAAGGACAGGAAAGAAAGAAGGCAATATCTCTGAAGGAGATATTAAAACAAAAGATGTCTGTAGGAGTCATCCTTTCTTCGGACACAGAACTGGATGGTTCATGAACTAAATATTCCATCCAACTGAGCTAATATCCTTCCAAACAGATATGGAAATAAAGAAAGTCCAGAAGAGACCCAGGCCCAAACACTAATTGAAATAAACCTTTCTTTAGAGGATTTAAAGAACACAATCTATTCAGATTATTTATGGGAAAGTGGGAATGAGGGATTTGGTCCTATCTGTGTCCCTGCAGATTGCTGAGAACCAACATTATTATACAATAGCACTTTAGGTGAAACTGATCCCTACTTGAAAAAAAGATGAATCAAGAGGCTTCTCAGGGTCTCTCCCAGCCTTGTATTCTCTTATATTGTGACATGATGTGTTTTAAATTAGTAAAAAATGGCAGTTTCCTAGTTGTGAGATAAATTAGATATTTGAGCAGCTACCAGTAAAGGTGCTGAACTCTCCCTCACTTGAAGTCTTTACAAGGAGATTTGTTATCCTTATTAAACACAAGCTTAGTTCAGATTTTGGGGAAGATTGAAGTGGCCTGTGGCACCCTGCAGGATCCATCTGTTAATCCACTGGATGGAAGTATTTTTGTCAACATATCTTTGCACCTCCATGCATCTTCTCTGATTCTTTAAGCAGTACCTGAGCATGTCACTGTCTTCTATTATTTTTATATTTGTGTATATATATATATATATAATATATACACATATATGTGCACACACACACATAAAATGACATTCCTGGAGTTAAATTTCTTCATGGTGCCTCTTTAATATACAGAACTAGCTTCACAAAGTTACCTCTGAAATTATAAATCTGGACTTTTTTGAGGCTGAGTTACTTTAAAAAAACTGAGGGATGGAAAAAAAGCTTCCAGCTGTATCTTCAGGCTGCTCTGTAAGTCCTGAAGTCTCCTGGACACATCTTGTCTGCTTTGTCACCCGTTGTGTCTGGCTTGGGTCTTTTCCTAGGGAAGTATTTCAGTTTTCTTCCAAAATACTCCCTTTCTTGACCCATTTCTGCAACAACAGCTTATGTCTGATGCATGAAGAAATTCCAGTCATCCTGGGTAAATTTCCAAGAAACAAATTGTCTTAGAAGAAAACTGACATGCCTTTGCTTCTGAGCTCTCATGTCATTATTATAATGCAGTCTTTTCTCATATTTTACTACATTATTTCATGTTTATAAAGAAATATTTTTAGAAAAATTTTATACAAAAATCAAAGTTCACTGTCTCTGAAGTCACTGTTTTTCAAGATTTACTCACAGGAGCTCCTGAAACTGAATATTACTGGGGGTACCAACAATGATTTAAGGGGCCAGAACGTTAGGAGGGACAATTTTCTTTTCAATGATGCTCCACTTGCCCTTCTGACTCAGGGAGAAAAGCTAGGACTGTTATAGTATTATCATTATTAGTAATACTTTGCCATTTATGACTTCGTATTAACTTTTCTTCCCCTTACCAAACAGGGCTTCTTACTTGGTATAGTTCTTGTTTTTAAAAAGAGCGGGTACTGTCAAATCAGTTTGCATACTTACTTTGTTTTCTGAATTCATTACCAGATTTTTAAAAGCACCTTCTGATTTATTACTCCTAAAGTAATTATTAAAAATATTGAGGTTCATGGTGTCTTGTCTCCTGCTGATGATGTTTTTATTATGATCATCTTAGAGAAAAGCTGATAGCTTTTAGTGTACTCTATACTACAAACCTAATTCCCCCTGATTTCAGTGGGAGCAGGGTAGCATGTGTTGATTCCTACTGATTTCAGTGGGATGTTAGGAGATGTCTAAATAGGAATTAGAAACCTAAATACTTTGTTGTAGCAGGGATTTAGAGAGTAATAAGATGGATTTCTGTAATAAGCTGGGAGCTCATCAGCAGGGAGTAACCAAGGAGAGGAAAGACATGTAATAGTCAGATAAAAGCTGAATATGAGGCATAAAAATGGTGCAGGTGTGAAGAAGGCAAAGGCACTCCTGAAGTGTCTCAAGGGAAGAATCTCCAGCAGGAAAGTGGTTAAGTTGTGCTGCAATATTGCACTGTTCTCCTCACCCCTTTGAAGAGAAAGATGAGTTTATACTGCAGCAGTCACAGAGAGTGGTGACTTGGGAAAGGAGAGTTCGCCACTTGGAAGGAGCCTGACCCACCTGGGAGCTTGTCCCACCTTGCAGAAGGATGAGTGAGAAGAGGTGTGGCTGTCAGCTACAGACACATCAGCAGCTGAACACCAGGGAAAGATCAGAATCAGTTAATTTGAGGAATACAGCTATAAGAAAGATTGGGTACTAACTGCTTACAGATAAATGTCTGAAAGTTAGAAAAGTCCTCCTAGATGTTACAACAATTGTTGAGATTCTGGAAGAACCTCCAGTAGTGGTAATAAGGAGAAAAATGTTCGGATTTTTTTTTTTTTTTAAACAAAAAACAAAAACAAAACAACAGGATAAGCTTATAGATGGAACTTGATGATATGTGACAGCCAGGGATGAGACTTGTCCCAGGAGATCCTAGATCCTTTTGGTATCCTATTCCTAGGGATTGTTAAGGATTGTTTAAACACAGGATTGTCCTCTGTCTCAAGCAGGCAAGGGTTTCCAGTGGAGACTAATTCCTGTCAACATTTTGCATGTGACATGAAAAGCCTGGGTCACAACAAAGCCTGCCACTGTCTCCAGTGTGGGCAGTCCAGGGAGCATTCCCATTTTCCTGGGGTGAAGAGACATTCCTGAGGATAATTGAGGAAAAATCAGGAGTGTAAATAATGGTCTATGCCATTTTTTAAAGTCTCAACAAAGATGCTGCTGCAAGAAGTAGGACAAAAGAACAAAGAATGAGTATGAAGCCAGTTCTTTTGCAAGAGATGGGAAAAAAAAAAGACCTCTGTCCTGCATGTGCCCTTGGGACTATTTATTCTGTGAAAACCTGATGTTTTCTCTCATTATTTATTACTACTTTCTCCTGAAATAAGCAGTACTGAATCTAGAGCTCAAGGTGACATAAAACTTTTTTTGGTGAATTGGAACAGTCTAATGGCCATCATTCTGACCTGCTGGCTTTTGTTCTGTCATTCTGAGAACATGTCACAGAGTGGCCAAGTCGACCCTGGCTCCTGGGCCAGCTTGCCCAGCTTGAGAGACCTGAGTGTGCCCAGAGGGTGTCTGCTTATATCTTAGCAAGCTGAATATAGCTTGTGAAATCTCATCATTTCCACTGAGCCTTACAGTGCTTAGACTTGAGCAACTTCAGTGCCTGTCAAATGAGGCTTTAGGCAGATTTGCAATGACCTTGAGAGATGGACAATACTGGAGCAGCACTGAATGAACAACATTTTCATTTAGAACATCCTCCACCTTGCAGAGCACTGCTCTGCCATGATCTCTTAGCTGGAGAGAGGGAGACTGAGGCACAGTGTCAGCTTACAAGAGCCTTCTTTAATTAAAAATAAAGCACCTCTATAAAGGTATCTCGCTGCTTGTTTTCTTGAACACATACCCACTCCTTTCAATTGTTTTTATTTCATCCTGAAAAGCCTGAAAATCTCAGGTTGTTCAGCTTCCAGAAGCTGAAATTTGCTTTTAGAAATAACAGCAGACTAAATTCTGTGGTATTTATTGCAGGGAAGATATTTACAGAAGGTGTTCATGGTTGATCATATGATCCAAGTATCCACTAGCAGCAATGTGCCTGGCCACTTAAACTATATTTAGAGAAAATGAAAATCCTATTTTAGTCTAGCATTATTTCTCAAGTCACACCCAGGGGGTCCTTAGGCAAAATGGGCTTGTTGTGCAGGAGTCTGTACATATGTAATGTGGGAGTCAGGAGTCTGCCTCAAAGGCTCCCATGATCAAAGCTATAAAACTGTGAAACTGGGACAGAGAGGCTGGTAATTAGCTTATTTTGAGAGCTGTGCTTAGGTGTTGTAGAAATTCCCTGCTGTCTGTGCAGATCCTAGGAAATGAGGCCTGATCCAACTCACTTATCACCCTCCTCAGTTTCTGATGCCAGACTATCTGCTATAGCTGAAATCAGGCATCTACTGCAGCTGTACGTGACTCTGAATGGGGCTGTAACTGGAGAGAAATAAAACAGCATTCATCTCACCCTGCATTAGACATTTCAGAGTAAAGTCCTGCCCCACTTACTCAGTGAAGAGACACAGCATCTTTAAGGTGCATCCTGCCAAGGTGGATGCCTAAAGCAGACCTGACAAAAACTCTCCCTGAAAGTGCCTATTTCTCTCTGTTCTCTCTGAAGGGTGTCTAGCTGACACGTGTGTGTCAACAAACCTTTGTTTTGGCTGGGATAGAGTTAATTTTCTTCTTAGTAGCTGGTACAGTGCTTTATTTTTAATTTAGTACAGTAATAACTTCTATCACAATCCTGCTGAGGATGAGCAGGGATTACCCTGAGTCAAGAACTTTTCAGTGTTCTGTGTTCTGCTCTGAGCAGGTGCACAGGAGTCATGAGGGAGCATGGGCAGGACAGGTGACCTGAACTGGCCAAAGGGATCTTCCACACCACAAAGCATTTTACTCAATATATAAAAAGTCCCAAAAACGTATCAAAGCAAGAACTATGTTCTTACAATGTTGAAAACAACCACAGAATGTCTGGAAACATAACCTGTGCCCTATGCACCACTTGGAACACTATACTTGGGCCTTGAAAAGAAATTTTTAGGGAGCTATAGCATCCCAGAAATAATTGACTCAGACAATGGTACTAATTTCTGGAACAATCTCATAGACACTTGGCACTGAGGGGGTGTATCACATCCCACATCGTGCCCCAACCTCTGAGAAGATTGAATGATGCAAAGGACTATTAAAAACCACACTGAGAGCAGTGGGAGTAGGATCTTCACACATTAGAGATACACATTTAGCAAAAGCCACCTGGCTGCCCAACACTAGAGGATCTGCCAATCAGGCTGTCCCTGCCCAATCAAAACTTTTGTGTTCTGTAGAAGAGGATAGAGTTTCTGTAGTGCAAATCAAAAATATTCTGGGGTTAAACCACAACCTTCTTTTCTCAAGATGAACTGTGTGTTGTCTCAGCACTGTATTCATATTCAGTTTGTTCCTTGATGGCAGACACATTTTGCCTTAATTCCTTATAACTGACAGATTTTTATTACAAGGTGATCATCCATTGTGAGCAGATGAATACAGCTCTTAAATGGGCTAGAGCTTCTGTGCATGCTAATGAAATCACAGAAATAAGACACTGAGAATGAGGCTAGAAATACAGAACAAAAGGTAACACAATGTATGTCAGAAAAATGCTAGTTGCTCTATATAGTGTGTAGAAAATAACTTGAGCACATTCATTTCCATGATGGGGGATATATAATTTGTCATTTTGATATTGCAAATAAAGCAATACATATCTGCAGTTAAAGAGATAAGTGAAGTCTTTTTTAGCTCTTAGAGGCTTTGCTGTAACTGGACATATTGCATTAAGTTTTAACTACTGGAAATTAGAATGCATTCAGGAGAGCAATAAAAATGATTAGGGGCCTGAAATTACTGACCTAGGAAGAAAAGATGAGGTATGTTACAGCACACCCTTGGAGAGATGAAATGATAAGCTAATTGCCCCACAAAAGGCTCCACATGTGATTTTCCACACCAGACAAAGTTCAAAGGTCCACAGTGTAAGTGAACACCAATTCTGATATGTTAGCAATGTATAAGTCCAATTTAAACCAGAAATATAAGCTATATTCCTTGATGAATTTTCAGACCCAGAAATGTTTTTATAACCACAAACCAAAAGGCTGGAAAATCCCTTTGAATTTTTTTCCTTCACAGATTTCTTTTCTGAGTACTTGGTGCCTTTCTCTTATGACTGAAACTCAGATCAGGTTGGTGAAACACAGTGCTTTTAGAATCCTTATGCAATACTGGCAAAATATTTCATCTTTCTTCAAGGGCCCTTGGGCAAACTTCCTGTACATGTCAATAGAAATTCAGTGAATAGATTGAAGTGAAAATATTGTCCTGAGCAAAGAAATTTTTTCACAATTCTGAATTTGTCACTGCTCTATTTTGAGTTTTAATTGCCACCTAGAGCATTTGGATGACATCAAAAGTCAAAGAATTCATCTGTAAATATTTCACCAATGCCAGTGGCAAGAGTCTCTAAAAATACACAGTAGAGGACAAAAGGCTCAAACTGAACATCCAAATTATGTCTCAAAAATGTTGACAATCCAGTGAATTAAATTACTGATTGATGACATTGTCCTGAGCTTTGCCCAGCCAGAATCAAACTGCAGGTATTGTCCCTGTGCACGCTCCCCCACGGGGGTAGGAAGTGCACTGATAACCAGGCTGCTCTTCTGGAGGGGGAGAAGAGTGGGGCCAAGAACTTGAAGCTGACTATAAACTCTTTGAAGCAGGAATTTTTATTCACAAGAGCTTGCTGTTATAAATAAACTGAGCCACATCAAAGCTGAGGAGTTATGTAAGCATCCAAACATTGTCTTTCCAGAGCTCACAGGATCTGGACTGGGCAGACCTGAGCCAAATTTACAAATGCAAACTTAGGCTGTCCTTAATGATCACATAATCTTTAATGATGATGCAGGAAAAAGAAATAAATTAGGAACACTTTCATTGGCATGGTGAATTCCAACTTTAATGTAAATCAAATTCAGATGAACTGTTTTGCATGTACTTGTGTCACTGAGGAATTCACAGGTTTTAAGCAAGCCATTTTGCTGAGTAAGCATATGGATAAGTGCTCTCTGAAATCGAGATGTTTTCTTGGAACATGATTGAAATCAGAAGAAGAAAAATATTAAGACTGAAAAGCAACACTGAGATAAAATAATCCAATCTTCTTTCTACCAGATTCCATAAGAGGTCACCAAATGGATCCTGCATTGCATATATACTTCTGGGGAGACCTGGAACACAATTTTCTTCTTGATTTATAGGTCTGCTGTGACAGCACTCTGGCCTTGAGTTAGTTATGCCAGTGATTAATGCTGTCAGAGCACTAAAAAGCACCTTATTTCACCAGTTGTTAATCATTCTGATTATTAAAAAAAAGAAACTGTTGCAAAACCCCAATGCATTTTAGGGACAAAAATGTAGATTTAAGAGGAATTGCTAGAACAGAGCCCATTAACTTACCTTTCCTTCCTTCCTTCCCTCCCACTTCCTCTCTGATCACACCTTTTAAAATCATTAACTCCTTAGACCTGGATCTGTCCCTTTTGCCTTGGATCTAAATCACCGAATTTGCTCAGGCCATTATGGTAGTCATAGCTGATACCAAAGTGTAAGGCTAAGAGCCATAGTTTTAAATTGGAACAGCACCCTAGGGGAAAAATTATATCAAAGAAAATTAATTAATGAAATAGGCTGAGTTCCCACTTACCAGCTACCAAACATTTGACGGCTTTACTCTAAATGTGGTCTGCACTGGACTTGTTCTCCATGTCTGCTGTGTGGAAAGAATGGCCTGCTAGGCTTCTCCCATGTAGCTAAAATTCAATATTGTACTACAACTTTGAAATATCAAGTCACTTCAAAGATCTAAAGCCATTCAAGGAATGTTACAATTGGCATGCTTAAGTACTCACATTTTCATAGCCTGGCAGCCAGACATCTTTTACCTGTGCACACAGGTGAAAGAGGGAACCCTTAAGGAGGCAGGTGGAGGGATAATTCTCTACCAGATTATTCATTCCAGGGCTAACAAATTTGCTGGTAGTATCAGCAGATCAGGTCTCTTTTGTAGTGTCCAACATAAAGCTACTGATAGTGGTCAAAAACCAGCTTGTCACTGAAGTGCAGCATCTTTAAGGTGATGCCTGCCATGCAGAACCAGCAAACCCAGTGATCAACAACTCATTCCCACACAGGGGAAATAACAGAGCCCTTGTATTAATGGCTCCTCTGTTCTGCACTGTGTGAGCTCAATGGACCTATTCCTGTTCCTTCTTTGGAGGCATCAGCAAAGAACCTGCTCCTTTTCCCTTTGGAAGAGGACATGGTGACAGCCTGGCACCCGTGAAGTTGGTGGGGGTGTTGCTAGGATACTCTCCAAGGCTCCAGGACTGGGTGAAACAATGACCCAATTCTATCAGCTGTGTCTTTGCAGGTGATCTTCTGAAAGAGACTGGCTTAGACAGGTGAGCTGGGTACCAGAGAGCCACTGCCAGCATTGTCTGATGGAAAAGTGACCTTTACTGCTGCACCAAGGGAGAGAGCTGACAATGGCCTGGGTGACTCTTGGTGGTGATTTGTGAAAGCACAACAACCAATTTTTAAGATGACAGAGCGACTCAGATTCACAGATTCTCTCACCTTTCATGTATGCCCAGATATTCAAATAATTTTGAAGCACCAGTATGGTTTTCCTAGATTAATATTTTTTATCTTCACATACAGAATAAATCTTTAAACTGAGTGTGATAAAATATGACTGCATTTACAGAAATGTTCTTTTATTTAATAGTGTGTTCCAACTCTGTTCTTTTCCTGCCTTACTCTTTTCTTTTTACTTCAGTTTCTCACTGGATTTCTCTTTTGATTCTCTCCCTGTTCTTCTTTAAATCTTTCCTAAAGTAAAAATTCAACACAAAAGGTCCAAGTTATATTCCAACACCTAAAACCACCAAGCTGACAGGAAAATATTCTGTGAATAAATTTGAAATATAAAGAAGGAAAAGAGAGTGCCTAGCACCCCACTATCAATGGGAAGAACAGAAAAATGGGAGAAGACTTCAGAGAAGACTGAAAATAATTGTCATCTTTTCCTCACTCTTCTCTTCCAAAAATATTACTTATACCTAGATACATGACAAAATTAATTTTAACAAAGGGATTGAAATGCAAATGAGGTCAGGGACGGAACCAAAAGTCAGTGATTATTTATATAAAATAGATGTTATCAGCTCAGTGGGACCTGATAAAATTGAGCAGATTTAAGGAATATCCAAGACCACTCTGAGTTATCCGTGATTATCTTTGAGAACTCAGCAAGGGCACTGTGGTCCCAGAGGACTGAAGGAAAGCACACATCAGATCAGTGATTTAAAGATCAGCTACTTTAACTTTGTTACCTAGGTAGACACAAGAAAAGATTGCTAAATAATCAGTTTATTCAGGTTTATAGAAAAATAAAATATTCCTAAAGGTGTTTCTTTCCACTTAAGGCCGAGTAATGAAAAACAATGAATGCAGCCATGTCAATACCAAATTGGGCCAAACAAATTTAATTTTCTTTTTTGAAAGAGAATTGGAGAATTATGTGGACACAGAAGAGGAGGCCTGTTTAGTGAATAATAGATCCAGCTTTAGATTGATGACCTCCCAGTTGACTCTAACAAGTACACTAGGAGGATAGAGTTTAGGTGCCTGAGAGCCAAAGTTCACTGACACAGGAGTTCAGCAGGACAAATGAGGGGTTGTGTCAGACATTTCTTCTTCTTTTCCACCTTGATTAAGAGGGTCCTAGGTTAGAGAGCAGAGTCTAAATTAAGGCAGTGGATGTGAATATGTTTTGAGGATCTACAGGGAAGGAGGAGAATTTTACAGTGGCAGAAGGAGGTTCAGAGGGGACGAGTCTGGTCTGATGAGCTGAACTTTGCTTTGTGAGGGATTTTGATGATGAAGAGGCAAAATGCTCAGGACAGCTGAGGAGACCCCTGGATAGAATTGGGCTATGAAGTCTCAGTAGGAGATCAGCTTTGAAACTAGATTTGAATTGGAGAGAATGTCTGAAAGTGGTCAGATGAAATTCCATGAAAGTCAGGAGCCAAGTGCTATACTTTGGAAAGATGGACAAATACAATGTGGTTAATGTTTGCTTTGGTACCACTGCCAAAAAGAGAATGGTGAATATGGGGGATCAGAAGCTGAAATTATGTTGTAAAGAATATGACCAGAATATTTTAAAAATAAAGATATAGCAAAAGAAAAATAATCTAAATGAAATAGACAGAAAAAAATTTGAAGAGGCTATCAAAAGAGTATTAATCTAGAGAAGAACAGATTAAATCATATTTAGTCTGCAAAATGTTGTGATGAGGCCAAGGAGAATGTCACAATTTGTACTTGTTTTAAGATAGGAAAATATCAGTTCACATTAATCAATTTAATCATCAAGGAAAATGTAAATTATGCATTAGGAAAATACTTAAAAATATGAAAAATGCATAGCACAAACAGTATACAGACTTTGTGGGATCTTCTTCCCTGAATTTTTAAGAGGATTAAGACACAATTTTTTCACAGATGATGTAAGCATAAATATTTTTCCTTAGGGCAAAAACATCCTTCTGGTCTTCTACTTCTATGAGTCTGTGATCAAGTGATGAAATGAATTCACCCATCCATGCTGTCTGCATGCTTTGTCAGGATGTACTGATGTCCCCTGAAAAGGGATGGAATGACACCAAGGAAGGGACTGACTCTGGCTCACAGGGATAAAACTGCAGAGCCCCATTTCTTGAGACTTTTTAGATATGGTTTGCATGGTGCAGCTTCTTCTATCTCTGTAAACACCTTAGCATAGCTGTTGGGTTGGGACTAAAAAAAGTGGTTCTGAAGAAGTTAAATTGAAAGTTTAAGAGAACAGAAAAAACTTACAAATCCAAGTAATAATTTTCATAAACCTAGATAGAAGGAAAGGAATGGGATAGTGCAGTACAGAAGAGAGGATTAAAACAGTGGGCTTGTAATCATGAGCTGGCAATTAGAAAGGATTCAAAGGAGCCACATGTGATGTCAGTGTTTCTCCATGACAGTCATTAAGAAGCTAGTAATCTGTCTAATGATATAAGGTGCACCCATTCTTTCCTCAGAGATGCAGTGTGTCCCTAACCTAACCTCTGAGTCCTTGGTCTTCTACACATCTTGACTATCTGGATCTTATTTTAGAGAAAGTCCAAACTAACATTAGAAAATAAAATTCAAATAGGTGTCTATGCTGAAACTAAACCAAAAATTTGGTAGTCATTTCCTGAGTTCAGTAATACAGGCAAAACAGCTTTGGTGGTCACACTCTTCTGAGAGACAAGAACCCATTTAAACACCATCATTCACCTTCACTGATATCATCTTAGGACTTAAGGTGGAGGTTTTAAGCAATTTGTCACATTACAGTCTAGATCAGAATTTGGATCTTCTGACTCTGAGGTCTAGTTCTGGGTTTCAATTTTCATCTGTTGTGAGATTGAACACATCTAGATTTTTACAAGGACTTATTTTCTGTTCCAGCACAGCATAAATGAAAATCCTTCATGACTGGGCATTACTAATGTAAATTTGTTAAAATGTTAATTCTATTTCATGAACTCTGAAGATACCATTGTAAGGCTTCTATTTCAAGGAAATTTTTGAAAGCAATTTTTAATCCACTCTCTTCCATTCTTGCATATTTTTTCCTTTCTCTAACTATTGCTAATGCTGGCAAAGTATGCAAGGCTTGACCCAGAAACAAATTTATACAAAATCAAGTTGTACACTCTTGGTTTAAATCTAAGGGGACAGTAGTCAGTCATATCACTTTTGTTTCCACTTTGCAGATTAATTAATTCATGTTCACAAAGCACTCTTAAAATTTTGACTAGTGGTGCATAAATCCTATTAATATTGTAAAGATTTTTTTTCCTAGCTTGTTTCAATAGGTAACAGTGTCAGAAAGGAAATCCAGTGATGTTAGTGGCCAGCTTGCTGATATTCTGAGATATATGATTATTACTGGAGAGGACAGAAAGTTAGATGAAGTTTTGCTGAACACTTTCATTCTTCTGTCATTTTGAGGCGTGGTGCAGTAATTCAGTTTCCTTATCTTAATCATCTTTTCCTAACAGCAAACACAGTGAAAAGGGTCATGCAATGTTTTCATTAGTCCCAGAATGCTGGAATTCAGGTGAATTATGGATCAAAGGAGAAAGCATGTCCCAACATGATGCCTTCCTTAGGTGGGAGAGAATGATGAAGCAGCTGAGTTGTTCCTAATGTCTCTCTTTACGTAAGGAAATCCCTGTATCTTTCTCTAAGCCATAGATAATTTTGATGGGTAATATAGTCTAAGTCTACTTAGAGCTGTATTTTCCAGCAGTGGTCAGCTCCAAAGACCACCTACTCAGAAAACTATTTTCCACCCAGTGGAGGAAAAGAGATCTTGTCCTCTCAGTAATGCAGCCCTGATTCCAGCAGCTTTGATAAAGTCCCTCAAAGCTTCAATGTGCAACATAGCTGAGGAAAACCATAGATGCTTTATACACAGGCAAAACTCATTTATCAGACCTCACAATTATTCAAATCTTATCTCAAAGTGCACCAGATGTTATGCACTGTGCCATGGGACTTGCACAATATGCTGGGTTACGTGATGCTTGGCCTGGGCCGCCTTCTAGTGGTGTATGTTCTGCCAGCCTCCATGGTCCTCTTCAGGCAGGAGCTTTGACTCTTCTCACTGTGATTATCTGTGCTGTTATGATGTCTCTGTTTTATTTATTCCATCTGACAAACAGTAGAGTACTTGCATACAGCTGGTCAGAAACCACCCATGAAGCAGGCATAAGACAAAATGACAAAGCACAAAGGCTGTCAGATTTGACTTCTCTTACTCATTGACCATCTCACTGTGTTGTGTTGCCAATTAGCTAATTTGTGTTATAGGTTGTTCTTATAATTAACCATGCAAATCACACTTCTGGTATGTCTAGACATAGAAAGGTCCTTACTGTTGTTTCAAAAGCACATTGAAAGCTCAGTTAAATTATAAGTATTCTGCTTCTTTTAGGCCCTAAATTGTGATTTTAGTCCTGTCCATGCTGGACATCTCAAAATCCATCATTACACACAAGATCTGTGTATCCCACTCCTCTATCAAGGGAGTTTCCTTCACCTGCATGATGAATGTTTGCTCATTGACAGGGCTCATGCTCATTGCCAGGTTTTCACAGCCAGGACTTCTCTGAACACAACTTTCCATTTTCATGGCACACCAGCAGCTGTGACAGAGGTTTGTGCCCTGTCCCACACTGGTGAAGCCGTGCATTCTGCATGGTCCTCTTCACTGGGAGAGATGGATGTGGAAAGTCTGATGAGGAGAGTGCTGGCACATCCTGGCTGTGATGGTACCTGTGTCCTACCTGTGGGGTAATGTGAGCCAGGAGCCAGTTGTGAGCCTTGTGTTCAGCATGTGAATTTCTGAAGGTCTGTTTTAAATGTCTGTGCCTTGGTAGTAGCAAACAATATCTGCCACCTGGTTTAAGCAAGCTGATGAAGCTCAGCCCTGCTCTCACCTTATTAGCTGGTCTGAGAGATGATGTAGCCTCTTCCCTAAACTTTGCTTCCCCCCTATATACTTATATATAAACAAGTACTCTCCTATTTGTAAACCTAAGTGCTGCACTGCTAAAGAGCCTCACTGACAATTCAGGCTTATATTTTCCTTGGATGTAAGTGTGGTCTCCCTCATGTAGGGCCTCCAGGAAGCTCTTTCATGTGCAGTATGGAACAAAAAGAAAGATCATATTGCCATTACTAAGATATAGACTTTAAAAAGGCTTTCAAAGTTCAGTTTTAAACTGGCCCAGCGATTATTATATTGCTGTAAACCAGCAATGGGAAACAAGGGTCAGAAAGGAAGGAAAACATTAGGAAAAATAATAGAATAATTCAGTATTGCTTTATATAAAGAAAAATGGACTCAGGCTTGTCAGTGTGCCATTTATTAAACATTGTCTTACATTTGCTTTGCTATTTACTTCAAATGCCAGAGAACCTCTGAATTGGCGACAATGAATGGAAGTTTTCTGGCATGCAACATTACCGAGTTCAAAAGAAATAAATGTGACCCAGCCAAAAATACTCCCCGTTTCCTTTTATGTGGTCTCTCTTGTGTGTTTATTTAACTTCTTTTTAGTTGCACAAGGCAGAAATTATGAGATGAGAGGCTACCTGGTAGCCTTCTTGAAAAAAAAGTGGCTATTTTGACCCGTCTCAGCAACAATATTGTTTTCAAAAGAGGTCCTTGGCTAAATACAATCCTTCAAGGTAGACCAAGGTCTACCTTAAACATAGCAATGTTTAAATATTGTATGGTGAATTGTCTCCAACCTTGAAAACACTTTGAAAAATAAAAATTCTTAAAATTACTCTACCTGTTTTCAGATGGGGACAATGAAGAAAATGTGAAATAGGTTTCTTTAATAAACAGGTCAGTGACAGACTTGTTTATTAGAGTCAGGAATAAAATTTATTAACATTATAATGTAAGGATTCTTAAACAACATTAGACCACAAGTCTTCTGAAAGGGTTATTGCAATTTAATTTCAACAGAGCTATGAAGTGTTACATACTGAAGAGTACAGAGCTTCTGCAGAAGCATCACCTTGAAATTTGCACTTGGGAACAGCTGGTTAAATGAGATTTTTGGTGCTCGTGTGTGTTGAGTCATAGCAGTCTGTTAAAGCTCACCTGTCCCTGACTCTCAGCAAACTAATTAAGAGATATTCTGGAGTAGCTTGGCCAAGATGCGATGGGCATGGGTTGCCCTCAGGCAGAACAAACAGTCATAAAGCTGTTGGCTGCTGCTAGAAACAGCAAACAAGATGTTCTGTGTGGCTTATTTGTGAAGGCAATGCTGTTAGAATAGCAGCCCTTTTCCAAGAGAGTCTTCTGGAAATATGTGGGTATCATGCAATTATACCCCAAATGCACAAGCTCATACTGTGTTGGTGGGAAAGGACTGAAGACCAGAGACTGAAAAAAACCTGAGATAGTAGTCTTTTTTTATGGGATCAGCATCTGGGCAGTGTAGGCTACAGAGAAATGAGAGCTTTTGGTGTAAAGGTAAGTATTTTCTAGACAAGGAGCTAGTACTGAGAGCCTTCAGCTCTGGAAATAGCTTATTCTTTATTGCTGAGCTGTCAGAAATAGAAAGCATTTCAAGCCTCACTGTTTAAAGCTGCAATTAATTGGCAATTGATTGATAACACCCTTCTTGCCCCGCACCTCCAGCCAAGAAATTAGGGGAAATACTGAGTGACTGGCTTAAGGCTACTCCCTGTAAGCCTGTGGTAGAGGGTTTGAGTGCAAAAAACACAGGTTGGGTTGGGTTTTCCTCATGAAAAGCCAGTGAGTTTTGGGCTCCAGGCTAAACAAGCATTTGTTGAAGGGGCAGCAATAGGTGTAAATGCCTGGAGTGTGTGAGAGGAAGCCTGGCTCTGTGATGCAGACTGACTGCCAGGGAAAAAGTCTTCCAGAGGCCTGCCTTGGTACAACCTTTTCCACTTAATTTTTCTCATTCTTCTCAGTGGTGTGGCAAGAGTATAGGGCACAATGTCTTGATGGCTGTTGGAGATGAAAAGGAGCTCTTATTTCTGAATGTGTGTCCTGGTAAAGCAATGGGATAACTCCTGTCAACAGAGTGCAGGGACCAAGCTCCACCAATTTTTGTTTAAACCCTGCCACTGCAGTGTCATCTGACACATATCCCGGGAGAAAAGTGGCTATGCAGCAGGCCACAGGCCTCCACAATATTCAAGGCTGAAGCTAAGTCATCCACCTACTGTGTCAGTCTATGTTACAACCCATGAGACTACCACAGTAATTTGACAAACCATATCAGAAGCTGGCAAATGTGATTCAGTCCTTTCAGTAAGTTTTTTTGTAAAACACACTGCATAAAATGCTAGCTACTTCTTAAAAGGACCATTTTTGATATTTCAGAAGAATATTTAGGTTCCAAGCAGTAACCTGAGAACCCCTGTCCTCCATCAGCTGCCACTCTGGTCTCTGATAGACAAATATTTTAAAATACTTTAACAGATGTTAATTGGCTCTTCCAAGTTCTTTAGTCAGCTTAGGGAAACTTGAGCATCAAGACTTTGGTCAGCAATTGCTTGTGCACTTTAACAACTTGTTGCATTGAAGGGAAAACAGCTTAATTGCATGTGGTCTATGAAAATCTTACTGTTTGAACATTCATTTTCCAGTTTTGACAAATGCTTTCTTTTTCTTGAATGAGAACTGGGAGAACAAGCACCTTCAAACTTCTTTGGCTGGTGCATTATTTCTGCTTCTTGCCAGGGATGACTTTAACAAGGACAGAGGGGGGTTGAAGGGCATCCTGCTCCTTTCTGGCAGTGGCAGCCACACTGTGGCCAGAGGCTGCTGCTATGACTCTTAGTGTGGTCATACAGATTCCATCCCACCCATCCTGGGTCCCTTCAGGTTATCACTCTCTGATTCTTTAACATCTCTTCAGACTAAGTTTTGACAAAAGCAGAGACTGCAGCTGAGGGTTGAAATGATCCTTGCTAGCAATGAGAGGAAGAAATACATGAATCCATGGTTGTCTTTCATCACAGGGGGAGGAAAAAAGCATTTTTTTCTGAGGACTCTCAGCTGGCCTCAGCTGTTCTAACTATGAAGTCTGTCTGCTTTTTTTTTTTTTTTTTTTTTTCCCCAGTCCTTAGGAAAACAGAATGACTGTCACCATAGATGTTCTAAAAATATCCAGGCAGATCACTGGACTGCTCCAGGGAGGCAGTAAGGTCGCTGCAGGAGATGACAAACCAGGCTCAGATCACAGCAGATCCAGGGTCAGGGCTGCCAAGAAATGCCTCTCTCGTTGCTTGCAGAATTCTCACAATTTACAGGTGCTAATCCAAGCTTTGGGACAGTAACTTGTCCTTCAGCTACATAGGAGGAGATATAAGGAGTGAAAAAATTACCCAGTCTGTTGCTCTCATTTAGGCAATCTTTGATCTTGTGTTTATCTTCCAAAAAGATCACCTGAAAGGAAGAGTGACTTTTGGTCATTATGGCTTTGTGCTGAGTTTTTTTCCCTTTCTCTGCCCCTGTCATTCTTCTTTTCCTTGCATAAATTGGAAAAGCAGGTTTGTCCTCAAATGAACTCCAATGTCAGCTTGTAACTGTAGTTCTTGTCAGCTACATCTTTTGGATTGATTCATAGCAGCTGGTAAATTGAGATACTTTCATAATTCCTAGATCTAGATACTATATATGAAACTGGTTTGTAATGACATTTTCATGTATTATTATCTCTGTTGGGAGAAGAGTTGCTTTCCATACTGTCAGTTCTACTTTTTAACAAAGATATATTTATGCATGCAGAAAAACACTTGAAAATTATCATAAAACCTGTGAAAAGAGAGATGAAGAAGATTTTAGTTTGTGTATTTGCCCAGAAAATGTTTTGGTTTTTGTTTTGTGTACAATGAGCAATGGGAAGGGTCCCCATTTAAGCATTTTGAGTAATGTGTCAAGTCATGGGCAGCTTGATTAATGTATTAAGTGGAGATGTTTCTCTGAGTGTGTCCAATGTGAACAAAGTGCCTCAGCAGAATCAGGAGGAAAATAGTGCAATCCCATGTGGCCTCCTAGTGATTTTCCATGCACAGTTTTGCTGCACTGGTGGACAGCAAGGTTTGTATTTGGGACCTACAACCCTGCTGAAAGAATTCCCTTGGAGTCCTGCGTGGTGAGACATTTGCATTTGCTAACCAGGCTGGTGTCTTGGGTTGCAATGCAAGATGTAACCAAAAGTATGTATTCTATTGCCACCTGTTGAAACTGGCTGGGGAGGTTTTTTTTTTTTTT
>WEIU01010315.1:212864-274631 GCA_013389925.1 Aegithalos caudatus
CATTGTGAGATGCTCCACCCAGCAGGAGAGGCCAAGCATTCATAACTGGATAAAACCAGTTCAGAACACCAGGGCAGCCTGTTTCCACTGGATTCCCAGGAGGAGACCAGACCTATCTCACCACCACTGGACCTTCAGAGGAAAACTACACCCTTCTACTGGATCATTGCTCCAACAGAACCACATCTGTCACTCCAGGAGGACTTGGACTGCTACCAACACTCAACGAATGGTGTCAGGTTATAATCTGACACTGTCAGTGTTTACTTTTTTTGTTTGTTTGCTTTTCTATACTACTGCTGTTGGTTTTTTTAAATATATTCCTAATAAACAACTATTATTACTATTCCCATATCTTTGACTGAAAGCCCTTTAATTTCAAAATCATAGTAATTCAGAGGGAGGGGGCTTACATTCTCCATTCCAAGGAATGCTCTGGCTTTCCCTGGCACACACCTGTCTTTCCAAACCAGGACATCTGGGAAGATGAGAACCGTAGGAATCAATTGATGACCTTTGGAGAACTTGAAAACATTAGACTCCCACTGGAGTCAATGGAGAAGAGCATGTCTGGGCAGGAATCATGGAAGAAAGTTTTCATTGTGATGCTTGGTCCCTCTTACCCCATAACTGAAGGAAATGTAATGGATGAAGACATGGGAGCTGACTCTCACTTTTGTTATTTATGTTGCAAGAACCTTTGTCTTTATGCTCTGACCCAGCCTTCTGCTTGGGAAGGCAAATCTCCAATGCTCTAAGGTTGTCAGATCCTTAGTCAATGTGCTGAGCCTTGCCTGTCCCCACAAGGAGCTGCACCTGCCCCAACTGTTTGCATAAGCAAAGTTCAGTGATCCTACATTACTCAAAAAAAGTATCACATTCTACATCATAGTTTCAGGTTTGCTTTGCTTTATGGGAGTTACTTTGTCATGATTCTGTCTTGTCACTGTGCAACCCCAGCTTTCTTGTGGTATTTTCAGATACTGAAAGGGTGCAGCAAAGTCTCCCTGGAGCTTTCTCTTTTACAGACTGAACACCAGCTTGCTGTACAGGAAGGGAAGGGAATAACTGCATACATATTTAGAAGGAGGGCACCTTGACAGATTTCACCAAAGTGACTAATTACTTCTGATAGAGGACTGTGAGACATTGGCACCACTGGTTTCTGAAACTCTGCTGGAGCCTGGTGTTGACAGCTAATGAATGAGGATGCTGCTAAACAGGGATGTAAACATAAAAAATGGCTAGTTAAACTTGATCTTGGTTTAAACCAGGAGAGAAAACAGAGCAGTGCTTCAGAAATGTAGAAGGATAAAAATGTGCAGAGAAACATTACTAATGTCCTGTCTAATGTCCAGGATTGCAATAAATCAAATAATAAAACGCACAGATACTGTGTCATTAATATGAGGTTCCAAGTGCTTCATATCATTTTAATTGATAGCTCAAAGAATTGTTGTAAGCCAGAAAAGTAACACCAGCTTTTCATAGTCCATATGGACTGGAAAATTCAAACTGCTTTTCGTCTCTTTAAGGAAGAGAGATAATAGACATAGATTTTTGACTTTTCTTTTTAAAAGAAGTTGCAGTTACCCCATACTTGGATGTGTTAAAGACCAGTTTGGATGGGACTCTGAACAATGTCTAATGGAAGATGTCCCTGCCCATGGAAGGGGTGTTTGAACTGGTTGACTTTTGAGTTCCTTCCAACCCAAATAAGTCTATGGTTCTGTAAATGTACAAAATCCCATTTTCCTGAAAGCAGGAGAAATGCAATGAGCAAAACCATCCCTACTATCTGTCCAAGATTCACCCCAGTTCTTAACATGGAAGCTCCTAAATTTGCCTCCAGAATAAAGTCTTGGACTCATCAGCATGATCCTTCACTTTTTTATGCTCCCAGATTTTTTTCCCTTGACCCCTTGTTTCACTCTGCCTCTTACTGGAACAGTGATAGAATCATAGAATTGTAGAATAGTTTGGATTGGAAGGGACCTTTAGAGGTCATCTAGTCCAATCCCCTTGCCATGAGCAGGGGCATTTTCAAATAAGTCAAGTTGCTCAAAGCCTTTTCCAGCCTGGCATTGAATGTTTCCAGGGATGGGCACCTACCACCCCTCTGGCAACCAGACAGAAAAACCTAATAAACCACTAACCTCTCATAAAAAACTTCTTAATATCCAATCTAAACCTACCCTCTTGCAGTTTAAAGCAATCCCCCTTATCATATCATGACACACCCTTATAAAACATTCCTCTCCAGCTTTCCTGTAGACTGCTTTTGATGCTGAAAAGACAGAATAAGAGGTCCCTGGAGATTTCTCTTCTGCAGACAGAATAGCCCCAACTCTCTCAGCCTGTCCACACAGGAAAGGTACCCCAGTCCTCTGATAGTCTTTGTAGCCCTCCTTTGGACTCACTGGTATGAAGAGCCTGTGATGAGAGTCACTCCAAAACCACTTTAATGTACCTTTCTTCTGTTTCATAAAATGATATATTTAGAGTAGAACTGTTACTGCTATATATTTTTATTTCTATAAGGAACTTAGCTGTTCCTGCCAGTAGCCTACAATGGAAAGCTGAAAAAGTCCCTAAATTTCTTATCTGAGTCAATTGGTTTACTAAATGCACAGATTACCTGAAAACTTCTTAGATTTTGAGTGGCTTGGACAGGTACCTCAGAAACCAGGATGTCAGTCCTTGGAAGACCCCTATTCCCCAGCAATCCATCTTTCTGTTCTTCACATTTCAGCACATAGCTGCAGGCATCCCTGGATACTGCTGGAGGATTTCTGGCTCTCCACATCTCTTCCAGACCACTTTTTTGCTGTTGTTGTTGTTTATTTTATTTTTTTTTTCCCCAGAAGCTGTCAGATACAGCTCTCCTAGCCTCTTTCTGTCTTCTTTGCCTCCTCTAGGAAATGAGGTCAAGAAGCACTACAAATGCCACCCAAGTTCAGAAAGCATGAAGTCTTCTTAACACATTCCTGCAATCACTCAGAAGACCAGTATAAGACAACTAAAATGGAGCCCAAGAAGATCCTGGTGCTGCAAAACCTTGGTGTAAAGGCTTTGACATCAGCAAGAGATTTGCTTTCTACAGGCCTGAAGGGATGTTGCTTTGCCCTCTTCTTTAAGGCAGTGTTGAGGTCAAGCTGACTTTGTGTTAGTGAATCATCTGTGTGCTCCCAAAGGGCAAATTCAACTAAATCAAATGTGATGAGCAATTTTTAGGAATGAAAAAAATCTGTATTTCCTAAGGATAATGTCCTTATCTGAATGACAGTCACAAGGGGACCAAGATTTAAAACAGGGATAAGACTCTGTTAGGTTACTCTTCCACCAAACATTGTTCAGACACTCACCTTGCATGAGAGAAAGCACTTTGGGATTCAGTACAGGGGGATAAATAACATATTAAATAATATATTTTCCCTTCTAAAGCCACTGCTATGCCCATTAAACCACAAATCTTCCCAGCACATGGGTCTCAGTCTGATCAGTTATTTGGCTTAGCACAGCCTGTGGGTACACAATGGGCAAGGTGGAATCTTTGCCCAAATGCTGTTTTCAGGGTCTCCCATATCTCAGAGCTGCATATTTTTTGCGTGCAGCTGAGCACCTGAATAACCAAATGCAAATGAGATGTTAATTAAGCAGGAATAGGAGAATTTGTCTGTTTTCTTTCTTCAAGTTCAGAAGGAGGTGATCTGCTTTACCTTGGTGATGCCTTGGCACTTTCTGAATTCATTCTACCCTACCCTGTAATGAAATGGGATTACAAGCTCAGCACCTGTGAAAATATGAACCAATTATTTTTAAAATCCGTCAGTGAGTGCCTATCAAGAAGCTTTCTGACAGCAGCCGTGTTGTTTAGGAAAGGGTTTATGTGGCACAATAATTATGTCAAGTTGTCCCAGCTCTGTGGAGACACAGCATACAGAAATGGCTTTGAATGTGCTTCAGAAATGCAGCTGGTCACGTTCCCCTTCCCAGCAGTGCTTTCCAAGGGTGCTGGAATGGGAGGGAGATGACAGTGAAATGCTGGTGCTGGTGTCAAGGCACAACCCACACTGAGTTGATGCCAGCAGTGGTGTCATCCACCGTGCCAGGTGAAGCCATATGATTAATTATGAAATAATGACAGGGCATTTCACTGTTCGGAGGTGTTTGTTTGGGTGTCACAGCATAGTGTTTTTTTTTTTTAAAAAACTTTTCTCACTCTGTCAGGGCTTGTATGGGAATGAGATTTAGGAAAAAAATGTCACACCGCTGTTTGCCTGCTGAGAGCTCATAAACAGCCCGGGAACAGGAGCAGCACAACCAGATGGAGGGCAGCAAACAGCAGAGACCTGTGCAGAGTCTGAAGGATCCACTTCCACAGACACAGCTGGCAGCTCCCGCAGAGCCCGGCTCCTTTGGGTAGCAGGGCATCCCTCTGTATTTTATGGCAGGGGCTGTAAGTCTTCCTGCTGTGCAGATTGCCCTCCCAGGATTTCCATCCATTCCTGGCGGCAGGCAGGCGCAGGCAGCCGCCTGGCAGCCCGGCTTTAGCAGAGGAGCAGCGGCTCCTGCAGCGAGGCAAGGCTGGCTCCTGCAGCTCTCTTGCGAGCCCTAGTGATGGTAGGACCTGCCTGCAGACAGGTCTGAAAACACAGCCCTGCTCTCACAGGCAGCCCTTGTGAGGAAAAACAGGAAGACGTTTAATTCCTATGCTAAGCAGGTTTCTCTTTCCATCCTTCTTTTCTTCTCCTCACCTAGAAGACTGAAACACCGGTGAACATCTCTGTCCTCCACAATGGTTTGCAGAGAGGAGAGACTTATGTTGCATTTGTCCCTAAGAGATAAGGAGGGGGCCAAGACAGAAATAAAAGGGGAATAAAGTGCTAATTGAAATAAGAATAAATAGTTCTTTCTCTGACACCCCAAATCCCAAGATAGTTGCATTTTGGAGTTATGGACCTTGTAGCAGAGCCATTTAGATCTCCTTCCACCAAGCAGTGAAGCATTTGCTTTCATCAATGGTGAGTGGTTGTGTGGAGCAAGGAGAGGCTCCCAGCACTGTCTGGAATGGGTCTGCAGTTCCCAGTTTGACTTTCTACTGGACCCAAGAGTAGAAACAATGTGACACTGTTAAGAGGTTTGTTTGTTCTATACAGCTTTTTCATGCTTTTCATCACATGTCCACCTTAACCATTAGAAACTGGAATGCTGAATATTGACACACACAGGTAGCCCAGATGACATTTTTTGTCAAGTAATGTTCTTATAAGTGCAATTTTGCTTTACAGAAAAGTCAGGTTTAATGGAAAAAACAAACAACTGGTGGTTCATATCCAAGTTCATATCTGCAGGTAAATGGTGAGAGGGAAAGCAGAACATGTGTGATGTTTCTTAATTCGGCAGATATCTGATGTACTGTCTCTGGAATAGAGGAGAATTGCTTTTTGATCTGAGATCCACAGTAAGTGACTGGCAGACATTGTTAAGGACTATATCTGTCTGATTCATGCTCCTAGTGAAGGTGCCTCTTTCCTAAGCAGTTCAAATCAAAGAGTTTGTTTAGCTCTTCAGATCCAGCAGCTGTCTCTCATTAAGTGAATTGCTGAGAGCGTTCAGGATATTGTTTCTGGACTTTCTGAACAACTGACATTTCATTCAGGCTTTTTCTCTCCCATCTGATGAAACTAGAATGAGTATGACAGATATGTCATACATGAGAATGAGTATGACAGAGGAACAGAAACCAGAAACAGGTAAAATTCTGAAAATGTGTATACGTACAAACATAGCCTGCTAATTTTTCTATCAATCTTTGGGAGTTATTTTACATCCTCCACATTTTGCTTGACATGAAATAGGTACATTTAGAAACAAAATTTGCACTTGATGGTATGAATTCTGTTCTTGTGTAGTATTGACTTTTATATTTATGTTTATCATAGCATCATGGAATAATTTAGGTTGGAAAAGACCTCCAAAACCATCAAGTCCAACTGTTATCCCAGCACTGCTAAGTCTGACACTAAACCATATCCTTAAGCACCACTCTTAGAAATCTTGTAAATATCTCCAAGAATGATGAGTGAACCACTTCTCTAGGCAGCCTTTTCTGATGTTTGACAACTCTTGGATGAAGAAATTTGTTATAATATCTGATCTGAACCTCCCCTGGTGTAAATTGGGGCTATTTCCTCCTGTCATGTCACTTTTTACCTGGGAGAAGAGACTGACCCCCACCTGGGTACAGCCTCCTTTCAGGCAGTTGTAGAGAGTGATAAGGTCCCCCAGGAGCCTCCTTTTCTCCAGGCTGAACTCCCCCAGCTCCCTCAGTTGCTCCTCATCAGACTTGTGCTATAATCCTTTCCTCCAGTCCAGTGTCTTTCTCTGGACACACTCCAGCCCCTCAATGCCTTTCTTGTGGTGAGGGGACACAAACTGGACACAGGATTTGAGGTGTGGCCTCCCCAGTGCCCAGCACAGAGAGACAATCCCTGCCCTGGTCCTGCTGGCCACACTATTGTTGATACAGGTCAGGTGCCATTGGCCTTCCTGGCCACCTGGGCACACTCTGGCAGCTTTCCAGGCTCCTGTCCCCAGCCTGGGCCGCTGCATGGGGTTATTACAACCCAAGGGTAGGACTTGGCACTTGGTCTTGTTGAAACTCCTACAATTGATCCAGCCTGTCCAGATCCCTCTGCAGTCTTCCCACTCTCCAGCAGATCAGCACTCCCACTCAGCTTGGTGTCATCTGCAAACTGACTGAGAGTGCCCTTGATCCTCTCATCGAGATCATTGCTAAAGATATGAAATAGAATTATCTGCACTACTGAGCCCTGGGGAGCACCACTGGTGAGTGACCATCAGTTGGATTTAACTCCACCCACCACCACTCTCTGAGGCTGACCACCCAGTGAACAATGCACCTGTCCAAGCCATGGGAAGCCAGTTTCTCCAGGAGAATACTGTAGAAAACAGTGTCAAAGGCTTTACTAAAGCCCAGGTATACAACATCCACAGACTTTCCCTCAGCTACTTGGAGGATCACCTTGTCACAGAGAAGCTTCAATTAGCTATTAACACAGTAAGACAAAACACCTCAAATATTTCTATATGTTTCTACTGTAATAAGTGAGGTCAACATTTGAAAAAAAAATAAAGTACTCTGAATATGATAAAGAAAACCCCTAAATCTTTAAAGATATAGATGTTTTCCATCTGGCTATTACTATATCTGAAAAGGCAGATTTTCATGAGGAACTTTTAGAATTGGTAAGTCTGAAAGTTTAGAATTTCCACCTTGTTCTGAGCCAGCTTCTTTTTTCATTGCCAGTGTCTGGCCTAGCTGTAGAAATAGAGCAACAAATCTGTTCTTCCTGGATTTCTAATTGCCAGTCTTCTAAAAAGCTGTCTGGCAAGGGTACTGAATTTATCTTGAAATGTAAGTAGTTTGGAGACAAAACAGTTGAACAAAGGCCTCATTTCTTCTTTTAATACAGGCAGCAAGAGGTTTGCCACTTACTTAAAAAGAAGGAAAGCTGGATCTATATAAAGCTCTGGATATGTTTCATCTAGGCGTGCATGTGTCCAGGCAGACAGCTCATCATTCCAGGAAAAATCACACAGTTTACTCTAAAATGAATGTGAAAAGAGAACCAAAGAGACAAAAAGATCAACTTCACCATCAGTCAAGATGATCCTTTTTGTTGCCATGACCATACTGTGCCTTACCCAGTCACAATCCAGCTCCTGGTTCAAATCACTCATCTGAGATGCTCAAAATAATTTATAGACATCCATTTTATCTCTTAAAACCTGTATGTGGAGAACATAAAATGACAGAGAAAATGAGGGTGGATAAATGTTAACTTCTCAAAGGTGTTTGCTTTCTCATTCCGTAAATCTGTGAAGGAACACTTGGTCTTGGATCCCAGATGTGCTTTCCAGATTGTCACCTTCTCCTAACACTTCACACTTACACATCACCTTAGACACTCTCCCTCAGCTCATGAATTGTGTTCAGCCTGCAGTATCCCAGCTAAACCTCTCCTCATGTTCTCAATCCTATCTCCTATAGTCAGAAATTAAACAGTCCAGGAGATTCTGGGGGAGGGACCCCTTTGTCCTGCCTGGTCCCACAGGGATGACAGACCTTGCAACAGCTTGGGGGATGAGTCAGGCCTCTGTCAGCCCTTGGAGAACCAGCTGCAGGTTTATTTTAATATAAGAAAAATAAATACAATGAAAATTTCTCCCCTCCTGCCAAAATTTTTATCTTTGTCTCAGTAAAATGTTTCTGTGAACTGATACATAACATGACTGAAAATACCCAACAGACAGTGCTATTTAAGGTCAGCCAAAACCTTTAACACATAAATAATAAAACAAATAATACTTAAGATCTAATAGGACATTTTTGCTTTCCAAGTACTTTCATAACATCAACTTAATAGTCCTCAGAACTGCAAAAAAACTATTTTAGAGGTGAGAAAACTCATGAATTATGACTGTTAAAAAGCTCATTTTAAGGATATAAAATGACTTCTAGCTTTTTCTGGAGAATATTGAATACTTGATGTGTCATAGCAAAATCTGCAGTTTTAAATAAATAAAAATCTTGTCTATATGAATGCAAATGTTCACTTGCATAACTATAGAGAAAAGAGAGGAGGAACATAACAATAACATTTACCAATTTGTGAATGTCCTACAGAGATGTGTAGGGCAGTGCTACCTGCCTGGTGGCTGATTTGAGGGTGAGAGGGTGCAAGTCCTTGTTCTTTATTCCTTGCTACAAACCAAAGTTAGAAACTGCTGAAAAATAGCAACAAAAGGGATATTAGCAGATAGTATAAAATAGCTTATAAAACCAGCCTATAGTTTTAAAATAATTGTTGGCTCTGTTCCTCTACTGGGATTCATTTTCTACTAAATTTAAGTCAGCAGTGAGCAGCTTGATATGTTAAATCACAGTTTATTGTAAAAATCCCAGAGTTTCTTTCAAAATATGAAATCAAAATAATTAAATCTCAACTTACTCCTGTTATCATCCATTATTTTGGCTATCCATTATTTTTGTTATCCATTGGCACAAAGTTTTATGTGTTCATAATAAGCTGTTTCATGAATTTCCAACATGCTCTGCTATGCAACATTAGCCTGGGATAATTTTTTTCACTTTTTCGTATTTCACCCAGCAGTTTTGGGTGGGTTGTTAGATTGCTAACCCAGAAATATTTTTTTCCTCCTCAAATGTGAGCTGTTCTGGAGTTCTGAATTTTTGCTACTTTCCCTCTGAGCCAGGTTTTCTCTAACAACCAGATGGCTGCTAAAAAACAGGGAGGCTTTTAGGTGGTCTTATGACTAATATTTTAGTAGAATGGTACAGTTGCTTATTAGATGGTCAAATAGAGATTATGTCAGGATACAGAAAACATGCAATTAACTAATAAACAGTGACTGAAAATATAACCCTGCATGTTAAAAATTTGTTTTCATGTCAATTGGCTGCTTAGCACTGGAACAAGAGCAAAGGACTTTATAACATGTTTTTAAATCTTTATCTTGTTCATAAAGTATGGCCTTTTACAGTTTCACTCAACAAATACATTGAACCAATCTAGTCTTCTGAAGCCATATTTTTACATTAATCAGAAATAACATGCTGTGAACCAGTTTGAGATGTGAGAAGTACTGTGTTAATCCACTGACTGGAACAGCAAGAGAATGCTTATTCTACAAGCAGATATTCACAACTTCATGTGAAGGTTGCAAATCAGTTTAATAACCCTCCCTGGCACAGGTACTCCCTCAGTGGAGCATCTAGCAGCTGCCTAAATTGGATCTGTGACCAGCTGGTCAGTCCTATAAGTGGGCAAGGTAACACAGAAAATACTAAGTGTTACAAGTATAGAAGTGTAAAGTGAAACAGATGGGATATAGTCATTCCACCTCACTGGAAGATTCAGGACAAAAACAAAACAATAAACTAAACAAAATTGCTCTTTGGAGTTCTAAATTAATCTTATTCTGCCAGATGGTTGAACATAAAGACCATACTCCTATAATATACCTATTTAAAAAAAACAAAACAAAACACAAAACAAAGGTAAGATTTCAAGAACTGGTAATCTTAATCTGCATTTACATTCTAAATATTATTTTAGAATATTTACAAGGAAAAATAAAGTAAAATTAATATATGTGATTGTGGTGGGTAGACACCAGGTGCCCAAAACCCCAAAGTTGCTCTGTCATTCTCCTCCTCAACTGGATAGGGGAGAGAAAAGAGAACAAAAGGCTCACCAGTTTCATCATGGACAAAGAGACTTGATTTGGGGGAATTAGTTAAATTTATTACAAATCAAATCAGACCAAGACAGTAAGAAATAAAAACAAATTTCAAAACACCTTTCCCGCACGTATATTTGTAGAGATGAAATTTTGGCATGGGCTTTCCGTTATATTTCAGCGATACATACACACCTCTTTCCTGCTCTGAAAAAAAAAATTGTGTGGTAAGATATTGCTCTGCTGTGTCATTGCACTTTCATATGATTCAAACCCACAATGAGGCTGGTGATTGAATACAGGACTGTATAAACCCCAGAGAAGTTTAGGTGTTCTTAGGATACCAGGGGCCAGCAAACAAAGATTTAGATATATCCTCAACAGTGCATGCAGAATGTCTCCAGTCATTCCCAAAGGAGGAGAATAGGAGGCAGTCCTTAACCCTTTCTTAGGCAGCCACATGGAAACTGAGCACTCCTTAGAAGTATAAAAATACTGACTGTGGGATCATTATGGTTGGAAAAGACCTTTAAGATGGGCAAGTCCAACATTTGAGCAAACACGACAATACCAACTAGACCACATCACATGTGCCACATCAAATCAGAGGGACAAAGGAATGATCACTTCCCTAATCCTGCTGGCCAGTTTATCCTTGACAGGCAGACCAGGGTGCCACTGACCTGCCATTGAAATGGGCACGTTCTGGCTCGTGTTCAGCTGCTGTCAGCCAACATGCCCAGGTCCTTTTCTGCTGGGCAGCTTTCCAGTCACTCTGTCCCCAGCCTGGAGCAGTGCAGGGGTTGTTGTGACCCAAGGACAGGACATGGCACTTGACCTTCTGGAATATCATACAAGTGACCTGAAATCATCGATCCAGCCTGTCAAGATCCCACTGCAGGGCCTTTCTACCCTCAGCAGATCAACCTTCTCATCCAACTTGGTGTCATCTGCCAGCTGACCGAGGGTACCCTTGACCCTCTTGCCCAGATCACCAGACAAAATACTAAACAGAATTTACCCCACTACTGAGCCCTGGGGAACACCACTGGCTGCCATCTGCCAGCTGGATGTAGCTCCATTCACCACCCCTCTTTGGGCCAGGCCATCCAGCCAGCTTTTAACCCAGCCAAGAGTACAGCAGTCCAAGCCATGACCTTTCAGCTTCTCGAGGAGAATGCCATGGGAAACAGTATAAAAGGATTTACTGGACTCCAGGTAGATTTACATCCACAGCTTTTCCGTCATCGACATGGTGGGTCTTCTAATCATAGAAAGACAACAAGAAGCACCTGTTTTTTTAAACTCATGGGTTTTGGGCCTGATTCCCTGGTTATCCTGTATGACAACACTCAAGGAGATATGCTCCTCAGTGACAATAAAATATGGAGATATTCCTTAGCCCTCCTTTTGCTGATGTATTTATAAAATATTTTATTATCTTTCACAGGAGGGACTGAGTTCTAGCTGAGCTTTCATCTTTCTAATTTTCTCTCTAATGACCTAGCATCTTTGAATTCTTTCTGAGATGCCTGCACTTCTGAAAGTCATAAACTCTCATAAGATCTCTTCCACACACTCCAGCAACTTCCTAGAGTGCCTCCTCTGCTGTGTTGAGTTTCCAGCAGATATCTGACAAGCTAAAGTTTCCCACAAGAACAGGGAACAGAGATCATGAAATGTCAGCCTGCCACTTACAGAATACCTTGATTGCACCTTCACTGGGATCAAATCTCCTGGGGAATAAACATAGCCACTGATTCCCCACATTTCCTTGAAGGGCTGGGTTATGGCAGCAAGCTCAAGAAACCACTGAATCAGAGCCCTGCAAGTGGCTGCTGTATGAGCTGGAAGTATCAATTGTATATGAGAGCATGGATTTCACTCTGAAACTCATTTATTTTGTAGAGCAATGACTGCTTCAGTTCAAATTTGCAAACCGTCAGCTTTCCTGGAGGAGTCCCTTTCTTGGATGTTCTTTATCTTATCATTTTCCATGACATGTGTTGTACTGTAATAGTACAAGAGTTATCTTGAGAACAGTGTTCCAGTATTCTGTGGGTGCTCTCCAGCAAACTGAATTTTCCTCATTCTCAGTTCTACTGTCACTTAGCAACCAAGAGGATTATCAGTGAAATTCTAAATATTATCTTGTCAAGGAGGTCAAAACAAAAAATACATGATTAAATTGCTAGGGGGAAATGCTACCTTTTCTTTTGTTTTTNTTTTTTTTTTTTTTTTTTTTTTTTTTTGTTGTTTTTTTTGGGTTTTTTTTGTTGTTTTTTGTGTTTTTTTCCTTTTTTTTTTTTTTTTTTTTTTTTTTTTTGCCTTGCTTCAGCAAGTAGAAGATGTGCAAAAAAATTGCTAGTCATAGTGAATTTATACTGCAGTCTAAGGATCTAAAAGATATCTCCAGGAATGGATGCATTTTAATACCCTTTAAGTCAAAAATAGTCCAAAGAGACATGGAGGTGGATCTAGTGGAGGCAGAATTATGGCTTAGTGTAATATCACCAGTAATACCCTTCTGATGTTGTGATTTAATCAAATATTTTGTGCACAGAAGTCAGAGACATTTCACCTGCTGGAAAGGTTATGTAGAGAACACTAAAATATTAGGTCTGTGCAAGAATTTTAGAGGGTATAATAACACACAAGGCGTTTGGACAAGGATTTGGAAGAACTGGGTCTCACTGTCTTAACCCATCATTGTTGCCTTGTGATTTGACTTCCTGGATAACCCAGGCTACAGATTATCACACAGCAATTCTGTTTAATGCCCATGACTCAGTCAACAAATATATTTTGAGAGACAGTGTCACAGCATTTAAAGGGAGATGGCTATTTAATCAGGTTGTAAAGAAAGATTTTCAGTGCTTAATTATCCATTCAAACATGTTTTATTTCCAGTCTGAATTTGCCTAGCTTTAAAAAAGACTGAATTCTGTCCTTTTTTGTTACATTAAGCAATCTTTATAGAGGTAATCTTTTCCTCATGGAAGCACTTATATTCTGTCATCAGTTTATCTTCTCACTGTGATTTTTATTAAGCTTCTCTATCAACCTTTAGTCTTTCTCCCTAGTGCTGTCTCCAGCCTCTCCCTACACTGTTCTGGAATCTTTGTTTCTTGGAAACCAAAGAAAAGGAACAAGAAAAATCCCCCAAATGACTCTGTTGGGATGACAGAATTTATGACAGACAAGTGCAGGAGTGCATTTCCACACCCAAGCAAATGATTCTATTTAAGGAAAAAAGTTTTGATTTACCTCTGGATATATAAGGAAGCTGAGCTAGAAAGTTCTGTGCTCTTTTCATCTGCATTGGCCCAGTGCCAGCACAGGGGCACTGGTTGGGATTTGGAAATGTTTCTCAAAACCTGTAGCTGCTTCTATTGGCAGCAACCCAAATTAGCCCTCCTAAAACATTAAGTATTTAAGAAGAGGTACAGAGATGCTCAAGTGCTGCTTGGGGTGTCTTAGTCAGGTGTCAGCTGCATCTCTGGCACCTACAAATGGCTTTTGTTATTTTGTTTCTGTATTTTTTTTTATTTTACTATTAAAACCTTTGCTTTACAAAACACATCCAAGGAACCTTCTCACAATATTGTTAACCCACTCTGAGAAGTTGCAAGTCAACCCTCAGACTTGATACATCTTCAAGGAGCTTATTACACCTGACCATGTGTAAGACTGTATCAGACAAGCAGCTTCCTCAAGATCGAGCTCCTGTCTCTCAGAATCCAGCAGCCCAGACAAAGCTTTCCATAGGAGGAGGTAGTTAAAGTGAAGGTCTGTGTTAACATCACAGCAGAGAGTTGTGCAGGGGCATTGCATACTTAGGCCAGGCAACTGGAATTGTTCTTAATGTTTCCTACAGAAATCCATGTGGTGAAGGGTAACTGGTTCTGATAGAGTTGTTTCTTTTTAAATAGGGGAAAAAATGAACAGGCAAAACCATATTGGAGCACATCTGTCGTTCAGGATAATATTAATTAAAGAAAAAGCAAAAGAAGGCTTTTATCTCCATTTTCAATTGCATTAATAGCAGTTAAGCTGCCTTCAGAGGACCTGAGGTCTCTGAGAAGAAAATGTTGCTGTCTCCTTTCTGCAGGCTGGGATCCAAAAGCACAGAGATAAGCTGACTTAGGAGCGTCGTACAATCATCATTAGGCATGAGTTGTGAAAGGACCCTCAGGTGTCTGACTCTCATTTCTCTGCACTGCTTAGGTCTGACTTTCATTTCTCTG
This sequence comes from Aegithalos caudatus, assembly GCA_013389925.1. NCBI lineage: Eukaryota > Metazoa > Chordata > Aves > Passeriformes > Aegithalidae > Aegithalos > Aegithalos caudatus. The sequence continues at coordinate 227,402 of WEIU01010315.1, forward strand.
CACTGCTTAATAGATAGTTCATTTATTCATTTATTCAGAAAATACACAGTTGCTGCCACCAGCAATAAAATTATTAATGTCCTATTTGTGGCCACATAAATGGTAAAATTAACCTGTATATAGGAACTCATGGGACAATGTCTACTCACGTGTACCATGATATCATATTAGCAACAGGTTTCCAACATATTTTCCTGATTTCTTGTCACTAAAGGCTTGACTGTCACTTATTCTCTACTTGCTTTCTTGTTTCCTGCTGCCTGACTCTGAGGTTCTTATACCACTAATCAGGAAAGAAGACCATGCTGACAAATTTCCAGGATCTCTGGCTAAAGTATTGGTGGATTATCCTAAGCTAATATACATCATGTGACAACCTGGATTCTTCTTGGGATGCAGTTGGCATAAAAGTGACATGCAGAATTAAGCAATATTTGAAGCCTACCAATTTCACATCTCTTTGCTTTTGTCTGATCTTTTCACTTTTATTTTTTGTGCCTTCAGACACCCAGGAACTATTCTGAACTCTCTTCCTCATACTTTGGAGTTTTTTAATGTGATGGATTATTCCTGGCTGGACAGCAGGTGCTCACCAAAGCAGCTCAGTCACTCCCCTCCTCAGATGAACAAGGCCGAGAGAAATAAGGCAAAACGCTCATGGATGGAGATAAGGGCAGGAAGAGACAACTGCCCAGTTACTGTCATGGGCAGAACAGACCTGGCTTGGGGTAGTTAATCTAATTTATTACCAACCAAAGCAGGATAATGAGAAATAAAATCAAATCTTAAACACTTCCTCCTCAGCCCCTTTTCCTTGGGCTCAATTTCGCAACTGATTTTTTGTACCCCCTGCCTGCCAGCAGCACCTGGGGACAGGGAGTGGGGATTGAGGTAATTTCATCACATATTGTATCTTCCACTGCTTCCTTCACTGGGGGACTCCTCACACTCCTTCCCTGCTCCAGTGTGGGATCTCTCCCATGGAACACTCCTGCAGTTCTTCACAAAGTGCTCCAGTGTGGATCCCTTCCATGGGCTGCAGTCCTTCAGGAACAGGCTGCTCCAGCCAGGGCACCCCACGGGATCACAAATCATGCCAGCAGACCTGCTCCAGCATGAGCTCCTCTCTCCACAGGACTCCAGAAGAAGGAAATCAGCGGTGAAACACACCACAGCATTACAAGCTAGCAATAGAACTATTTTAACACTTTGCCCATTTCTGCCTTTCCACTATTTACTGAGTCTGATGGGCAAATGTCCTCTGTGTGAAGTTGTCTCTTCACACTCATCCTCTTAGTAACTTTTAGGAGCTCCTCAGATCTTCATAGTCTACAAATCCTGGAAGACCATGACTAGCCTTCAGGTACTAAATACTTATCACATAAATACCAACTCAAATAATGTATATGCAGTCCTACTTACTGCCTAAATTAACTCCTACAGTGAAATAAGAGGACAAAATTCTGTGGCTGTTGTTCTTTCCAGAGCATGACAAATACACAGTGAAATAGCAACACAGGGGCAGGTATCAATAATGTTACAGTAAAAGGGACACAGCAAGTGGTGAGAGGTCCATGTGCAGGGGTGATCCTTATTCCTGTCTGTATGGCAGCTGCATTTTCCCCAGGATGGCCCATGCTGCCTCCAACCAGGACTTCCAAAACATGGTGGGAGGTAAAAATTTCCCTCCTGGGAGGATAATTTGGTACTTTTTCTTCCCTTTCACTCTGTATTCCTGTAGTGCTTATGATGTTGAAAGCTAGGGTGGGAATTTTAACATCCTCCTTATATGTATTTATGAACCATGAAAATAAATTAAAATAGTCACTTCTGTGCCTTTGGCTGAGGCTCACAAATTGCCTGAACAGTGCCCTCATTTTTAGCAGCAGCAGTGAAAGGAGGCAATATGAAAGCTTATAAACTGTTTCCATCCCTTTTTGGTAGTGGCTGAACAACAAAGAAAGAGCAACTGATGTTCTCATATTAAACATTTTGTTCAATATTTAAACATCAGGGCGTAAATTTTTAACACGGTGCAGAAATCTTCAGCTATGTTCCTCCTTGAAAAGTAATAGGAAGCATGGAGCTAAATCCCACCACACCACATTTAATATTTATCCCTAAAGAGTCCTTCTGCTGCTGAAGGGATTTGAGCACACTGCACTTGCTCAGGCTTTTGGAGGCATTTCAATATCACCTAGCTGATTATGTGTTTTGCAAAGAGCATATTAACTTTATGCCTTGCAGTGCATATGGAGGGGAGGGGGAAGCAAAATAGTTGTGCCAGGCTGCAGGCTACAAAAGACGTCTGTAAGATTTAAAAGAAAATCAGAGTTAATTAATCCAGCCTAAATAATTTAATATACTAATCTGACAGGGCTAGATAAAAGATAAAGGAACTAACAGAGCCCATTTATTTACCATCCCATATTTTTAGATCTTGGCCACAGAACATGTTTCTATTTATGCTATCTTTAATTTAAGCTCCTCTTTATGCCTATGCAACCTCTGTCCTCAGGTTTTCATCAAATCTCTGAAGAGGCAATGGCACACACTTGTTCCATGCTTGAATGTTTGAGTCAGTTGCAAAAACGCCCCTGATTCCCTCTCTTATCTGGGATAAGCTGTGTCTGTTTGTATTCCACACAGTGTATTTTCCCCTCTGATGTCCTTAACAGTGCAATTGTCTTGGGGCAGGAAAACCTACACCTAGTGCTGTTCCCCAGCCTGCTGGGGTAGAGAGAAAGAAGGCTGGTGCCTTTCATGATGGCTCTGCACCCTGTGATCCCTGCCGGCAGTGGAGCAGTGGATTGGGGATGCAGCAGTGCCCAGGGAAGGGGCAGGACTGCTTCAGGGCACTGGGGTTTGAGGGAGGGCAGGTGAGGCAATTTGTGGACTGTGGGCTCTCCCTCTTGTTCTTTTGTCCTACAGAGATATGATGCAAGAAGTGTTTCTACCACATATTTCCCATCCTGTGCTTTCCAGCCCCAAACTGCTGAGTGAATAACCTTCATGCTCATGGGATGCTTCCCTGGGCACAGCTCAGGTGTAAGCTCACAGTGTGGACTATTTACAAGACTGGCCTTAAAGCTGCATTCAGCAGAGCAGGCACAGCCCACTGCCTCATACTGTGAAAGATCCCATGGGAAGCTTTACCCAGCTTTTCTCTCCTTGGAAGGAATCTTGTTTCAAACAATTATTGGCCTGAGCTTTTGAACCCAGACCCAGAAGGAATCAGATGACACTTGCAGACTTGTAAAGAAAACTTTACAGGGCTACAGCTGATTAATGAGATGGAATAATTAAACAGTATATAGACTATTGTCTAGTAACTAGCTGAGCTAGTGATTTATCAGTTAAGAGATTCAGGAATTAAAAACTTGCATAATCTGATTAGGATTATCTGTGGATTGTTAAGTGACAATTAATTGAAACTGAGACAGACTTTATAATTATGATGAATTTTCAGTATAAAAATATCAAAGTAACAAACACTGAGGCTTGTGGCAAAGTGGAAGGGGGAATTTAGTGGATCTACTTACCACAGAGTATCTAACCAGAATATTTCAGGGTATGGATACTTCATCATTATGCTTGCAATATTTAAAGACATATGACATAATGAATATATGATTCCTATTTGACCCTCAAAATGAGAAATATTAAAAGTTTTTCATTAATAAATACACAAGATAGTTTTCTTGTGGAGGTGTCCAATCCAAAATGCCAGGAAAGTACTACAATTGTAATGTCAGATTCTGGGTGATTTTCTCATACAAGGGAGTCTGTTGGGCTTGTCCTTCAGTGCAGGGTGGTTACATGAGGATAAAGTGGGAAAGGGAGGGATGATCCCACATGCAGATCCCACATCCTGATTTATCTCCATAGGTTGGCTATGCCTACAAGCCAGGTCAGCCTCTTTATCTTGAGGTGGAGCCAAGAGACTTCTAAGACATACCACTAATCTTTCAGTCTAACTCTATTATGTATCTGATAAAAATCTGATAAAATAATATTATCATTATCTTCGGTGGCAATGCTTGCAGCAATGAATCAAAAGGAATATGAGCTGCAGTCTGCTGCTATGGCAGAGACTTGATATGGGATCTGACAAATCATGAATAAAAAGCAGTGGGAATCAGATTTAACCTCTGCAGCTGCATTTTTTTAATCACTGCTCATAACTGTGTAACACACTTTATTTTATTTTGTATATGGTGTTCTTATATGCTCCCCTTAGTATCTGGCAGTAGGAATAGGATATGGTCTTATATTTCCCACTGTGTTAGAGCTTTACTGAGCATTTGTAGGTACATTTGTGATTTGTGAGAACACCACTTTGCTTTGAGGCAACACAATGAACAACACCCCTGAAAAACTCTACAGGAACCTGCATGAAGGCAGCAAAGGGTGGGCTGCTGTGGAGGATGGGCTGGCTTAAACTGGAATACCTTTATGGAGGATGTTGCCAAACTTTCATTGTCCTACTGTCTCCTCCCCACAATGACCAAAGTCAGAGGAATAATAACGGGGTGAAAGAAAAAACAAACAATGCAAAAGCTGCTTCTGAAAAAGAAAAACCTGCATGTGTGAAACCAGAGAGCAAAATCCTCCATTAACTTCACTACTGAATTATTTATCTGAATTTTAATTGTTATGGTTGGATCGAGTCTTTCAGCTCAGCCATATGCACTGAAAATTGTTTGCTGAATGTCCTCAAAAGTGCTCTGAAGAAGTGGTCATGATGCATTGCAAATCCTCCTTTGCTCCTGTCCCTCCTGTCTTGTTCTGCACAGGAAATAAGTTGCTGCATTCTTTCTGGCATGTGGCATTTCACAGAGGTGGGTGGAAAATAACTACAAAGTGGAAAACTGTTCTTTTTGAACACAAAGGTTGCAAGAAGGACCTTACAAAGCCAGGTTCTTGGTCTCATGAAGTCAGAATTAAAAGTAATTTTTAAAGATCTTATTAGTGGTATGTAGCTAAACCCCTATTTTTACTATTAATTAGCATTTGTTACTTTCAGCTAAAATCAACTACATAATCAATCTGTTGAGAATGATGTTGTAATTTCCTCTGCAAGTCAAAAAGGTGTGACCCGTCTGAGGAAGTTCTCTGAAAGAAGGTCACCAGAAACTGAAAGCACAGCAGAAATTTAGATAGATGGTTACTCTCAAGCCAGATTTAATTTTTAAGGTGGTGTTCTCTGCAAAGGAGATGTGATAGTTGTGTCAGACAGGTAGGCTGTAAAACACAAGGGAGGAAGCAGCTCTGACATGTGATGAAGACCTGCTGACCAAAAATACAACATCAGTCAGAGCTGGCAGAAAAAAAATAGGAAAACCTCTAGTTGCAATATCTTCTTTTAGGGTTGCTGGTTGGAGATGTGGAAAATTATGTTAGGGAGGCAAAAAAAAAAAAAAAATCAACCCTTAAGGGAATAAGAAAAATGCAAATTTGAAAGCTAATTTGGTCAAAGCTCTGGTGAAATCTTCTTCCTTGGGCTCTGCAACTATCTAATAAAATTTTATGTCCTTTTAAAACCAAATTAATTTATTTTTATTTGTTTTACACGAGGTTTTAACAATATATCATAATAACTTTCAGCTAAAACAATAAAAGTTGTACTCCTGCAAACACCTGATAGAATTGCCATCCAATTTTAATTTCTTATTTTGTTAAAGGTGTTTACATTGACTGCAACAACTTGTTATTGCCACCAAATGCAAATATTTTAGGGTACTTGTCTGCCTCTATGTCACTGGAGACAGATCACAAAAGTATTTAGCTGGAAAGACCTCAATACTAAAATAGAAGCAAGTGAACACAGACTGTGCCTGGCAAGAACTACCATAGGAGCAAACAGAGAATGTGATCAAAGTTGTGATGGATGTAATGACAGAAGATAAGATGTTGCTCTGATGAGGGGTAAAACTTTGACCATCTTATGTAAAACACATTTTTATCTCTACATAGCTGACAAAAGAGTAAGTTCTTTGTGAACTCCAGCACTTATCCCCCTCCAGCTGATCTCAGTGAAAATCTGGCAGATTCATTTCCCATGAAAATTTTAAAAAGTTTTTGTTGAAACATTTTATTTCTCATTGTTTCTCAGCTTGTACAAAATGATTTAGCTCAGTAGTTATATTTGCATTGGTTTTTATTGCATTTGAGGCATCATTAGCCAAGTTGAGGTAGTGAATTAAAGTGCTTGTTACCAAATTTAATATCCTGAATTTCACTTTGAATAAAACATGAATTTACATGAAATTTTCAAGGTGAGCATCCTCTGGATAAAACTACTATTCTCTCAAAAGAAAATACATGTCTACTACCTGTGTGTGGTGTATGAGGAGAGTTTCTGTGATGTTGCATAAGGCATTGCCTTCATAAAATAATGAGGGGAAAACGGACTTTCTTTCTTCTGAAGATTTAGCAATGTCAATCACAGTTATCTTGATTAGATGGCAAGAAGTATAATTGCTGTTCAAGTGTAATGTCTTCACTGATTGCTGACTATGTAAATGTGAGGGGTTGATAAAACACCTTGGCAGCACGGTTGTTAACTCTCTACAGCTTTTCTGGAATTTTAAAGAAAGTAATGGTTGTGAAGGGTAAACAATGGTTTTGAAGTAAGTTATTCACTTCTCATGATGCACTTCTAGCACCTTATACAAGGTAACCAAAACATTATTAAAAGACAGATTTGTAAATCCCACCCTGTGTGGGCTTAGGGAACAACCTGTACTCACTCATTTTTAAGGATTGGACCTTGGATCTTCTCCACATGGGTCAAAACTGACATTGTAGAAGGTCAGAGGGAGCTGTCCAAGGGACAGAATTGTAGGATGCATATTAGAGGCTGGTCCTGAGTGTAAGACAACAAACACCTCAGGTCTCGTGAATTTCAACAGATCCTCTATGATCTTTCTCAAATGAGGCTTTTCATACTTTAGCACTCCTAAAGTAATACAGCCATACCAGTAATCTTCTGTTTTCAGTAAAACTGATGCACAGCCTCAGAAGGACAAAAGTTAAAGATGATTAAATTTCATTTAGGGGTTCATATCCTGTTGTTAATGAAGAACTGCTCTCCTTGGCTTTCCAGGCCAAAGTCTCAAGTATCCCTTTAACATACCTGTACAGATTATTTTCCTTTTTTGAGGGTTTGACAGATGTCACAAACTAAAAATCCTCCCATCCCTGGGCATGACCTGATTAACTTTAGTCTGAGGTTATTTTTAAACCTCATTTTACACTGCTTCTTGTCAGTGGTGACAATTCATTATGATAATGAAGGTTAATAGAGAGGAACATTTTCCATCAGTTGTGAGAGATGATCTTTAATTTTCTGTATAGAACCATTATAAAAATTTGCATTTTCCTTGAATGGCAGACATAATATGAATAACAATAATAAAAAGGGAGTTTCTGAAGTGAAGTACATTAATATCAGTGTCAATATGAGCCAGATAATTAAACAAAAAATGTGGTCAGTGAAAAGCAAAGCAAGAAGATAATGAATGGTTATGCCTTGAAAAATAAAAACATAGTAGAATTTTATCAGTACCTTTTATAGAAGCCTTTAAAGAATAAGAGAAGGTAAAATGAATTTGGAAGATCTTGTGTATGAACTCTAATGCTCAGCTCTCTGCAAAGGATGGAGCCAGATCTTCAACCTTGCAGTTGTCCTTGCACACATCTGGTCTCCCATCCAGGATTCTAGTTCTGAGATGCATTTATGTTTCCAACAATTTCATATGGCACTTACTGCCCCTAAAATCCAAGGTGGTACCTGTGGGGGAATTTATCTCACTTAGACCTAGGTGTTTGTAACACAGACTCCTATGGGACCCTTTGAAATCAGCAGAGTTAAAGGAGTGTGGGATGTGGTGGCCTTACTGCAAGGTAGGTCCCCAAGTCTGCCCAGCTGGGTCACAACCCAGACCCCACTGGCTGCAAGGGCACTTAAGCTGGTCAAGGCAATACTTCACTGTGCTCTCCCCTCCCTTAGCTTTTTGTGCCCACTTACCCCATGATTCTGGGGGTTTGGTGTTTTGACAGAGCAGACCTGTATCATGACACACAAGGGCTGACATAAAGTCCAGAAATCCTCAAGTAGAATTAATTTCAACTGGTTACTTGTGGGATTAAAATCTCTCGGAGTCAATTCCTACCAATGCTGCCATTTGTATTGAATTTACCAATGTTAAATGTTAATCACAATTGCTTTGTATCTTGTTGGAGCCTATTCAAGAGACAGAAAGGCTCCAGTTGATTTTAATGAGATAGGGGAGAAGCCTAAGATGGGCATTAAATTGTAGGATTCTTTGCTATGTTCTGACAGGAGAATCATGGTTTATATGTCTGCATGGGAAGCCTTCTGTTGAAATAAAATTGGGTCCTCTTCAGGGACAGTCAATTAGTGATGCATCTCTCCAGAAAATGTCTGTTGTACCAGTCTTGTGAAACACAGATCCTTGGTGGGCTAGTTTAGATCTCATTAGAAAGTATTCTTAAACCTGAGGTGCACAAATGGGAATTCGTGTGTTCTAAAGATGTCTAAAGAAGTACATGCCAATTTATGCAGAAAACCCTCTCACTGTAAAGAGGAGACCCATAAACTTTGTGCAGGGCTGGATGAGCTCCCTGTGAATGTCTGCTGAGGGCTGTTTCTGGGCAGATAACAATGTCTGATACACTTCTAGGAAAGAATTATTTTTGCTTATATTTCTTATTCAACCACATAAGAATAAAATATATGGTCAAGAGTGTGAGAAGGTACTTTTTAGTAGTTTGGGAGCTTCTCCTGGATGTAAAATGGACATTTAGATATCCTTACCTTTTTAATTTGACCAGTGGCTCAGTCTTCCAGTAAACCTATGTCTCAAGGCAGTGATTTCAATGTTAATTACATTTTTTCCTAATTAGAACAGGTGGCTGAAATATGGGTTTATTACACAGACCATTTCCTGTTCCAGGAGTGGTAGATGTATAATTGTGCTGCTGTTCTTCAAGCATCTAACCACAGGTTTGGGAAATTTTTTCCCCCTCACAGAATGGGGCAAAGATTTGTGCAGCCTCCTACTCATGATGAAACAGTTTTTCTGCTATCTGGAAACCTAAATCTCTCACAGACTAAATTTCCTTAAGAATAAAGCCAATTAAAAGCATAGAAGAATATCTCCAAAACTAATTAGGCCTTCTTAGCTGAGCTTTTAAATCCTCCACGTTGGAGCAGTTCTTGGGGCAGAGGCATCTGCCAGGTCTGTGCAGAAGTTAATGTGCAGCCTTGTGGCCCAGGTGATGCAGCCAGAGAGCAATAGCCTGGAATCTACACTCACGTTTTCATAATGGGCTGACACTGAGGTGTCCTGGCACGATGCAACACTGAGTGAAGGTTTCTGGAGAACCCAGAGGCACCTGAGGCCAGCCAGAGCCTTGAGTGACTGCTGATATGCTCAGGTCCTCAGCTGTGCCACACTTCTGAGATCTACTGACCACCTGTCAACATCAAAAACTTAAGGAGTCTTCTAGAACTTCTCAGCATCAGAAAAAGAGCCATTGTGCTATTTTGCTGAATTCTGTCTCTCAGAGCCATGGCTGCCTTCGGTTCCCTTGTGCTCAAATGTGCAGGAGCAGGGTCCAGCTGCCTCATCAGGTATTATCAACAAGGCTATTTTTTTTCTCACTTCCCTTGAGCTGAGACATGTCCAAATGACAAAGAAATAAATTCATTTAGGTGAATAACACTATAATTTAGAAAGCATCAGACAGCTGATAGCTCTGAAAGTCCAAAGAATAGTGCTCAGAAGATGAAAGGAAAATTATCCTGGCAATTGTTCTCCCTCAAACTGCAAATAAAGTGACAGGGGCGTTCTTGAATAAAGAAAATACTATGTGCAGAAAAGCATGGGACATGTTTTGAAAACTTGATTTTTGATGGAATCAAAACCCTGTGAGGGTTTGTACCCTGCATTTTTCCTTAAAGTCAAAACAGCTTTTGATTTAAAGAAGATATCGAGAATGGTGTGTGAATTAATTCCTACCCAAAATTTGAATTCAAGTTGTCTTTGCATGCAAGTGTGCTAAAAACCACTGAAATTCCAGCATATTTGAAGTCATGGCTAATGGTTACAGTTAGAATCAATCTTTTTTAACACCCATGCTAGTGGTCTAAGAAGGCTGAGAAGACTCATTGTTAATGGGGTTCTTAGACCTTTGAATTAAAGGGAAATGTGAACACCAGTAACAATGATAAAAGCACAAAAGCTGCTAACAGATAAAGTTAGGTTTGGTTTAGAGGAAAATAAACAAAATGATCCAGTGAAAATTATTTTTTGTTTAGGCAGGAGGTGGAAGAATATTAAAAATTAATGGTTCTGGCTAAAATGTAGAAACAGGAATATATCTGTGGGAATGTTATGGATAGAAGTGACAGGGTTTGGATCAGAAGGATGGTCCAAGATGCTTTTTTCCTTTCTATCCTGCTTTCTAGGATTCTGCAACTTTTCAGCAAGCTACTACTGTAAATTTTGGTCAGCATAAACAAACTGGGAAAAATAAAGTAATTTAGCTGAGCAGTGTCAATATTTGTATTCTGAGCATCACTGTACACAGGATAATGCAAATTCAAAGGAAAATTGAGGCATTTAGGAAAATGGAGGAATTATAGATATATATAGATTAGATATAGATGGGTATAAGAGAAAAATATTAGATGCCAAATTGATAAAGCTTAATAAGGTGTTGTAAGCAGGGCTGGGCAGAGTTTCAGACCAGAGAGAGTGGCTCAGTTGTGATATTTCTGACAGGAGAGTTCACTGCTGTGCAGGTCTCCCAAACAGGGTGAGCAGCAGGGAGGGTGGGAGGGGACCCTGCACCTTTCCTGAACAGCAGCTGGTGCCAGTCAAGAAGGCCAACCCCATCCTGGCTGTTATCAGTAAGGGGTGAACAGCAGGACTGTACTCAGCACTGGTGAGGCCACACCTTGAATTCTGTGTCCAGTTTTGGTCCCTCATGAAAATAAAGATACTGAGGTTCTGCAGCATGTCCAGAAAAGAGCAATGGAGCTGGTGAAGGGTCTGGAGCACAGGTCTGAGGAGCAGTTGGGGGTGTTTAAGCTGGAGAAAAAGGAGCTCAGGGTAGATCTTATCACTCCCAACTCTCTGAAAGGAGGTTGTAGCCGGTTGGGGGTTGGTCTTTCAGACAAAATAATGTGCTAAATTCACAAAGTGTGAATAAACAGGGTTGTCACTACAGTTTGGGAATCAGAAAATGGTGCAGAACTGAATATGTTATTCATTACTGAAAATCAATAGGTGAGATACTAATTGACATCACTTCCTTCTCTCAAAACTTATGTTACGTTTTCTGGCTGTTAAATATTATTGTGGGTCCAGTGAGGGGAAAACTGTGATTTGACATTATGTTTGCTCATTTTGCCACATTCTGTATGAGGACATAAGAAAAATGATTGCAGAAAATTAGAATCTGAAGGCGTTGGTTTGTTTAATGCTCTGAGCACAAGGCTGGTTAAGCTGTTCCTTAAATTGAACACAAGGAAAATGATACCTTATGCCTAGAATTTCTGCAGGTGGTAATTAATGTAGCATCAGTCAATGCAACAGAGCTACACCCATTTGTACCAATCAGTGATTTACAGAAATTTGCATTGCTTTGGAACAGTGCCCTGATTTCCTTTGCGCACCTTCCCCACATGTTAAAGCAATATATATTTTCAGTCTTCATGTTTGGACTGTTTGTTAATGAGACATGTGACAGGCAGTGCATGAGTTTACAGGTGTCAGGGATTTAAACAAAACAGTAGTTACTGTAGCAAATCACTGATGATAAGGCTTGCCTGGTTCTATCATAAGGTAGTGCTGTCTCCAGCTGTGTGTTGCTATGTGGTCAGAGGAGATAAAAAAGAGTTTGGGTTCACATGGGTGGAGAGCATTAGTGAGTTGCCAGACTATTTTGCACACTGGATAGCATTCATCAGCCTTAGAAAGGCACTCACAGTTAGTTATGTCAGGCATTACATGAACAAATAGAGCATTTTTGGCCCGAGAGAATGCAAACATTTTGCAGTTCGGTCAAGTGGGCAGAGTATGAGTGTCCAATTCAGAGAATATGTTTGCTTGCTGTGTGACCTTGAATAAATTGATTTGCCTCTTAGTTTTTTAGTTATCTCATCTGTAGAATTGTGGCTGTGTTCCTGATCTCCACTGAAAAATATTTTGGGATAATTTGCTAGAAAAAAATTCCCAGTGATGCCTACTTCATTATCTCTAGCAGAGCCCAGTGAGAGCACTTTAAATTTTAGTGCCAAGCTCATAGTAGATGAATCCCTTCCATTACAGTGATTCACCCTCTTGAACTGACGTTCTGGCTCACAACACTTACCACTTTTGACAAGATATTTTCTATTGCTTCCTGAAAAATTAATGGGAATGTAGTTCTGCATTGTTCCAGCATCATGAATGAATTTTTTGCTGACGAACTTTCCTGCTCCAACTACCAGATGTCCTTTTCTAAGATTTGTTACCTCTCCCTTTAAACACTTTTAAAGTAATTCACCAAATTTACAGAAAGAATGTTCTTTGTTTCTCCAAATGAGCACAGAACCATTAACACAGAACATTTGTAGTTCTGTATTTGGGAAGTCACATACACAAAATACTGAGATACAACACAGTCCAACAGGAAAACCTGCAGTGATACTCTTTTTTGAAAATAGGAAGGTGCTGATGGAAATCTTTGAAAACATCCCCTCAGGTGAACTCACTATGTTTCATAATAGCAATATTTTACATAAAATCTAATGTTTTGCCTTACTTTAGAAGTAGCTGTGAAGTACTGCAAAGAATGCACTGGTTTAATGAATTAATCGTGCTGGGGGAGGGGAAAGTGGCATAATCTCCCAAATCCATTTATTTTAGGGTTGACATTTAGTTCCCTAAGCACCCTCAAAGAACTAACTTGGTTGACTTGTACATGCCACTCAAAGTGACATCTGAAGGGGGTGTGTGCTGGATTTACAGAGGTGTGTGCTCCACCTACTTCAGTTTATGGTGACTCCAAAGTCTTTGCATGTCCAAGGAAAGAGAGACTTGGGGCATCTTCTTGAAAACTCATGGGAAGGGTTTATGGTGGTATAAACTACCAGAGTTTGGAAATGTCAGCCACTTCTTAAAGATGTGAATATCTGCCTGCTGGTTATGGAATTCAGCCTTTGCCATCTGAAACAAATAATTTTTAACTGAAGAGGAAAAAAGAGGCAGAAATAATCTTAAGGTAACATATTTAAAGTGTCTGAGCAGATGCTGTTTTCAGTGCCTTAGTGAGAAACCAGGTTTAGTTGCAGTGCCTACAAAGCCCTGCAGTCCCCCAGGCTTTTACAGCACTGGGATGGCAGAAAGACCTTCAGGCCTCCCAGGTTTATGTCACACATTCTGTGGATATTTTCTTTGACAGTGGAGCAAGCTGGAGGCAGCCTTGGCTGCAGCTCATCTAGAGATGATTACATTATCTGCTCTGGGCCACCCTGTATTGGATAATAACATTTGGCTACTCATAAGTAAACATCATGTGGAACCATTAGTCAGAAATTAAATATGTTAATAAACTGGCTCTGTGAAAGGGAGCCTACCATGGCTATAAAATACACAGGTAAATTGTCATGATTACCACCATAAAATTATCATGAACACTCTATGTTCATGATGCCACAGGATATCCTTAAATTGCCTATGAGTTTTGTCATTCCTATGGACTTGAACAATCCTTACAGCATCTAATGTATTATTATTATGGGCTTTTTTGGAGTATTTTCTGCTTTTCCCTATTTTGTATAAAAAGACTCTGTTGAAAAATGTACTTTTTATTGTCATAATCATAAAAAAGTATTTACCTGATAGTAAACAGGGGCTTGCATAATCTTCATCATGTTAAGCAGCTCCACAAACATATAAACCTCAAAATGACCTTTCTTCAGCTTCATTTTAGAGATAAATCTATTATCTTACCCTCAAGAATAGATATCTTCTTGGAAAATCTTGGATAACAATGTACTTGCAAAAGTGAAAGTCATCTGTAACATGAAATTACTGCAGAGTGCAAGTGATACTAAGAACTAAGAACCTCAGAACTGAGGTCAAAAGTCCAGCTCTCTTATAGACCCTTTGTCCTGGTTTTGAAAGGACAGGTATCTGCCAGCAAAACCTGGAAGTTCCCTTTGAATAGAGAATGTAAATCCCTCCCTCAAATTATTATAATTTTGAAATTAGGGGCTTTCAGGCAAAGTTTTGAGAATAGGAATAACAGTCCTTTAATAGGAATATTAAAAATACAAATGTAATAGCATAGAAAATAAAGTAAACATGCAAATAAAACAAACAAAAGAACCCAGAAAACCCTGAGAGAGTCAGGGATGTGACCTGACACCCTGTTGGTCAGGGTGTTAGAAGCAGTCCAGATGAATACTTTGGAGTAACAGACACAGTCCTGTGGAGTAGAGATGGAGTAGAAAGTCCAGTGGTGGTGAGATGGAGCCAGTCTTCCTCTGGGAATCCAGTGGAAAAACAGGATGTCCCACTGTTCCTGTCTCCCCTTTTTATCTAGGTAGGAATACTTGGGTCCCTCCCAGCTGGGCGGAGCATCTCACACTGGGGTGATGTAATGTGTCAGGTCATTAGTGAGTGTTAATGGCCCATTATCAGAAAATATCAGCCCCAAAACTCGTGCTTGTCCACTCTATTGTTTTGGTCAAGTACCCAGCAATTAGTTACCTAGCAACTTAATGGAAAAAATTCAACTAACACAAAGGAAACAATAACCAATATCCAACCTCCAACACCCTTTTAGGTAGTGGAAGTAGCTATAAGATTTTCCTGGAGCCTTCTTTTCTCCAGGCTGAACAACTCCTCTTATAGGAGAGGTGTTCCAGCCCTGTGATCAGCTTCATGGGTGTCCTCTGGACTTGCTCCCACAGTTCCATGTCCTTCCTGTTCTGGGGACCCCAGAGCTGGATACAGCACTGGAGGTGCTCCACTAGAGCAGGTTGGAGGGGCAGAATCACCTCACACAACCTGCTGCTCATGTTTATTTTGATGTAATCCAGGACACATCTGGCCTTCTGGGCTGCAAGTGCACATTGCTGAATCACAATAAGCTTTTTGTCCACAAAGTGAATTGCTCTCCTGTGCTAATCTTGACCCATTCCCATTTAGTCTGTACTTGTGCTTAAATGTATGTTTACACCTGTGTATACAGTGCATATGCATATATATTGTATGTATGTATATATGTCCATTTTGTCCCAGTTCATTAAGGAAAGAAACTGTTTATGCTGGTTTCACCTGTCTTGGATGATGCTGTTTTACCACACAGATATTTGACATTGAGTTGTTTTACCATACAGAGACTAGCACCAACAGAAAACTTGTTTCTACTGTGAAAAAACTGCATGAAATAAAACAGGCTCATTTCACAGAGCTCTGTCTCCAGTCTAGGTGAATTTAGGTCAGGATATTTTGGTGAATGAAGGCTTTTATTTCTGTCCTGAATGGGCGCGCTTTTGCTGTTCTCCCACAAGAGGGCAGCAAAGGAAAATGCTTGCTAAAACCCAAGGCAAAAACATTCAAGGACATCCAAGCATTGAAGTTTCCCACTGTGTTTAATAAGATTCTGAAAATACCATTGTGTGGGAACTAGGAGAGCTTGTAGAAGCCACCTGGTGCGAGAAAGAGATTTTTATTTTTTTCAAAAGCTCTCCAAGCTTCTCAATCTATTGATAGCTTAATGAAGTTATTTGCTATTACCTTCAAATATGCTCCCCGATCATGTGATAACAGCACAGCAGCTGAGCAAGGTCTCCCGGGCTTCAGCATTCTCATCTCTAGTGTTAATTGCTCTATTTTTTTCAGAATTTATCTGAAATAAAAGTGCTTTATCTCAAATCCCTCCTTCTCTTTCGAAACCCTTTGCCTGTGGAAATGCTCATACGAATGGAAAAAGTGACACTTGAAGAATGACCTGGGGACAACAAAACTATCTCGCTCTGGGATATTTTATCCCCAAATCCAACCTTATTAATCAAGGAATTCTGATTGGGTGTGTGGGGGTAGGGGAAGTGGAGGTTTGGGGTGTTGTTTGGCAGCTTTACCCAGAGCTATTCAAGCAGGAGTCAGGGTGTTACAGCTGGTTCGAGTTGCAGGGGGAGTGTCTGTGAGCCACAGTGCTGAATGCAAATAGAGGTTTAATCAAAGTGGATCTGTGCAGCAAGCTGCATTTTCATTCATGTGTTCTGTGGTCCTTGCAGGCAACCAGGCCACCAGCATGTTAATTACCTATAAAATATACAGGAGAATTTTCCCAGTTTTAAAGGTTTCAGCTTCTAAATAAATGACAAACAGAAAGCAGAGGGAAGAAAAAAAACAAACAAAAAAACCCAAAAAACCCCCCCCCCCCAAAAAAAAAAAAAAAAAAACAAAAAAAAACCAAACAAAAAAACAAAAACCAAACCAACAAAATTAGCATAGGGAAGTGAAGGCATCCATCCAAAGGATCTATTAGAGCCTGGATTTAGACCCAAATCTCAGTTGTTTTGTAGCCTCAGGACTGTGGTGTTTTCTGCTACCACTGCTGCCATATTGTACCTAACAGAAAATGTGCTCTGGGTGATACCAGAACACAAGTGAGAGGGACAAGGACACAGAGCAAGTTTGTTCATACCAAGCAGGATCTCCTTCCATGCTGGTGTCTTCCAGTGAATGCAGTAAAATGAGAGGTAATTGCAGCAAGCCACAAGTGCAGCCAGAACTGTTACAGTTTACCTGAGACTAAGGATACAGAAAAATTACTCCTTTTCAAATGATGTCCCAGGGCTACTAGATCTGGGTCCAAGGCTTGGTCATCCCTCCAGCATGTGCCTGAGTACCTGAAAACAGACCCTGAGCATCTGCCCCAAGGGAAACACCAACATGCTTCAACCTGCTGCTCAGACAAAGATGGGGACTGTCCCCACTGCCATCCGAGGTGGATGTGGCTGTACAGAGCTGCTGTCCTGGAACGTTGCTCTAAAAAAAGGTTGTTACCTCTGTGTGCCTCTGTCCCAGGCTTTAATTTTTCACTGCAAACTGACCTGATTTTTTTTTCCTAGTGGAGGTGTCATCTTCAGATTCAAACCACTAGATTCAAACTACTCTTCTCCAAAGTGATAACTGAGGACTCAAACTGCAAGTGATAACTGAACACTGTACCTTGTCTGCTGCAGCTGAGACACTCCAGCATTCACTGCAGTGCATCCCACCTTGTGCACCTCTGTGGAGCAGCAGGCTGGGTGTTCTCTGGGACCTGTCTGCAGCTGTGCAAGCTTCCCAACACATCTGCCTGACACCAGGGCAGGACATCTCTCTGTAGTCTTTGGGTCATGCTTCTGCTGTGGCTTTTTATAGTGAGGGGCATGGTCCCATCCCTTCAGGGTTCCAAGAATCAACCCTAGATCTGTTCCAGGGCAGGAAAGGCTCTGGTTAAACCCTGGTTAAGACCAAAAATGAAACCCACGTGGGATACAACTATGAACACAGTGTAATGCTTTAAAGCAAGGGAAAATGAAATCTTTTTTGTGTTAGACTGAACATCTAAAATAGTAAGTACCATTCAGCTTTCCAGAGCTCTAGCAGATGGGTGAACTGGGAGTGTTTTTTTAAGCCAATGCACATCTCTCCAAGTAAAATGCCACTCTCCATTATTCTGAGTTGGAAGAATAATGAAAGAATCCATCAAATCCTCTAATACTGACAGAAAACAGACAAAAATCCATGAGTCCCTTTGAGGCTCTAAGAGGATTAAACTCCTCAGGCAGGGACTCTTCTATAAGGGTTTGTTTGTGGTAAGAAAAACATTTGATAGATGTGTATGGTCAGTTCAAAACAACAACCTTAAAAACCTTGTATGTTATCTACAGTGCAACAACCCCACTCTTTAGATCTGTGTTATGATCAACAACCTGAAATGCAATTTTGAGTCTGGTACAAACAAGCCAAGAAGCATCAGACAAATCCCTTTGGTGCTTAGAGCTCTTCACGTCCTTCCACATTCAGCCCATTTGTTTCTTTGGTAGCAAACTCCTCAAGGCTGGATTATAGACACATTTACAGAAGCAGCTAATAAGTGATTAATGCAACCTGAGACCACTCAGGGAGCCTTGTGTAGTCCCACCTTGCTAGATCTGTGTGCAGTGATGGAGTTGAGGAGAACCAAGGAAGATCCCCTTCCATCAGCAATGCCTTCTGAGGTGTCAGCACCCACGTGAGTCTGTACTTGTGCAAAAGCACTGCTGAATTCTCCCCCTCATCCACAGTGTAATTGCACCTGGACCTGCATTTGGTAATATTTCCAGGAGCACTGAAACTCAGCACAACTTACTCACTTTACACAGTGTGCAGTGGGGTTCCAATTTTGGCTAGGGACTATTACAAATCAAGGAGCATCTGTGTAATATAAAAGTAAGAGTAGCATGGATGAGCCATTTCCTTGTATTTTTCTCAGCTCAGATAATGCTTTAGAGACTATAAAGCACAGAGTAGATTTTTCAGAATTTTCTGGGTTGGGTCTCAGTCTATGTTCTCCTGATAAGAGACAACAAAAGTCCCATAATTTCATGGATTGCAATATATTATTAATGTTGTTTTAAGCATTGTGGGGAGCAGTGATCTGTCTGTGTAGCTGGAACATGGTGGTGTTAACTACTACAGAATATTGTGTGACATTGACAGGGATCTACACACTGGATACCTGTAATGCTATAAAGCCCAAGGCTTATGGAGATCCATCAGGGAGATCTCCTGGATGTTATTCCCAGTATTACTTCCATTTAGGTATTCCTAGCACATCTGGGTGCTGTACAGGGCAAAGATACTGGGAAAAAAAAAATAAAAAAATTGATCTGGTTTGAAAGAAACACAGGAAATACTGGGGTTTGCCAGAAGAAATCAGGTTAGAAAAGTTGACCTGTTTTCTGCTACCCTGATTATCTTTTCAATAGCTATCTCATTCAGAGCATTGAGTCACAGATTGGTTTGGGTTGGAAAGGGACTCTTAAAGCATCATCTCATCCAGCCTCACTGCCAAACCTCAAGGTTAGTTTGGGTCTTACTGCTGATCTGAAAACCTCAGATGTTTTGTGTCCTTCTGGGAAACTGATGTGATCTTTGAGTAGAGTCAGATGATTTCCATACACTTTAATTTGCATTCTAAATTTTTGGCTCTGCTATAAATATAGTAGCATTATATTTTTGGACATATCTGCATTCCTTGTTCAAGGCAGAGGGTATTGAGCATGAGCAAAGCATCTGATATTTGTTTATTAGAGGCCCACATGAGTTGAGAGCTCCTTTTAAAAATGATGTACTGTAGAGGAATGAAAACAGCAGATCTTTTTGAACATAAGCATTCTGTGCTGGTAAAAGACTGAGTACTATTTAAGGGTGTCACAGGAAAGCAAGAGAGAAAGTTGTTCATAGCTACCTAAACAATGATTACACAGTAAATGGATCCCTCAGAAAATACTGGAATGATTTCTAATGCTTGTGGTTTTTCTCTGCATGCAGCATGACAGATTTGCAGATAAATTAGACTGCAACCGTCAGCAGATGTGATTGTTTAACAGAACCATTTTTTAAGAAAACCCTATTGAATTTCTCTGACTTTTTCAAGCACCCTCCCTCCAAAAGGAGCTTATATTGTTTCCTTTTCTCCCCACCACCCACAACATATTACAGTTTTTGGTGTTTATTAACTTATAAATGAAGTGAGACATAAGAGCACATTGGTTTCATGACAGCTTGTTTCAGATGAGCAGGACTGAGCCTGTTTGCCCATGGATGTGTTCTGCATGCAGTTTTGCATCCTGTTTCTGTACTTGTGGCTCTTTATAACTTCCATCATTTTAATCACAGAATTATAGAATATGCTGAGTTGGAAGAGACTCATCAGGATCATCAAGTCCTGGCCCTGCACAGGAGAAACCCTAAGAGTCACCCCATGTGCCTGAGAGCATTGCCAAACCCTTTATGAGCTCTGTCAGGCTTGGGGCTGTGACCACTTCCCTGGGGAGCCTGTTCTGGTGCCCAACCCTCTCTGGGTGAAGAAACCTTTTCCCAATACCCAGCCTAAATCTCCCCTGGCACAGCTTGAGGTCATTCCCTTGGGTCCTGTCATGGGTCACTAGAGATAGAAGATCAGTGTCTGCCCCTCCTTTTCCCCTCATGAGGGAGCTGTAATTGCTAGGAAGTCTCCCCTCAGTCTCCTCTCCTCCGGGCTGAACAATCCAAGTGACCTCAGCTGCTCCTCATGATACCAGCTGTCTTACCACAAAAAATAGAAGAATTTGCACCTAACTCTAACAAGGGTTCAGGTAATGCCAAGTGTGGGAAGATTCATGTGCTAAAATAATTTCATATAAGTGTGTGTATGAGTGTTTCAGCACCATAGTTGATATTATGCAGCCAAGTGCTATAGCATAACTCAGGAGAGGTATCTGTTATGATCTGACTGCTCTGGAAATAGAGCTCACAGTCCCTAATGTGCCTTGGCAACCACAGTAATGAACATCATGCTCGGGGGCCACAGTCCAGCAAGAGCACAAGATTCAACGTGAAGAATCCCAAGATCAGTCCCTGAAGGGCCTGTCAGTCCTGGCAGGATGATGATCATGAGGGAAAGTCAACAGCAAAGATCAGACTAGGAGAAGAATTCACAGGGGTGTCTGAGACATCAGTAGCCATTTCATGCTGAGCTGAAGTTGGTGTTCCCATAAAACTTTGGGCTCATTCATTCCCCCAATTAACACATGCTGAGATTTGCATCAGGAGAGTGGAGACCTGAAGTGATTCAGAAGTCTTCAGAAACATCAGAAAGGAGATAAGTTTCCATGAATGCTTGAAGAAATGCAATATATGTACTCCTTGGGAAAGGATTAGCTGTCCCCAAGGTGGGGGAGAAATTTCAGGACTTGATAGAGTGAGAGTGTCCTGGTCATATATTAAAATCAAATGAGATCAGAAATTAATGCTAATTTTTGTTTGGATCATAAAACTAAATTATTTCAATTATCCAGCCCTAGATGTTTTCAGTGTATGACAATAAAAACAGTGGCATAATGTGCAAAAGGACTGTGCCCACAGGCAATGCCCACTGCTCTGAATACATGATCCCTGCCTTTCCTTGTGGTGGCATTATGAAAAAGACATGTACAATAGGACCTTTCGTCTGCATTTATCCTGAGCCTGGTTAGTTGCTGCTATGAGAATCAAAATTTATAGCTTGGCCAGCTGTGCCTGCTTCATCTTTTCCATCTCTCTGGCCAGTAACTTCATCCTGCTTGCAGGTGCAAAAAGGAATTGCTGTGTCATTTATAGTTGTTTTGTGTTTCTGCAAAGGAATACAAAGTGAACTTCTGCAGCAGAAATACAATCCTGTTTTCTAGGTAAATTAATATAAAAAAACAGGTTCATGGTTCTTCTGTAAGCTATCACACCTTGATTTTTTTTCACTTATCCAAGATAGAGGAGGTAGGAAAAATTGTAAATTAAGAAGTTTCTGAAGAAATAACTTTTTACATAGTGCAAGAGCAACCATAGAAGGGCACAATGGACACAACTTACTCTAGCATGCTGCAGTTTAAACTTCAAGCTTTTTAAAAAGTAAGGTCATTATATTTCAGAACATTCATGTGGACACATCAAAAACATGAGTGACAAACCCCTGAGCTGTGCTTGCTGGCATTTCCCATGAGTCATAATGATTTCAGGACACCTAAAACAGGCATCTAGCAGAAGTGCTTTCCTGTTGTCTTGAAGAAATTGCTTCTCTGCCTCAAAAACACCATTTAGGATGGTGTAAGATATATTAGAAAAAGACTGAAAATCAGAACCTGTGGGTTGAGCTGCATAAAGACAACCAATAGAAAGGAATTATGACATTTCATGCAAATAATTGCCTACATAATTAAAAAAAATCTATTTTTAACAGCATCTAAGGGGCTTGATGACACTGAACTGTCCTCCCTCCACTTAGATGCAATTGAAAATGTCTTCCCAAAAAAAACCCTGTGAAATTCCCATTTCATGCCCCTGAGCAGGATGTTATGTCTTTAGGAAGTCTGCCCTGCCCTGATGCTACCCGTGGTGTGAAATAGCTGTGTAAATAGGCTCAAAGCACAGTTAAAAGGCTTGAAGTGCACTGGAAACTGTGCTCCCTTCTCCTGAGGCCCCTGACAAGAGAACAGTGTGACTGGGCTCTGCTCTGAGGTGAGGCACTATTAATAATTCAGAGCAGCAGAGACTTATTCTGCCTTGCCATTGTGACTTTCCAGCACAAATCTCTCACCTCTGTCACTTGATGGGAACTGCTAATCCAAGTGAAAAATTAGGAGTTATTCTCATCTTGGTGTCAGAATTAGGTAACAGCATTTTGGGTAGGGAAAGGAAAAAATTCTTCTTGTCAGCCTTTGTGAGATGTTTGAGAAATACATCATGAATTGCAGGTTGTAAGTAGATAATTGGGCTTTTTGGAAAGTATTTTATGAGCATTTAATGTGCCTCTTTTTCTTCCCTCCAGACAAGTACAGAGGTAGTTTTTCCTTTCATCCTGCTTTTACTGCATCCTGTGGTTTCTGTTCCCAAGAGACTTTTCCGGGTGTGGAGTAAAAGCATAGAGAAGCCTTGTCAGGCTGGGTATCTTACATACGTAATATCACATGTTTATACAAAAATGACAGGAACACTTCATTATAATAAACTACTTTTGTAGAAAACCCTTCATTTATTTAAGTCAAGGACACATTTCTCTTTATAAGGGAAGGTACAAACACCCTCAGTTTGACAAGGTCACACAACTGAGCACCATAAGCCCTTCCTGACATCTCACTGAACCCTGTGTGAAGAAACTCTTGTTAAGAAGCAAATTTTCTTCCCCAGAGGGTCTTACAGCCTTGTTTAGAACAACTGCAGTGGGGAGTGATTGCTCTGAGCACTGGGGTAAAGAAGGAAAATGGCAGAGTGAGCAGTAAGGGGTTGGGAAGGGTGGAATGCAATTGTGGGAGTAATTCCGTTTTTTTCTGGATGCTTGACTACAGAGATTTTTGGTAAAAATCAATGAAGCAGTTATATAAGTGATTGGGAAGCTAAATAGCTTGGTGAAGTGTCTGCCAGTGAGCTGAGCCACTGGTTTGCAACGCCTCCAGTGCATTCACAAAGGGAGACAAATAACAAATTATGTTTTTTCCAGGCTCTGAATCAATGCATGAAATTGAAAAGGTTTTCCTTCCTCATCTTCAGTCAGTACTTCATCTTCAGTACTAGTAAGAGCTGTGAAACATTCTCTGGACTGAAGATTTTTCCTTTTCCCCTTTTGGTTCCTTATCTCAATGGTGAAGAGATAATGCCAAATTCATGGATATAGAAAACAGAAAGCTTGAAATATCCAGTCTGTCTGTTGGAATTTCACAGATTGTAGAAAACACTTTGTTCCCCATCAGTGTGTCCAGGCACTTTCATTTGAATAAAGCATAATTTCCACCAAGGTCTCCATAATCTTGTCTTGAACTCTTCAGGAGATAACAGGTCCATTGTTTTTCATTGTGTCCTGTTGCAGAGGTTAGGTATATTTGCTGTCAGATGTATGTGCTTGGTTTCCAGTTTGATCTTCTGTAGCTTCCCGTCATAATTTTTGTTCTGCTTTTCTTCACTAGATTAAAGACGTCTCAAGAAACTACTATTTTTGGCCCATGAAAGCATTCATACATTGGAATTAAATCAATTAACTCCAGTGAAACCTTAATTTCCATAAACTACACAGCTTGACTTAGTTCTGGCACTGACCTACAACAGAATTTTTATGAAGACGTTTTTGAGAGACCTAGGGATCACAAGACCATAGAATCATAGAACCATTTAGGTTGGAAAGGGCCTCTAAGATCAACAAGTCCAACAATTAACCCACCACTGCAAAGTCCACCATTAAACAGTAGCCTAAGTTCCAAGCCTACACTGCTTTTAAATCCCCCCAGGGATGATGACTCCACCACTTTCCTGGACATCTTGTTCCAATACCTGACTATGCTTTAGGAGAAGAATTTTTTTTTTTTTCCCAGTATCGAACCTCAGCCTCTCCTGGAGCAAGTTGAGGCCATTTCCTCTTGTTCTGTCACTTGTTACCTGGGAGAAGAGCCTAAACCCCATTTGGCTACAGGCCAGGGAGTTTATAGAGTGATAAGGTCTGAGCCTCCTTTTCTTCAGGCTGAGCACCCCCAGCTCCTCATCAGACTTGTGCTCCAGACTTTTAACCAGCTCCATTATCCTTCTCTGGACACTATCCAAAGCCTCAAAGTCTTCCTTTTTATGAGAGACCCAGGGCTGGACACAGGGTTTGAAGTACAGCCTCACCCATGCTGAGTACAGGGGGAATGGTCACTTCCCTGATCCTGTTGACCTGTTGGAGTAACAAAGATTGTTATAAAACTGTAAGCCAGGCCTGAAAGAGTCTGACATCTGAAATGGACTTACACAGAAGGCAGGTGCCCAAATTTGAAGCTATGTTCTTGAGCAAATGTGATGATGGTTGTTGTTTAGATGTAGTGGCTTCTATATTAAAGGAGGAACTCTGGTTGGATACCATTCTCTGCTTCAAAGACAGATTAAGAAAGATTTTTCTATTGCTTTACTGGTAATTTCTCAGCCTTTGGAACATGGAACAAAACCAACTTATTCCTAATTATTGATGCTAAGATGCAATACTTTCTGACATCCACAATATATATTCCAGCATGGGTCTAAAAAAAGACATGGGTAATAATTTAGAAAAATAAGGATGGTGTTTGGACTCTTAATCAGAGAATCCATAGTAGGATATGGTTAAGTGTCTGCAAGCAGAAGTCCCCATTGCAGTGGTTACTATCAAAGTTTTCTTTTCTGGATATCCGACAGTAGATGCTTCCCAGAGAGAATCCAAAGATAAGGGTTGCTGTGTCTAGCAGAGACTGGTCAATGTCAGTATATTCTGTATGGAAATACAGACTAGATGTGAAGGCAGCATCAAATGTGAAAATAAAACCTGTGAAACTGTGTTCTAGAGGCAATGGGTGATACTGATGTTCTCTGTGCTCATCCTGAACTTAAAACTGAAAATAAAATATTGACTTTTATCCATAAAGCTTGAGAGTAGTTTGGAAGTTTTTCATGGAGTTCCTTTTTCCTTTTTTGAAAATATAACTCTCAGACTCATGGGAACCCTTCTGCTCTAGTCCTCTAGCTCTGAAATTGATGTGATCAGAAAGATGGGGTGAGTTGGTGTCTGAGATCACCTTGCAAACATGCTGTATAGGAAACTTTCAGTTCATAAAAGTGAGGACAGCATAACTCTGGGAGGGAAGTTTGGTGGAGATCCATAAACTACAATGGAACGTGACCTACCTTGTCTGAGAGAATAAGAGGAGGAAATGTTGCTTAAATTAGGTTTTAACCATTGGTGAGATTTTTTTGTTTCTGATTAAATTCTGAGTGGATAAATAAAATGGATATTATGAGTACTTAGGTTTCTGTTTGTTCTGCAGGAATAAATAAAAAAAAACCCAAAACAAACAACAAAACAAACCCAAACAATGCCCTCATTATCCTGTGAACAGGACTGCCAGGCTGCCAAGTGTAACAACTTGCAGATTATTAGGCTGTTAATGAAGAATGTAAAGGCAGTGTGTTGATTCACCTTGTGGTATAGATCCTGCTAGGATCTTCTTCCCAGCATCATTCAGTTGGGAAAACTGCTAAAGAACAGCTCCCAGCTTGTTCAAGGCTCTGCTCTTGTGTTTCAGGGACACAGGGAATGAACTGGTGCCACTGCAAGGCTTGGTCTTACCCATACAGAATATGCTGACTTTGAGACAGGGCTGTCACTCCTGACTCCTGGATGGAACTTTAGAGCATTGGTCTGGGCACATCCAAAGGAGGCAATCACTCAACTGAAGCAAAATTTCTTGGTGATTTATAGAAACTTACAGAACTGAGAGCCTGTCAAAATAGTTTCTGTGTGGAATGATGAATAGGAGGAGGCTGTTGTATTTTTTATTATTTTAAGTAACTGATGAGTTAATTAAAATTATACTTAATATCCTGTAGCTGTAATAATATCCTTTGGAGTACCCCATGTCACTGCTTCTGGGAGTGGGTTTTGCAATCAAAAGTCATTTCACACATATCATTTGTTTTGGAACCTTAGATTTTCAGCAAACCAGCTGAGATTGCTTCTTGTCTCCATGTGGCAACAGTGGTGGTGTTTTTTTTTTTGTTTGTTTGTTTTTTGTTTTTTGTTTGTTTTTTTTTTTTCCAATTAATATTGCAAAGCTGAAGGAGGCACTGATTTCAGGACCCTCTAAAGGTAAATGAACTGTGAAACAGTGAGATGTTCAGTATATCAATATTAGCATAATATCCTGTGCTTCTGTGATCTGGAAATATTCCACGACCAGAAAAACAGAACACTTTGAGGTGAGGGAGATCTGGGTCAGGAGAAGTAGCATGAGATGGCATTTTACAGGAGATTAACCAGCCCTGCATATAGCTGTTTTCACATGAAAGAGCTGAATTAATCAGTCTCTGTGTGGCTCTGTAACTCTGACAGCTATCACATATAGAACAGCTTAGAGGTAAATAGACAGAAAAGAAGAAAATTTTTAGAAAAAAATTTGGCCTTATCTACTAAAGTTATGTAAACACAGAAATTTTTGTTCTTCTGGAAGAGCTAATGAGAGCATTCCTTAAAAACTGCTGTAAGCCTCAAGTGCCTGGAGATATGAATATTGAGTTTTTACCCCTTCCCTCCCATCTGCCAGCTGCTCTGCTGTAATTTTTTTTTCCCTCCTCCAGCAAAACACAGAGCTGGGGAAACCACAAACCCTGAATTGTGTCACTGCACAGAATAAGATGGATGAGGAGGTTAATAAGTTGACTGTGCAATTATAACGCTCACCATGTACCACCGAGGAGAGTTAATGTGGTTGTTTCCTGCTCCTCTGATTATTTTTCTGCCTGTTTGTCAAGTCAGCTGTGGAGCCAGGCTCTGCTCCCTGCCTTGCTGCTCCACAGTGGGCAGCCCCAGGAAACTTGGCTATCAGGCACTTTGCCGTGCTGGGTGTTTGGATAAACTCCTTGACTCCCAGAGCACTTAGCAAAGGCAGCTGAAGTTCTACTAATGAGAAAAAGATTAGACGAGATTTTAATTTTTTTTATTGCTGTGCTTTTCCGAAAGTGAAAACAACTGCGAAATAATCAGGAATGGATTAAAGCTGAAGACAGTGAGTGATTTTTTTCCCCCTGTGCTTAAAACCTATTTTTTGAATTGCTTCTTTTGTTAGCACACAGTTCTAAATGATATCACACCTATCACCTTGTACTCTGTAGGGTTAAACTCAGTGGTTTGAGTCTTAATCTGAGCCATGAGTAGATACCTTGACTGGTATTGGTACCTAACTGTGAATTTCTAAATATACGTTATAAAAATCGGTCAATGGCATAAATTAATTAACACAAAAACTCCTTCACTGCCCTTCAAACAAACACCCTTGCTACCAGTATAACTTTTTGATAGAATATAGGTTTAGTGGATTCAAAATGCACTTGGAGCACTACACAGTAATGATTTTGCTACAGAACTGTTGTCCAGATTGTCAATATTCCATCTGCTTTAATGATTGAGTACTTCAAAGCATAAGCTGCCCTTGATGCAGTTGATTGTATGCTACTTTTCAGAGAAGAAAGCTGTGGGTTTCAGCCTGTTTATTTAGAAATCATTTAAGAGCTCCTGACATGGAGCTTGCTGGAGGACATGAGGTACAAATTTCTGAAGGAGCAGCCTGTTACTGTTTGTTTCTATGCAGAGAACATTTGTAGAAAGAAATAAGGTGACATGAAAGAGTATAGTCAAATTTTGTCAAGGCTTTTGTCTCCTAATAGGGAAAATCTATGAAACTTCTCAATATTTGCTAGCTGCTTTGGCTGAAATGTTATGATATCAAAGCAATTTGCTTTTATTAACCCAGGCATCCCAGTTTCAAGGGATAGTTTCTGGGTGTTTGGCTTTATAGGTCCTTCTTGTCTGAGCAATTCTATCCTTTATGAATAAGAAACTCTGAAGATGGTTGTGAGGGAAAGCTGAGTACACTAATGGTACTATAAAGTCATGGAGTACAAGTCAGACTGAAACCATAAATAATAGCTGTGTTCCACAGAAAACAGATGCTACAATGAAAAATAACATTGCTGGACCTATAAGGTCACCTCATATGAAAAGGAACAAACAGTTCAGTTGCTGGGGTGACAAATAGCCAGCAAGTGTAGAAAAATTGCCTCATGCAGGGATTTACCTGCTACAATAAAAAGTGAAATTCCTCACTAAAGAATTGCTCATGTCATTGAACTGATTTAACAACAATGAGCTGATTTAGCAAACTCTTTATCTGGTCAACAAGAATCTCAGGCTTCACTAGCTAGTGATTTTTCTTGGGAGCACAGTTATGCTAATGGGGATTTTGAGAGGAATAACAGAAAAAGATATGTGTGTCTCTGATAAGAAACAGGAAATTTAGCCCTGTGGTAAGGAGCAGTGAAGTTTCCGTCATAACTCCAGTCTCCAATCCTGCTATCCAGTTAACACCCTCCACTCACTGAGAATTGTCATTATAGAGGTGAGAGAATTAGAAAACCAGTTCAGCTGGGCTATTAGCAAGAAGACCGGGAGAACTGAACCCATCCAGCGCAGAAAAAAACCCACAAAAAACTGTTAAGGAGAGGACAGGTGTTAATGTGTTTAAACCAGCCCAAGCTTCCTTTTTTAGTGTCTGAAATACCACAGTAAACATGAAATTAATTTAAATGCTTCAAATGTTATCACTTCTATGTCTTCATGTCCTACAGCCTAGGTAAGCTGAAGGGTTTGACTTTCCATGCGTGGCATAAAAGTGATATTTGTGGGGACTAAAAGGAGTAATACATTTGGAATGAGAGTTCAGTTACTGGTAGAAACACCATTGGGTGTAACATTTCAGACTGCTCATTGCTTTCTCTGTTCAGACTCACTATTCAGTGATACAACTTTCTGTGGAATTTACTTGTCTATCTTAGTTTCTATTTCAGAATATCGCACTTTAGTGATAAAATATTGCCCTACAAACCCATTCATTGGGTAACTTTACAATGAAATACATTATTTTTTTATCTCATTACAATTAAACACTTTCATGTTTTGGTACCTCTTTTGTTAGCAAACAGTAGTGTCTCCTAAAATACATCAGTCAGGATGTTCTAGCTAAATTGGCCATCTTCTAAAAATGAGGCTAATCCAGCAGCAGTGCTCCTAAGAATCCAGAGTTTTTATTAAGGGCCAGTTAACAGCAGCCTGCAAAAGGCAAGTCTGTATTTACAAAGAATCTGTATGTTGCACTGTACTGTTTGAGTGTGGTTCATCTGGGGATTGCTGTGTGATTACAGGTTCTGCTCCTCCATCTGTGATTTACTTTAAAGATAGCATTTCCTGAAACAAACCCAGCTCCTTTGAGAACAGCCTTGATGAGAGGTTCATTCATGCACTTTAAAGCTGGGTGTGAATCATGGCATGAATGCATATACAAACCTGGGTTATATTTTTACTCTTTCCAAGGTGAAGTTGATTAGCCAGTCCCCAAAAAGTTAACCTCCTTTTGATGGAGGCCTTGTAGCACTTGGTGTCCTTGTAGCATCTCACTAGGACTGTCTGTGCTGGCACACAAATAATTCAGGGTATTCTCAGTCTTGGCTTCCCCTTGTTTTGGGGCAAGTGAGTGGGAGCTTAGCAGTGAGTTTTGTCTCCTGCTGTACTTCAGCATGCACTCAGTTTACAGCCTCAGAAAATGCTTGTTTTGGTGACAACTCAGACTGGTGACAGGGTTAAGAGCTAAGCTCTGGAAAACAACACCAGAGAGTCTGATTAGTTTCTTCACTGTACAATTGATTCAGCTGTAGGCTCCAGACATGTCATTCAAGGTGTAGCTCTGTTGTCTGTCGTGTGCCAGTCAAGACACCACAGTGTGTCTGAGCCCTCCAAATAGGACTGGTGGAGGTGACACAGTGCCCACAGGAGAGCCTTGACCTCCTGCCTTGGGTGCAGGAGATCAGGCAGACACCAACATTCCGTTTATCTACAGTGCAGTCACCCACCTGTGAGGAGGACACCTCAGCCTATTTTAAGAGTAAACTCAATGGAATCACTGGGTTTAGGACAAAAATTATCTCTTCTGTCTTCCAGACCCTCATACCTGGATGGATGACACCCCTTAAAACAATTTGGCTGTATTGTCAATATTTTCCCTGTAGTTATGGGGACGGGACAACTACCTTAGATTGTATAAATATCCTAGAAGGCAATTAAAGATGAGAAGAACCTACTAAATCTCATTTTGTTTTGCTTTCATCTGAACAATGTGGATGGTATTTCCTCCTTTTGCCATCCTTAACTCCCTACACACTTCATGTTATAAATCCCTCCAGTTAGGGGTTTATTCTTGCCCCTTTCTGCAGGAAGATGACAGAGCAGAGTGGTGGCCTACACCTATTGTGTCTGGACATTCTGAGGTTAACCAGAGCTTGGTTGGTGAGAGATGCTGGTACCATTTGTTAAAATATAAGAATTTGAATTTGAAATATCACACCAGTAAAGAAAAATAAAAAGCACACACCTTCTAAAAAAAATTAAACCCTTTTTATTTGTATATTTATTTTTATATATAAAAGAAATACAAAAAACAACCCCACAAACAATGCTGATTATGGCAACTCAGTTTTGTCAGGTCCCTCTGCTTGGGCTGCTGCCTCAGATCCACCAGGAGTGAGCAAAGTCCTCCGGTTGTAATGTCCTTTTATGATTCCAGAGTTATTGTTCTCATTAAGAATTTGTTTCTGTTTTTGCCTGTTAAGAGACTGTACAAGTCCTAATACAACAGCTGCTAATGAATACTGTCCAGTCAGTTTTCTTGGTTGTAAGATTAGAGGATTTGGTTGAACTCTTCCTAGAAGAAAATATGTTTTGATTTTTCCTTCCTGTTCACTGATACCTTTGACATAAATTTCTCCCCGGTAGTCGAAGGCAAATCCCCGGTCCTTCAGGATCAGATACGTTTCTTCAGGCACTTGTATTCTGTCACTAACACCTGTGCTGTCCATTCGACTTGCTAAATTCACTGTTTTGCCCCAGATATCGTACTGGGGTTTCTTAGCACCGATAACTCCTGCTACGACAGAGCCATGGCTAATCCCTAATTAAAAAAGCAAAATGAAAGAGAAATGAAAAATGGAGGATAAACTGTACACGATAATGACTTAAACCCATATTTGCACTTAAGAAGCAGATGAAGCCTGGTTCAGCTACACTCATCTATCAGCTTAAGAAAGAGGTGCATATATAAGGAAATTAAACAAACAAGACAAAAAGACCTGGAAAAGCTAGAGAATTTGAAAAGTGATATCAACAGGGTTATTTTATGGGACACCCATGTCAGTGGAATCACAGTACTTATGTGTCATCTGTGTTCCTCACACTATTGCCAAAGCTCCTGAAAACTTATTCTCAGACAGTAGGAAAGATTTCTGGAACTACATTTGTTGAGGGCAACCATTTTAGTGCTATACAGTCAAGAAATTGCATTCTTCTGTTCCATGCAGTGAAAATAATAAAGCATTCTGTGAAGTCATTGAAAGATTGCATTTTGTAAGATTTTTGCATAAAGAGCCAAGCAGTAGCAATTTTTTTCTATAACAGTGATTTAAGAATAATTTTAGTAACATGTAAGATATCTTTAGAAGGATTTTAGTTTTTTAGTTTCTTTTATCTTTTTAAAAAGATTTTTTAAATTATGTTAGAAGTATTATCAAATACTCTTTCATTCATGCTCTATGAAATCTTTGCATGTGATCCACACTTAGTAAGTGTGGATGCCTGTTCCTTGAGAAATCTTGGGAACTATATGTTTTGCCTTCAAACTTTTAGGAACTAATGATCAGATAGTGATGCTGTGACCTTCCATGCTGTGACCCTCCATGCTGTGACTGATGAATATACTTCAGTTTTTCTGTGACAGGGCCATCTATAAAAGACACTTCCCTTCCAGATTTTTTTTGTTTGTTTGTTTTGGCCAATGATCAAGTTAGCATGAGAAGTCATCAAATTTATTCCTGCTATGTGCCATATATTCAGGCCATTTTTTTATGTGCCATCCCATTAGCCATGCAGATTATTCCATCCAGAGCAATAGCTTACCCATCACAACAATTTAGAGCTGCTGCTGGTAGGTCAGGGATGGAATTAAATTTTTGTGCAAAACAGAAGTGCTACTCCCAGGGTTTAGGAGCAACTGCTTTTGTCCCTTTACTGATGAAGAATATTTTACAGGGAGTTTAGAGACTCTGTATCAGTTTTGGGGTTGGATCTAGGTTGTCCTGTTCACTTTCTGTGTTATATCTATGGGTTCTTCATACCAGACTTACTAAAGACAGTAAATTAATTATTTTCCCCATTCACAATTCACTGAAACTTTGTAATCTCAAATCCCAAAATCAGGGCCTATATTCTGCAAATGGAGTATTTTATATTTCTGATTTTGCCTGGGTTGAAGTCAACCTAAAAACAGAGCATACAACATTTGGACTCTCCTAAATTTTGCACATCCTTGTAATGTTCCTGGAGTGCACTTGGTGGAGTCACATCCTTGCAGACAAAACCCCATTTTAACTCTTGTGTTTGAACCATGCTTACCAATACGGAGTTCAAAGTTGTTGAAGGAATGTTTGTTGATCTCCTGTATGCTTTCATTCAAAGCTATGGAGAAGTCGGCCAGGGCACACAAATGTCCCCATTTGTCTTCACATTGCTGAGGAAAAAGTTATACACCAATATATTAATAAAGTTTTGCATTTTCCCAGCTGCCACCCATCCCTACAAGTACCAAGTTGTTTGCATTTGGAATCTAGCCTCAACCTTCTAGATGAAAGAGAGGTACACTGCTATTAATGGTAATGCTTCCCATTATATTATACTTGTATAACTGCACAGAGAGCAGCTTAAACAGCCAGACAAAGTAACGTTGTGTCAACAATCTGACAGGCAATCATGAGAATTAACAAGGCATGTGAAACATGTCTAAGGCTCAGAAAGAAAGTATAGAGTGGATTGAGATTTCTCAGACTCAAGGGTCAAAATCTAGTGAGAACAAGAGATGAACCACATAAGCAAGGAGTGAAAGTAGTGAAGGATGTGTAATTCTCCTTTGCTGTCACCCAGGAAAAGCATCAATTCAAGTGCTCTCAGAGATGTAATGATTGACACGAACAACAGGCCAAGCCAGGCAGTCTGGGGTTGGTTAAAAGAGAGAGAAAAGGCTCTCTGTAGCTCATTAATTGCCTTTACTTAGGGCAGACAAGTCACTCCCTGCTCCTTCCCTTCCATCTCCATTCCTACAAAGTAGTCAACATACAGATGGGGACCACCAGTAGGTTTTAATCTTCCCATAACACCAACAGAACAGATGACAGGGTAGGGACTCTCAAGGGGGGAAGGAGAGCGAGGAACAGCTTTGGGTTTGGCCCAATGATTGTATGATATCTTCTTATCAGTTCTGAAGCAAGGTAATTCTTTCTTCAATTCCCAGTTCATAGTACAAAGGACTGTAAGTCTCCGTGGGTCATGCAGTCCAGCCCTTTGAGTTTTCATCATCCTGTGTGTTTAATACTGAACATGAACATCTCCTTGGCATCACCCTGTTCTGTTCACACCATGCTTGGTCCTATCCTTAACTTGCTCTGTTCACAGCGTGCCAACCTCCCTCAGCAGCCTGCACCTCTTAGGTGCTGACAAGGTGACAGACATATATGTATGACAAGTATATTTAAAACATCAATTAAAATTCCATTAAGCTATTACAGTTCAAGAAAAGAGATGAGTTAATTGGTCTTGGAAAGACAGTAATGCTTTTCTCCATTTGAATTTTTACCCTCATCAGGAGTCAAAGGAAGTGATTAGGAGCTCTGTAGCTATAACCAACTACCTCCCCGGTCTTCTATCCTTCTTTGCTTATATCTACACAGAAGCATTTTGAAAATCAAAAATCCCATGCCTATCTAGTTTTATGGATTTCTAGCTGTCAGCATCACTTGTTACTCTGTAGGTGGGAGATGCTCAGCTAGTTACACTCCATGTGTTTTATAATGTATTCCTAACAAACAGTGGAAATTTTCTGGTTTATAAAGCTCATGATAATCTGGCTTCTGCTTTTC
This sequence comes from Aegithalos caudatus, assembly GCA_013389925.1. NCBI lineage: Eukaryota > Metazoa > Chordata > Aves > Passeriformes > Aegithalidae > Aegithalos > Aegithalos caudatus. The sequence goes on from WEIU01010315.1 coordinate 261,760, forward strand.
AGAAGTTGTGATCAGTGTGGGCAAATGTGATTCCCAGCCTGTGCCCGATCAGGGGCAGCACACCCCTTTTGTGCGGCTCTTCCTGGGGACAGGCTTTAGTTGCCAAAAAAACAGATTTCAGCAACAGATGCATTTGGATGCATTTTAGAGCCTCATCTAATTCTTTTCCAGGCAAATTCTTGGGTGGAATTATGAATGGATTTCTCTCATCTGACTTATATGAGGTTTATGGCTGTGACTGTGTGTATGTCCTCTGTGACTATTTATCCCCTCAGCTTGGTTTGCTTGTTCATCAGTTGAACCAATGATCTGCTTTCTTTTTGATGTGTAGTTATCATGCTCTCTGTAGATAAGCTGTATCAAAAAAGTATAAATGCAGCATTACACTTGCATAAGTATGCTGCCAGTAAATAGCTCCTCTCTCTTCATCGATTATTGGAGGTTGTCAGTCATGCTCCTGTCTGAGTTACTGAGGTGGCTTTAGAGTATGTCTGAAGATATAAATAGACCTGATCTAGATTCACATTGGTGTGACTAAAAGGAATTTTTTTTCTCCTCTAAACCTAAATTTGAGGAAAGAATCCATATGGTTTTTGTTCCAAGCACAAGATGGCATTTCAATTCATCAAGAAGTGCAACTGCTGTCTGCCAGAAACCCCAAATGTCTATTTTATTTTAGCAAAACAAGTTTTATGAACAACATAAAGATAACACTTATATTTTCAAATATGAATGGTCAAAATAATCACAAACTTTGCTACTTAAAGAAAAGTATCCTCTTACCTGTTTTTCAGGTGATAATCCTGACACGGCCATGTATGTGCTGCCAATGGTTTTAATTTTTTCAATATCTTGAAATCTCTCTTCACCTAGTAACTAATATATAAAAAGAAAAATACTGTCACTTCTGTAATTCCTAACATGAAAATGCTACTAAGGATGTGAGAATGTATCTTTACACCTATGGAAGTTCTGGTCAGTCATGTCACACAATTTATTCTTGGTTCTGTGGAACACTGATCTGGAACTCTGGAACTTCAGCTGACGAGTGCATCACTGCATGCATGCACTGAGTGCATGCAAGCTAAATTGTGTTGTTAGAAAAATTCCACAATGGATCATATAAGACATGCATACTCCAGCCTAAGAGAAATACATCCAAGTCCTGCATTTCCTGAGGCATGAATATTATTGAAGACAAACTCACTCTTCTGTATGTGTGAATAGAAGATTTGATAACTTAAAAGTGTTTCTAAAACTCTACTGGAGGAACTCAGTTCTCAAATTAAGTGCTGCTACAACAACAATTAAGGCGATGGGATTAGTATTCAAGACCAGGCTGGTTTGGGTTCTGAGAAACCTGGTCCCATGGAAGGTGTCCCTGATCATGGCAGGGAGGTTGGAATGAGATAATCTTCCAACCCAAACCATTCTATAATTCTATGGTTTTACACAGTCAATAGATGGAGGTAGATGCCTCCAAAGAAATCCTGTAAGAGACCAAGTCCTCTTATATCCCCTGCTTCCCTCTACTTCGTGTCAGACTGGACATCAGCATGTCCATTGGATCATTCAGTCTATACATTTGTTATGTATTTTCCCCTTAGAAAAATTACCAGAACCTATGGGAAATGGTAAATGCCTGTATCTATTTAGGATTTGCTATAGCTATGGGTGTGAAGTAGGTATAAAGAACTTGTCAGATTGACAGTCTGGAAGAGGAAGAATAAATTTAGTCAAGTGACTAAAGCACTGAATGAAGTTTAGTCCCTATTCCAAGTCTGTATTTATGGTTTAACTTAAGACTTGCCATGAAATAGAAACCAGAGCCTTACATTCCTCGAAAGACCTTAGCAGAATTCAGATGTGGATTTTATCAGTGACAACAGAGTGTGGGATATGGGCATTAATCACCTCATCACAGGAAAATGTTTGTTGCTGGTGTTAATGCCAAATACCCTGTGAAACTTTGTGAAAGCTGTATGTCATCTAATAAATTTAGGGATCAATATGGTCATGACATCATGGAGGAAAAAAGCACTTGACCAAGAAAAGGAATTTTAAACTTTCAACTCTAAAGGCTCAATTTAATTGTGGTTAAAATGAAAATAATTCTTTCTGTGGTCAGGCAAAAATGTAACGAAATAGTTTCCCCTTTCTTTTTCTACACAGTTGTACATTCTTTTTTCCATCTTGTGGGTTGGAATTTCCTGTCCACTAGAGGGATTACTCCATTCAAAGGGAGAAACATACCAAAGGCATAAGATGAAATATCCCCTGAGACTGAAGTAACCCCAGCGCAGTCAGGCGAGTGCCGGGGCCTTGGAAGCTTTGCTGTTGGTGTGCAGATATCACACCATCTGTCTCTAATGGGAGGCTGCACACAGGGAATACAAAGCCATATGGTTAATGGCTCCTGTCCAAGCCAGGGAAGTCCAAAGACTTGACCTGCTTCTCATTTTTCTTCGAACTGCCAGAACAGTCTATTGTGTACCTTTCTGTCTTACAAGGGCAGCTCTTCCAACTGCTCTCTTAAAGAAAAAGATTGTTTCTTGTAGCTCTGCCTCCAAGCAGTCTGAAAGCACCATGTGTGTGGGCAAGGGGAGAAAATGGTCTTGCTTGAAAACAGTCCATATTTTCATTTCCAGATGGTTGCTGGAAGCAACAGCAAACAGCACACTAATTTAAAATTTATAATAAATATATAAAATGACTTTTTTTTAGGAAAGAAAAAAACATTGGCTGTGATGCAATTTATCAAAAAAAATTATCCCAAATTGTGGGGTTTTTTTGTCAATCATTGTTTCCAAATCTGTTTATTTCTTCACCCCCCACTTTATATGGCCTGTTCAATAGCTTCTTTCCTTTATCAAATAATGCAAATAATGGTCTATTTACTAATTACTTTCTACATGGTATGACAGGATGATGGATTTTGATATTGGAGAAAGATACTCTAACTCAGTCCTAAATCAGCTGCCATTTCTTAAAACATTTTAAATAGGCTGCCAATTTAACATGATAGTCCAGGGACACATTTTCAAACACTGGAATGTGGTTTGTATCTAAAAAGAAACTAATGGCTTGATGCTGCAATTCATGTACTGCCAAGGTTGTGTGGAGGTCAGACCCTGGGATCACATGTACAAAACTGTACAAAAAAGAACATTGCAGGATATGGCACACAATTGCAAAGTAATCAAAGAATCTGAAAGCAGGATCCAGTATTCTGTTGAAACCTCTGCTTGTGGCAATATAAGATATTGATATCCATTGTGATATGTAAATCATTGCAGGATAAATAAAATGCAGGAAAATAAAAGAATCTGTGAACAAGAAGGCTCTTCTGAAAACACAAGTCTCCACTGTAACATTAAGATACATAAATAACAGATTAAAAAGCCTAGAAAGAATATTACATTTTATAAAATTACTTCCAGACTCATAATAGCTGCAGAAATGTTATAATGTTATTTTTTTGGTCTAACATCTCTATGAAAGGGAGTTTAGCCATGTATGTGTCTTAGCACTACAGACATATAAAAAGCAAGTAATTATAAAAATAGGTTTTCAATGTTCATATTTGTTTCTTTTTGCCAGTCCAGAAAGTAGCACCTCTTATTCTGCCTCAGCTGGCAGGAAGAGTGGATAATTTAGAAGTCAAAACATTTGTGAAATGTGAGGGAAAAAAGACCAACTGAATGAAGGCTGTATTTTGACAATAGTCAACCACCTATTCTGCAAAACTCACTTTTGGGCCACATTCTCCCGCTCCCTAAGAAAGATCCAGCCACAGTCTAACACTCCTCTGTGGGTACCTACCCCATGCAGTTGTCATTGACAAGTCCTGTTCCAACATTCACTATTTACTATTTTTTTTCACTGGTTTTGTCTCTCTAACATAGATCTAATATGTGGAAAGCAAAGTAACAGATCCAAACTGTAACCTTGCTGTGTTGCATTTGGAAACCCTCTAAAAAGAAGAAATAACCCAGATTTCTTTCTTGTGTACCTATCACATTTTCCAAACCAGGTCAATTTGTATTTTTACCACAGCTTCCATTCAGAAGCATAATTTTGGCCCTGTAGACAGATCATCTCTAATATTATTATCTCTGTAAGGAAAAGAGGCAATAACTCAATGCAGTTGTCTAAACATATGTGTCCAGTGTGATCTGGAATACTCTTGCCTTGAAAACCTCCAGTGGCTTGCTCCAGAACATGAGTTTCCTGACAATGCAGTATGGGAGCTGATAATTCCATGTGGGTGTCCCAAATCACCTAGGATGTGTTGAATGGCAGCAGGTGCCTATGTCTTACACTCCTGTGCTAAGATTTCTGCATTAGGATATCTCTACAGAGATGTTCACTTGATGCTGAGAAGCAGAATTTCCCCATGGATAACAGAGCTGTTCTGCTCTCAAGCTGCATGTCTGCATTTTGCTCCTGGGGCTGTGTTGGAACAGCAGGCAATCTTGGCAAGGAACACAGGTTAAAAAAGAAGGAATAGTGACATTGTATAGTGTCAGTCAGTAGTTACATGGAAACGTTTCTAGCCCTGAAACATTGCACCTGGAATGATTTCTGGTTCCTTTTCTATGGATAAGGTTACTCCTTTCAGTTGTTTTGTCTGGAATATCACCTTTCAGATTGCTTAGACAGAGTAAACTAATGACACGGCCATGCTGCAAGTAGGTTAGCAGTCAACAGGGGATCCCCTAAGTTCATTTGCTACCTGTACCAAGAATATATCTATTCTTCAACTAAACATGTCTGGGACATAATACAGTCTCTAATTAGGTCCTTTATTAATTACAGAGAAGGTGTTAAGAGCCTGACAGTAATATTGTGTTAGGGATTTGATTAAAACCTTGTCTTCAGTAATTGCCACAGCAGTAAAGGAATTTTGTTGTGAAGATTACATGAATGTGCATGACAAAATATCTTAATGCAAAGACTATTGCTATGAATTAATTTAAGTTTGAGTGGTAATCATTTTAATCATGTCTGGAAATAAAAACAAAGCTATTAATCAAGAAGCATGCTGACAGCTGTGCTAGATCCTGGAGGTAAGAAGCAGGCACTTATACCCATGGGGAATGCAGTGCAGGAGCTTAGCAGGTGACAGAGTTCTTCTTGTGATGGAGAAATTTTGTTCTCTGTTAAAATGCACAGCAAAGAATTTCCTGTGAATTCTCCTATTTCCCACTCGTAGTTTTAGTATCTCACCAATTATATGGATAAATCATCAATTTCAGTGTCAATAATCTTAGCCTTGGTACAATCCTTATGAGCAACAACTCATTCCCCATGCAGGTGCCCAGGATGGAAGTCACAGAACAATGATATCAGGATATTCTCTCCTTCCCTTTTCTATCTGGACCATTGCAGTCTGGTCCAATCTCTTTGATAAGTAGAGGTGGTTCCAATTCTATTTTTACCACTCAGGGAGCTCAGGAGTGCTATACATCCCTGAAAACTGCCTGCAGTACAGAGGTTAAAATTTCTCTCTGCTAAGTAATTTTGGCAGTACTTTTTCATCCTTCCTGGTTTTGAATTTTTTTAAAGCTCTTCATTGGCCAATGTTTTGTCTCCTTTCTTAATTCCTCTTGGGCTCATTGCAGGGTGTGATACCACCTGTCTAAGCTTCCTTACAAGCTACTTTGCAGAGTAGTCTTCTGACTTCCTCTTCACTTACCAGGTTTTCTTTGCTTCCACTTAGAAATAGCTACATTGGGGATCTGACTTCTCTTTTTCATCTTATCCCCTCCTTAGCCTTAGCTCCTTTTCTGAAATAACTGGAGTGAATACCTAAATACATTATTTTTCCTTTCTGTGTTCTTGCCATTAAAAAAAAAAAAATAAATAAACAAACCCTCCACCTCTGAATTCCTCAGTGAAACAAGCAGCTGAACTTCACTTATCTCTCTATAAAATTCTTAGCCAGACAAATCTCCTCAGTAATATGTCACCACCAGCTTTCATTCTCGACCTAACATTTGCTTCTGAGTGTTTCACATTTAACTGGACATTGTTTTACCATTTAATATTCATTGAGTTAATTCAAACAACACCTTTAAAGCAGCACCTTTACCTGTTTGTATTTAGATCATTATTTTCCAGAACAGTTGTAGATATGTTCATACTTCTTTCTTCTACAGAACTGAAGGATTTTCTACTTTCAGATACTCTGGTGCAGATTTGTGCTTCTATGGATGTTTATATCTGATTATTGATTTCATTCTCTATCTCATTAGATCATTCATACCAATGTTTGGCAGGATGAAGGGTGAAAAAGTAAACCAGATAATTTTAATATGAGCAAAAAAAAAAAAAAATCAGAGAATTATCGGAAGAAAAATAATTACCAAATTTGATAATTTAGGATGATATATTTGCCATTTGGAAACTCATATTTTAAACACTATCAGGTTTCCTCTAGTAGCTGGTATTACCTCATCAAAGTCTGCAATGATTTCATTCAGTAAGCGCAGACATTCTACTCCTTGGTTATTCATCTCAGTCTGGGAATAAAAGTCAGCAAATCCAGGAATAGAAGCAAACATCACACCAACAGCATCATAGGACTGAGAGTATAATTCCTAAAAAACAATGAGGAAAAATGAAGTGGTAACATAAGGGAGAAAATGTAATTGGCAGCAATTAAAATAGTTTTCTTAATTTTTGCATGCATAATATCTTAACATCTCATGTTAGTGTTAGTATATTAACTCCTCCAGGTTCAACAGGAGGAGGCTGACAGCTCTTAATGTTTTTATTGCCAGTTATATGTAGGTTTTTCTCCTTCTTTGAGTGCCTATTCTTTCTGCTTCTCAAGTCAAGGAGCTACACCAGAAAAGTGAAATAGAAATTTTGGTTTTGATTTAAATGGGAAATGACTTGAAGACATGGAGGATTCATTGCCAAGTACAAATACCAGTTATCACATTTTCTGCTGGATAATTTGTACTTCACACTACTGCAGCTCTTTCCAAGATTGTTTATTCACAGGTTTTCAGAAAACCTGTACTCTGGTAAACTCTGGTTCTCCTAATGTGGCTGTGGAACTCTTTGGTTGCCTGGCTCTGGGAGATGTTCCTGCTCTTGGGGTTTGGAAGGAGGGAGAAACAGAAGTGGGAGTGATAAAGGAGTTACTGGAGGGGACAGAACGCAGCTTACGAGGGATCAGTCAGAGAAGGGTATCAGGATAAAGTATGTCTGGAATAAGCTCCCACTTACATTATTTGTATAATTCACTCTGGTACTGAATGACAGAGTTATTTATGGAGGGGCTTGTGCCATTTCATATGTGAAAATGTTGACAGTTGTTGTCTGAACTGAAGCTAATTTTTAGGAAAAAAACTAATTTCAACTTTAAAGATTACAAGGAGTGCTACCAAAACTCCTGGTGTGCTTTTGTTTTGGCTAATATACCAACATCATATGTATTCTCCTTTGATTTTTTTCTTCCTTCAACTTCTGTAGTTTTATCTAATGGTGGACACTTCCATATCAGTTTATGAACTTTTCTTATGTCATTATGACCTGAAGTAGTTTTTTCTCAAAGTTCTTTTTAGTGGCTTTAAGAAATTTTAATGCTTTGGTTTCATGATAAAAAGATTTACTGCTGGTTGCCATACACTTGACACGAACAATTCAGGTCCTTCTTTCTTCATCCTGCTTCTCCCTAGAAAAGCATCCTGAACCCCTGCTCTGCTCTTTGATATGCTGCTAATGCTTCTACAATGTGTCTTAGAGTAAATTGGGGAAATTCTTCTAGTTTCCAAAGCCACTGCAAAGCTTTGACTGAAAAAAAAAATTGATTTCCTTCCTGCCCTTACCCTTTCTTTCACTGAAGACCATCTTCAGGGTTATGGAAGCCATACACTAAGAACATTCTTATTCCATTTTGTGAGTATAGAAAAAGGTAATAAACATTTAATTCATGGATGCTTATGAAAGATTTGAAAATGTGTGCTAGGAGGAGCTTGAATCCACTCAGCCATATTCTTGCCTTGGATCATGAAGATAGAAAACAACTGTCTGAGCCTTCAGTTGCTCCATTTTTCTATTTTTGGTAAGAAGCATAAGAACAGAAATTATACATCCATAAGGAAACGCTACAGTACACATTTAGGAATTGGGTTTTTTTTTCGTTTTTTTTTGAGAGCAGAGAAATTAACTTAATGGCCAGACATGAACTGCAGGATTGATTGCACTGAAATCTGGTAGATCTTACTGACTGCCAGCTCATGCATAAATCATTCCCAAGTATAGTTACTCTGGAAATTGCCTTACAAAAAGCAGGGGTGGTGGAATTAAATTCAGTGGCAAATTATTGAAGCATCAGCAGTGATCCATGGGGCATCTGCTTGCTTCTGAAGATTATTATGGATGTGATCATACGTGAATGAAAGTGTAAGATGGGAAACTTCTTCCTTGAAAATCCATAATGCATATATGCCAGAACACACTCTTGGCTGGTATCGAGGTCTGCTCCATTTGCAATGAAACATTTTAACCTAGTTGCTTTCACACTCACATTTTCTCATGTGCATAGCAGGGTTTCTATGGCACTTTCATACCACCAGAGTGTAAAATTTCTCAAGAGTGATTTCTAAGTGCCTTTTCTTGTAGCTTCTCACTGTTTCATCCTTCCCTAGGTGATACTTGAAATCAGAATACAATTCCTCATTGTGCAGTCTAATTTCTCTGACTACATCCATTTCCAAAATGTACAACAGAAAATTGTAGCCTTAATTTCTTTTTGCTGCACAATCAGTAGATGTGTCAGTGCTGGAAAAGTGAATCTCACAATATTCCTTCCCATTATCAGAGATAATTCCAGGATTACATGAAAAAAATCCAATTTAATCATACAGTACCTAAATGTATATATGACATTATAATATGCATTTACTTTGTTTCAAATAAGGAGTAAATGACTTCTTGCAGCTTTCAGAAAAAAATTATGGACTTTCCTTTACCCATCTTTAAACTTCATTTTAGGAATATTCAGAGACTCCATTATCGTGCTTTTCTTTGTGTACTGCAAACACTTTTTAGGAACATAGACACAAACCATGTCTCTGAAATGGGTGTTTTGTTATCTGTCACAAACAGGCAATTCAGGGGCAATATGAAATGGCAAAAATATTCTCTTGTGTCTGAAGATATGAGAGCCTCAGGTCTGTTGCAGCTTGTTCCTTCCATAATCACTGTCAGGGCTCTAATAATAGTTCTGCAATACTGGGCTATCATAAACTTGCAGAGACATTCTGTTAAATTCACATATATTTTTTATGAAAAGTAGATTTTCATAGACCCAAATACTAGATTTTCATAGACTCATAAATTGGAACAGACTTCTGAATCTCATTTAATACAGTTTGCTTCCAAAGCAGGACTAATTAGATCAAGTCTTTCACAGCCCTTTGAATTTGAGTGTTGATCCCTGCTCTGCCTTCACAGAATCACTAAACTACAGAATCACAGAAGTGGTGGGTTTGGAAGGGGCCTCTGGAGGTCATCCAGGGAGGGTCACCTAGAGAGGTTACACAGGAATGCATCCAGATGTGTTTGGAGTGTCTCCAGAGAGGGAGACTCCAGGACCTCTCTGAGCAACCTCTTCCAGGGCTCTGCCACCCTCTATGTAAAGCAATTCTTCCTCATTTTGAGGTGGAACATTTTGTGTTTTAATTTATGGCCATTGGTCCTTGTCCTGTTCCTTGGCACCACAGGAAAGAGCCTGGCACCACCCTCTTGCTGCCTGCCTTGGAGATTTTAAAGGCATTTATGAGATCCCTTCTCAGTCTTCTCTTCCCAAGTGTTCCTATGTTCCAGGCTCCCAATAATATCTTGTTTATAAACTCTCATTAGGTACTCGAAGACAACAATGAGATGTTCTCTCAGTCTTTTCTTCCTAAAGTTGTATGACCTCAGGTCTCTCAGCCTCTCCTCACGTGTTATGTACCCCAAACCCATAACCATATTGGTGAATTATTACTAAAATTTTTCTGTGTGTGGCCCATGTGTTTCCTGCTGGTGAGTCTGACCACGGAAACCTCACTCCAGATGTGGCCCTACATGTGGAACCACTGTGGTTCAAAATATGATTATTTTTCAGTGTTGATCAGATACCAAGTATTGGCAGTGTTTGTGCAATGAATCCTATTGAGAAATAAGTTTCAACAATTTCCAACCAGATCTACTTTCCTTTTACTAATTAGACAAAAATACCAGAAAACTGACACATACTTCATTATCCCGATCCTTCTCCAGGAAGTGCCGGGCAACATGACTGGGTAAAATATTCCGTAGCATGTTTTCATTGTGCTCCCTCAGCTCCTTCATTTCATTGATTTCTTCTTTTGCTTGAACACGCCACAGAAAATCCAGCCTTGCTGTGTATTCGAGCTGTAGTTTCAGAAAGAAAAAAGAGGCAAAAATAGAAACTGACAAGATGAGAGTAGAGATTGCATTGCCATCCTGGCAGGCTGCTCCTGCCATGTAGCCACCTTCAGTGCTGCCAAAGAGCTCTGAAACAATTTGATTTTCTTGCCAGAAAAAGAGATTATTTCTTTGCCTTATGTACAGTGAGACTTTCAGAGTAATCTTGAGCAAAATAATATTTGTCATATTATTGCTATGGTCAGTGGATATAAGCTGTCACCAAATTATTTTCTCTTCAAGCATATCTTTATTATTTAGAAAATGGAGTCAGACAGAAATATGATATTGGCAGGTATTGATGTGAAATAAATATGTTCCCCTTTTCATAAGTGTTTTCAAATTAAATGAGAAAATTAGCACAAGGTTAACTCTAAACCCTTGGCAAGGATGTCTTTCTCAAGAATGATCTTCACCAAAACTCTGTAAAACAGCCAAAAGTACTCCCAAAGACAACATTCAAATCTGTGGCACAAAAATCTGTGGCATAACATGTTGGGACATGTTATGTTACAGTTATTTGCAACTTTAATCTTATAAAAATAATGGAAAACATGTTATTTGTCATCCCATCCAACACTCTGTGCCCATGATTTGGGATCAGAGTCTTCAACTGGAGTTTGTACATGCCAAGTCTCACTGCCTGATAACTGCAGCTAAAAACTGGAGTGAAATGATTTCCAGAGTTGTGTGTGTGCAGAACAAAAGCTGTGCACAGCAGAGCTTATTCATGCATACATATATATGCATTGTTGATATACATATAAATTCATATTCATTTAAATATGAATGGCAACTGTTTGCTACAGTTGGAGCAGGGAACATGTTGAAGCATCGTGTCACTTGCCTGACTTGTGTGTAAGCACATGGACAAACCCAACACTGCCAGAGATTTTGTGTGCATTACACTGAGGCAGAGTTTTAAGCAGATTTTAAGGCAGCTGATACAGTAGCTTGCACAAGGGGCAACTTATTGAGCTACAGCAGTACTGAAAATGATGATATATATATATATAATCAGTAAAATGAAAGACAAAATATGTTTGTGAAGTCTGAGATGCTCCAACCAAATATAACAACACCCAGCAAGGAAATATACTATGTGAGCAAATAGATAAATTTTACAATTTTGAGAGACATCAAAAGGTGCTGGATAGAGGAATTTTTTGAAATATAATTCATATAACAAAGTAAAACAAAGGAGCAACCTGGAGTGGGTGGGAATGACTAAGAGGGGGTTCAGGCGTTGTTTAGTGACTCATCTTGGTCACAGTTTTAGTCAGCAACAGTCATGAATGGCAAACTCTTCAGAAGAAAAAGAGCAAAGCACTTTTCAAGGGATCTTATGTGTTGGTTGTACTCTAGGGAACTTTCCTTCCTAAAAGCTAAAAGTGACAGTGGCTTGATATAAAGTTCCAAAGCCTGTATGCAATTTGGCAGTGATTTACTTGCCCTCTGGGTGCTGTAGTCAGCTTTATAGACAAACTTTTTTTTTCTACTGATATGATGATCTTCTATCTTTTGACCATTCCCTCAATTAATGGGGAAAAAAAAAAAAATAGCCTGTCAGGAAAGAGTATTTTAAGCAAATTTTCCAACATTTTTCAGTTTGCTTTGCCCTTCTTTTATGCTAGAAGACAGAGCCCATACCAGATAACTGACTTTTATCTCTACCAACTAACTGAGAAGAAAAAATTAACTATAAATTTGCAAGGAGTTCTAAAGGTATTTCAAAGATTGACTTCAAATAGGAGCTACTGCTGGATTTTGAGTTCTTTGATGTTCCAAGATATTTAATGCTACTACAATAAGAGCATGGCAAAAAACTATGGTAGTTTTTCAGAGCTGATTTTTTATGCTGCTCTACAGGGAAATGTCACATCTCTAAGCCTAGCTCAGAATAGTAGCAGCTAAATTTTACATTTTAGATAACGTCATTCTGGTTATTTATGATCACATTTTAACATGAAATACTTTTTTTCATTATTAGTAGACTACCAAAATGACACTGTCAGCTCAGAAAGAAAAGAGTGATACATATAAATAGATTTGAAAATAGAAAATACTGAAAAAAATGCTTTGCTAAGTTCTTCTATTTGTTAAAACTAAAAGAATTGTAGGGTTGAGTTTAAGGTTTGTTGTTTGATTGTCTAAAGAAATATTTCTGAATTTAAATCCCAAAGTGTCCATGTTTTCCCGCCCTCATATGTAGCTTTAAGAAACACCTCTAATTACAGTGTTTAGTGAAGAAAATAGACATGTATTACACAGAAAGCCCAACATCATGTCCTCCACATGCTGCACAACCCAACCACTCTGCAGACAATTGCCACATGCAAATAAATTAAATCTAATAAGATGATGCCACACACCATTTTCTCAAATTTGATTTTAAATTTTGGGTGCTGAATATGGCATTAAAT